>CANJKZ010000863.1:1800000-2349033 GCA_947471745.1 Closterium sp. Naga37s-1
CTATTAGTACCAACCATACTGGTAAATAACGCACTTACTCCTAGTTCCAACCATTCGGGCAAGTAGCGCAAGTAGTCTTAGTACCAACCATTGTGGAAGTAACGCACTTACTCCTAGTAACGGACCTACTCCTAGTGCCAACCATACTAGTAAGTAACGCACTTACCCTTCGTTCCAATCATAAGACAAAGTAACGCACTTATTCGTAGTACCATCCATACGGGTAAGTAACGCACTTATCCCTAGTACCAACCATACGGGTAAGTAACGCACTTACTCTTAGTACCAACCATACGGGTAAGTTACGCACTAATTCTTATTACCAACCATGCCGGTGATTAACCACTTATACTTAGTTCCAACCGTACGGGTAATTAGCGCTCTTCCTCTTAGAACCAACCAATCGGGTAAGTAACGCACCTATTCTTCGTACCAACAATACGGTAAGAAGCGCACTTACTCTTATTACCAACGATACGGGTAAGTAACGCACTTACTCTTAGCACCAACCATATGGGTAAGTAACGCACTCTTAGTACAAACCATACGGGTATGTAACCCACTTAGTCTTAGTTCCAACCATACTGGTAAGTTACGCACTTATTCTTAGTACGAGCCATACGGGTAAATAACGCACTTACTCTTATTTCCAACCATACGGGTAAGTTACGCACTTACTTTTAGTACCGGCCAAACGAAGTAACGCACTTACTCTTAGTACCAACAATACGGGTAAGTTCCGCACTTCCTCTTAGTACCAACCATACTGGTAAGTAACGCACTTACTCTTAGTACCAACCATACGGGTAAGTAACTCACTTACTCTTAGTTCCAACCATACGGGTAAGTTACACAGTTACTCTTAGTACCAACCATACGAGTATGTTGTGCACTTCCTCTTAGTACCAACCATACTGGTAAGTAACGCACTTAATCTTCGTTCCAACCATACGGGTAAATAGCCCAGTTATTCTTAGTACCAACCGTACCTGTTACTAACGCACATACTCTTAGTACAAACAATACGGGTAAGAAACGCACTTACTCCTAGTACCAACCATACGGGTAAGTTACACACTTACTCTTAGTACCGACCATACAAGTAAGTAACGCACTTACTCTTAGTACCAACAATATGGGTAAGTTCCGCACTTACTCTTAGTACCAACCATACGGGTAAGTAACGCACTTACTCTTAGTTCCAACCATACAGGCAAGTTACACACATACTCATAGTACCGACCATACAAGTAAGTAACGCACTTACTCTTAGTACCAACCATACCGGTAAGCAACGGACTTACTCTTATCATCAACCATATTGGTAAGTAACGTACTTACTCTTAGAACCAATCATACTAGTAAGTAACGCACTTACTCTTAGTACCAACCATACGAGTAAGTAACGCACTCACTCTTATTACCAGCCATACGGGTAAGTAATGCACTTACTCTTAGTACCAACCATACAAGTAACGCACTTACTCTTAATACCAACCATACGAGTGAGTTCTGCACTTCCTCTTAGTACCAACCATACTTGTAAGTAACGCACTTAGTCTTTAGTACCAGCAATACTGGTAATTTACTCTTAATACCGACCATACGGGTAAGTAACGCATTTACTCGAAGTACCAACCATACAGGTAAGTTCCGCACTTCCTCTTAGTACCAACCGTACGTGTAAGTTACACACTAATTCTTACTCTTAGTTCCAACTGTACGGGTAAGTAGCGCACCTGTTCTTAGTACCAACCAATCGGGTAAGTAACGCACCTGTTCTTAGTACCAACTATACGGTAAGAAACGCACTCTTAGTACAAACCATACGAACCCACTTAGTCTTAGTTCCAACCATACTGGTAAGTAACACACTTATTCTTAGTACCAACCATACAAGTAAGTAACGCACTTACTCTTAGTACCAACAATATGGGTAAGTTCCGCACTTACTCTTAGTACCAACCATTCGGGTATGTAACCCACTTAGTCTTAGTTCCAACCATACACGTAAGTTACGCACCTACTCTTAGTACCGACCATAAAGGTAAGTAACGCACTTACTCTTAGTTCCAACCATACGGGTAAAATACGGACTTCTTCTTAGTACCGACCATAAAAGTATCGAAAGCACTTACCCTTAGTACCAACCATATGGGTAAGTAACGCACATAGTCTTAGTACCAGCCATACTGGTAAAATTCCCCACTTACTCTTAATACCGACCATACAGGTAAGTAACGCACTTACTCTAAGTACCAATCCTACAGGTAAGTTCCGCACTTTCTCTTTGTACCAACCATACCGGTAAGCAACGGACTTACTCTTAGTACCAACCATACAGGTAAGTAACGTACTTACTCTTAGAACCAATCATACTGGTAAGTAACGCACTTACTCTTAGTACCAACCATACAGGTAAGTTCCGCACTTCCTCTTGATACCAACCATACCGGTAAGCAACGGACTTACTCTTATCATCAACCATACTGGTAAGTAACGTAGTTACTCTTAGAACCAATCATACTAAAAAGTAACGCACTTACCGGGTAAGTAACGCACTTACTCTTAGTACCAACCATACAGGTAAGTTACGCACTTGCTTTTAGTACCAACTATACCGATAAGCAACGTACTTACTCTTAGTACCAACCATACGTGTAAGTGACCACTAACATTTAGTACCAACCACACCGGTAACGTACTTACTCTTAGAACCAACCATACTGGTAAAAAACGCACTTACTCTTAGTACCGATCATACGGGTAAGTAGCGCAGTTACTTTTAATACCAACAATACGGGTAAGTTACGCACTTACTTTTAGTACCAACCATACGGGTAAGTAACGCACTTACTCTTAGCACCAACCATACGAGTAAGTAACGCACTTACTTCTCTTAGTACCAACCATACGGGTATGTAACCCACTTAGTCTTAGTTCCAACCATACGGGTAAGTTACGCACTTACTCTTAGTACCGACCATACAGGTAAGTAACGCACTTACTCTTAGTTCCAACCATACGGGTAAGTTACGGACTTACTCTTAGTACCGACCATACAAGTATCGAAAGCACTTACCCTTAGTACCAACCATATGGGTAAGTAACGCACATAGTCTAAGTACCAGCCATACTGGTAAATTACGCACTTTCTCTTAATACCGACCATACGGGTAAGTTATGCACTTACTCTAAGTACCAATCATACGGGTAAGTTCCGCACTTTCTCTTAGTACCAACCATACCGGTAAGCAACGGACTTACTCTTAGTACCAACCATACAGTTAAATAACGTACTTTCTCTTAGAACCAATCATACTGGTAAGTAACGCACTTACTCTTAGGACCAACCATACGGGTAAGTAACATACTTACTCTTAGAACCAATCATACTGGTAAATAACGCACTTACTCTTAGTACCAACCATACAGGTAAGTTCCGCACTTCCTCTTAGTAACAACCATACCGGTAAGCAACCGACTTACTCTTATCATCAACCATACTGGTAAGTAACGTACTTACTCTTAGAACCAATCATACTAGTAAGTAACGCACTTACTCTTAGTACCAACCATACGGGTAAATAACGCACCTACTCTTAGTACCAACCATACTGGTAAGTTACGCGCACTTTATTTTAGTTCCAACCATTCGGGTAATTAACGCACTTACTCTTAGTACCAACCATACGAGTAAGTAACACACTTAGTCTTAGTACCAACCATACTGGTAAGTAACGCCTTTACTCTTAGTGCCGACCATACAGGTAAGTAACGCACATACTCTTGGAACCAACCATACGGGTAAGTAACGCACATATTCTTAGTACTAACAATACGGGTAAGAAACGCACTTACTCTTAGTTCCAACCATACTGGTAAGTAGCGCACTTACTCTTAGTACCAACCATACGGGTAAGCAACGCACCTATTCTTAGTACCAACTATACGGTAAGAAACGCACTTACTCTTAGAACCAACCATACGGGTATGTAACCCACTTAGTCTTAGTTCCAACCATACAGGTAAGTTACGCACATACTCTTAATACCGACCATACGGGTAAGTACATACTTATTCTTAGTACCGACCATACAAGTAAGTAACGCACTTACTCTTAGTACGAACCATACGGGTAAGTAACGCACTTACTCATAGTTCCAACCATACGTGTAAGCTACGCACTTCCTCTTAGTACCAACCATACGGATAAGTAACGCACTTACTCTTAGTACCAACAATACAGATAAGTAACGCACTTACTCTTAGTACCAACCATACAGGTAAGTAACGCACTTACTCTTAGTTCCAACTATACGGGTAAGATACGCACATAGTCTTAGAACTGACCATACAAGTAAGTAACGCACTTACTCTTAGTACCAATTATACGAATAAGTTCCGCACTTCCTCTTAGTTCCAACCATACTGGTAAGTAACGCACTTACTCTTAGTACCGACTGTACGGGTAAGTAACCCACCTACTCTTAGTACCAACCATACTTGTAAGTTATGCGCATTTACTTTTAGTTCCAACCATTCGGTAATTAACGCACTTACTCTTAGTACCAAGCATACGGGTAAGTTCCGCACCTACTCATAGTACCTTCCATATGGCTAAGAAACAACACTTACTCTTAGTACAAACCATACGGGTAAGTAGCGCAGTTATTCTTAGTACCAACCATACCTGTTAGTAACGCACATACTCTTAGTACCAACAATACGGGTAAGAAAGGCACATACTCTTAGTACCGACTATACGGGTAAGTGACACACTTAGTCTTAGTACCAACCATACTGGTAAGTAACGCACTTACTCTTAGTACGGACCATATAGGTAAGTAATGTACTTACTCTTAGTTCCAACAATACAGGTAAGTAGCGCACTTACTGTTAGTACCAACCATATGGGTAAGTTTCGCACTGATTCTTATTGCCAACCATGCCGGTGATTAACCACTTACTCATAGTTCCAACCGTACGGGTAAGTAGCACACTTACTTTTAGAACCAACCAATCGGATAAGTAACGCACCTATTCTGAGTACCAACTATACGGTAAGAAACGCACTTACTCTTAGTACCAACCATACCGATAAGTAACGCACTTACTCTTAGCACCAACCATACGGGTAAGTAACGCACTCTTAGTACAAACCATACGGGTATGTAACCCACTTAGTCTTAGTTCCAACCATACTGGTAAGTAACGCACTTATTCTTAGTACGAGCCATACGCGTAAGTAACGCACTTAATCTTAGTACCGCCCAAACAAGTAAGTAACGCACTTACTCTTAGTATCAACAATACGGGTAAGTTCCGCACTTCCTCTTTGTACCAACCATACTGGTAAGTAACGCACTTACTCTTAGTTCCAACCATACGGGTAAGTTACACACTTACCCTTAGTACCGACCATACAAGTAAGTAAAGCACTTACTCTTAGTACCGACCATACGAGTAAGTTCTGCACTTCCTCTTAGTTCCAACCATACGGGTAAATAGCCCAGTTATTTTTAGTACCAACCATACCTGTTACTAACGCACATACTCTTAGTACGACCAATACGGGTAAGAAACGCACTTACTCTTAGTACCAACCATACGGGTAGGTAACGCACTTACTCTTAGTACCAGCCATACAGGTAAGTTACGCAGTTACTCTTAATCCCGAACATACGGGAAAGTAACGCACTTAATCTTGGTACCGACTATACGGGCAAGTGACACACTTAGTCTTAGTACCAACCATACTGGTAAGTAATGCACTTAGTCTTAGTACGGACAATACGGGTAAGTAACACACTAACTCTTTGTACCAACCATACTGGTAAGTAACGCACTTACCCTTAGTACCAATCATACGGGTAAGTAGCGCACTTACTCTTAGTACGGACTATACGGGCAAGTAACAGATTTACTCTTAGTACAAACCATACTGGTAAGTAACGCACTTACTCTTAGTACCGACCATACAGGTAAGTAACGCACTATATCTTAGTACGGACAATACGGGTAAGTAACACACTAACTCTTAGTGCCAACCATACTGGTAAGTAATGCACTTACTCTTAGTACCAATCATACGGGTAAGCAACGCACTTACTCTTAGTACGCACTATACGGGCAAGTAACAGACTTACTCTTAGTACAAACCATACTGGTAAGTAACGCACTTACTCTTAGTACCGACCATACGGAAAAGTAACCCATCTTACTCTTAGTATCAACCATATGGGTAAGTAACGCGCTTACTCTGAGTTCCAACCATACGGGTAAGTTATGCACTTACTCTTAGTACCAACCATACGGGTAAGTAACGCACTTACACTTAGTACCAACCATACGGGTAAGTAACGCGCTTACTCTTAGTACCAACCATACAAGTAAGTAACGCACCTACTCTTAATACCAACCATACGAGTGAGTTCCGCACTTCCTCTTAGTACCAACCATACGTGTAAGTTACGCACTAATTTTTACTCTTAGTTCCAACTGTACGGGTAAGTAGCGCACCTGTTCTTAGTACCAACCAATCGGGTAAGTAACGCACCTGTTCTTAGTACCAACTATACGGTAAGAAACGCACTCTTAGTACAAATCATACGGGTATGTAACCCACTTAGTCTTAGTTCCAACCATACTGGTAAGTAACGCACTTATTCTTAGTACCGACCATACAAGTAAGTAACGCACTTGCTCTTAGTACCAACAATACGGGTAAGTTCCGCACTTACACTTAGTACCAACCATACGGGTATGTAACCCACTTAGTCTTAGTTCCAACCATACGGGTAAATTACGCACTTACTCTTAGTACCGACCATACAGGTAAGTAACGCACTTACTCTTAGTTCCAACCATACGGGTAAGTTACGGACTTACTCTTAGTACCGACCATACAGCATCGAAAGCACTTACCCTTAGTACCAACCATATGGGTAAGTAACGCACATAGTCTTAGTACCACCAGCCATACTGGTAAATTACGCACTTACTCTTAATACCGACCATATGGGTAAGTAACGCACTTACTCTAAGTACCAATCATTCAGGTAAGTTCCGCACTTTCTCTTTGTACCAACCATACCGGTAAGCAACGGACTTACTCTTAGTACCAACTATACAGGTAAGTAACGTACTTACTCTTACAACCAATCATACTGGTAAGTAACGCACTTACTCTTAGTACCAACCATACAGGTAAGTTCCGCACTTCCTCTTAGTACCAACCATATCGGTAAGCGACGGACTTACTCTTATCATCAACCATACTGGTAAGTAACGTACTTACTCTTAGAACCAATCATACTAGTAAGTAACGCACTTACTCTTAGTACCAACCATACGGGTAAGTAACCCACTTACTCTTAGTACCAACCATACATGTAAGTTACGCACTTGCTTTTAGAACCAACTATACCGGTAAGCAACGTACTTACTCTTAGTACCAACCATACGTGTAAGTTACCACTAACATTTAGTACCAACCACACCGGTAAGTAACGCACTTACTCTTAGAACCAACCATACTGGTAAAAAACGCACTTACTCTTAGTACCGATCATACGGGTAAGTAACGCAGTTACTTTTAGTACCAACAATATGGGTAAGTTACGCACTTACTTTTAGTACCAACCATACGGGTAAGTAACACACTTACTCTTATTACCAGCCATACGGGTAAGTAACACACTTATTCTTAGCACCAACCATACGAGTAAGTAACACACTTACTTCTCTTAGTACCAACCATACGGGTATGTAACCCACTTAGTCTTAGTTCCAACCATACGGGAAAGTTACGCACTTACTCTTAGTACCAACAATACAGGTAAGTTACACACTTACTCTTAGTACCGACCATACAAGTAAGTAAAGCACTTACTCTTAGTACCGACCATACGAGTAAGTTCTGCACTTCCTCTTAGTTCCAACCATACGGGTAAATAGCCCAGTTATTTTTAGTACCAACCATACCTGTTACTAACGCACATACTCTTAGTACGACCAATACGGGTAAGAAACGCACTTACTCTTAGTACCAACCATACGGGTAGGTAACGCACTTACTCTTAGTACCAGCCATACAGGTAAGTTACGCAGTTACTCTTAATCCCGAACATACGGGAAAGTAACGCACTTAATCTTGGTACCGACTATACGGGCAAGTGACACACTTAGTCTTAGTACCAACCATACTGGTAAGTAATGCACTTAGTCTTAGTACGGACAATACGGGTAAGTAACACACCAACTCTTAGTACCAACCATACTGGTAAGTAACGCACTTACTCTTAGTACCAATCATACGGGTAAGTAGCGCACTTACTCTTAGTACGGACTATACGGGCAAGTAACAGACTTACTCTTAGTACAAACCATACTGGTAAGTAACGCACTTACTCTCAGTACCGACCATACAGGTAAGTAACGCACTATATCTTAGTACGGACAATACGGGTAAGTAACACACTAACTCTTAGTGCCAACCATACTGGTAAGTAATGCACTTACTCTTAGTACCAATCATACGGGTAAGCAACGCACTTACTCTTAGTACGCACTATACGGGCAAGTAACAGACTTACTCTTAGTACAAACCATACTGGTAAGTAACGCACTTACTCTTAGTACCGACCATATGGAAAAGTAACCCATCTTACTCTTAGTATCAACCATATGGGTAAGTAACGCGCTTACTCTGAGTTCCAACCATACGGGTAAGTTATGCACTTACTCTTAGTACCAACCATACGGGCAAGTAACGCACTTACACTTAGTACCAACCATACGGGTAAGTAACGCGCTTACTCTTAGTACCAACCATACAAGTAAGTAACGCACCTACTCTTAATACCAACCATACGAGTGAGTTCCGCACTTCCTCTTAGTACCAACCATACGTGTAAGTTACGCACTAATTTTTACTCTTAGTTCCAACTGTACGGGTAACTAGCGCACCTGTTCTTAGTACCAACCAATCGGGTAAGTAACGCACCTGTTCTTAGTACCAACTATACGGTAAGAAACGCACTCTTAGTACAAAACATACGGGTATGTAACCCACTTAGTCTTAGTTCCAACCATACTGGTAAGTAACGCACTTATTCTTAGTACCGACCATACAAGTAAGTAACGCACTTGCTCTTAGTACCAACAATACGGGTAAGTTCCGCACTTACACTTAGTACCAACCATACGGGTATGTAACCCACTTAGTCTTAGTTCCAACCATACGGGTAAGTTACGCACTTACTCTTAGTTCCAACCATACGGGTAAGTTACGGACTTACTCTTAGTACCGACCATACAGCATCGAAAGCACTTACCCTTAGTACCAACCATATGGGTAAGTAACGCACATAGTCTTAGTACCACCAGCCATACTGGTAAATTACGCACTTTCTCTTAGTACCAACCATACCGGTAAGCAACGGACTTACTCTTAGTACCAACTATACAGGTAAGTAACGTACTTACTCTTACAACCAATCATACTGGTAAGTAACGCACTTACTCTTAGTACCAACCATACAGGTAAGTTCCGCACTTCCTCTTAGTACCAACCATATCGGTAAGCAACGGACTTACTCTTATCATCAACCATACTGGTAAGTAACGTACTTACTCTTAGAACCAATCATACTAGTAAGTAACGCACTTACTCTTAGTACCAACCATATGGGTAAGTAACCCACTTACTCTTAGTATCAACCATACATGTAAGTTACGCACTTGCTTTTAGAACCAACTATACCGGTAAGCAACGCACTTACTCTTAGTACCAACCATACGTGTAAGTTACCACTAACATTTAGTACCAACCACACCGGTAAGTAACGCACTTACTCTTAGAACCAACCATACTGGTAAAAAACGCACTTACTCTTAGTACCGATCATACGGGTAAGTAACGCAGTTACTTTTAGTACCAACAATACGGGTAAGTTACGCACTTACTTTTAGTACCAACCATACGGGTAAGTAACGCACTTAGTCTTAGTTCCAACCATACGGGAAAGTTACGCACTTACTCTTAGTACCGACCATACAGGTAAGTAACGCACTTACTCTTAGTTCCAACCATACGGGTAAGTTACGGACTTACTCTTAGTACTGACCATACAAGTATGGAAAGCACTTACCCTTAGCATATGGGTAAGTAACGCATATAGTCTTAGTACCAGCCATACTGGTAAATTACGCATTTACTCTTAATACCAACCATACGGGTAAGTTACGCACTTACTCTAAGTACCAATCATACAGGTCAGTTCCGCACTTCCTCTTAGTACCAACCATACCGGTAAGCAACGGACTTAGTCTTAGTACCAACCATACAGGTAAGTAACGTACTTACTCTTAGAACCAATCATACTGGTAAGTAACGCACTTACTCTTAGTACCAACCAAACGGGTAAGTAACCTACTTACTCTTAGAACCACTCATACTGGTAAGTAACGCACTTACTCTTAGTACCAACCATACAGGTAAGCTCCGCACTTCCTCTTAGTACCAACCATACCGGTAAGCAACGGACTTACTCTTATCATCAACCATACTGGTAAGTAACGTACTTACTCTTAGAACCAATCATACTAGTAAGTAACGCACTTACTCTTAGTACCAACCATACGGGTAAGTAACGCACTTACTCTTAGTACCAACCATACAGGTAAGTTACGCACTTGCTTTTAGTTCCAACCATACAGGTAAGTAACGCACTTATCCCTAGTACCAACCATACAGGTAAGTAATGCACTTACTCTTAGTACCAACCATACGTGTAAGTTACCACTAACATTTAGTACCAACCACACCGGTAAGTAACGCACATAATCTTAGAACCAACCATACTGGTAAAAAACGCACTTACTCTTAGTACCGATCATACGGGTAAGTAACGCAGTTACTTTTAGTACCAACAAAACGGGTAAGTTACGCACTTACTCTTAGCACCAACCATACGGGTAAGTAAGGCACTTATTCTTAGTACCAACCATACGGGTATGTAACCCACTTAGTCTTAGTTCCAACCATACTGGTAAGTTACGCACTTACTCTTAGTACCAACAATACAGGTAAGTAACGCACTTACTCTTAGTTCCAACCATACGGGTAAGTTACGCACTTACTATTAGAACCGACCATACAAGTAAGTAACGCACTTACTCTTAGTACCAACCACCCGGGTAAGTTCCGCACTTTCTCGTAGTACCAACCATACTGGTAAGTAACGCACTTACTCTTATTACCGATTGTACGGGTAAGTAACCCACCTACTCTTAGTACCAACCATACGGGTAAGTAACGCGCTTACTCTTAGTACCGACTGTATGGGTAAGTAACACACTTAGTCTTAGTACCAACCATACTGGTAAGTAACGCACTTACTCTTAGTGCCGACAATACAGGTAAGTAACGCACATACTCTTGGAACCAACCTTACGGGTAAGTAACGCACATATTCTTAGTACCAACAATATGGATAAGAAACGCACTTACTGTTAGTTCCAATCATACTGGTAAGTAGCGCACTTACTCTAAGTACCAACCATACAGGTAAGAAACGCACCTATTCTTAGTACCAACTATACGGTAAGAAACGCAATTACTCTTAGTACCAACCATACGGGTAAGTAACGCAATTACTCTTAGCACCAACCATACGGGTAAGTAACCCACTTAGTCTAAGTTCCAACCATACTGGTAAGTTACGCACTTACTCACCGACCATACGGTAAGTAACGTACTTACTCTTACTACCAACCATAGGGGTAAGTATCGTACTTACTTTTAGTTCCAACCATACGGGTAAGTTACGCACTTATTCTTAGTACCGACCATACAAGTAAGTAACGCTCTTACTCTTAGTACGAACCATACGGTTAAGTAACGCACTTACTCTTAGTTCCAACCATACGTGTAAGTTACGCACTTAGTCTTAGTACCAACAATATGGGTAAGTTCCGCACTTCCTCTTAGTACCAACCATACGGGTAAGTGACGCACTTACTCTTAGTACCAACCATACGGGTAAGCAACGCACTTATTCTTAGTACCAACTATATCTGTTAGTAACGCACATACTCTTAGTACCAACAATACGGGTAAGAAAGGCACTTATTCTTAATACCAACCATACGACTAAGTAACGCACTTAGTCTTAGTACCAACCATAGTGGTAAGTTACGCACTAATTCTTATTACCTACCATGCCGGTGATTAACCACTTACTCTTAGAACCAACCAATCAGATAAGTACCGCACCTATTCTTAGTACCAACCATACGGGTAAGAAACGCACTTACTATTAGCACCAACCACACGGGTAAGTAACACACTAACTCTTAGTACCAACCATACGGGTATGTAACCCACTTAGTCTTAGTTCCAACAATACAGGTAAGTAACGCACTTACTCTTAGTACCAACCATACAGGTAAGTAACGCACTTACTCTTAGTTCCAACCATATGGGTAAGATACGCACATAGTCTTAGAACTGACCATACAAGTACGTAACGCACTTACTCTTAGTACCAACCATACGGATAAGTTCCACTTCCTCGTAGTACCAACCATACTGGTAAGTAACGCACTTACTCTTAGTACCGACTGTACGGGTAAGTAACCCATCTACTCTTAGTACCAACCATACTGGTAAGTTACGCGCACTTACTTTTAGTTCCAACCATTCGGTAATTAACGCACTTACTCTTAGTACCAAGCATACGGGTAAATTCCGCACCTACTCATAGTACCTTCCATATGGGTAAGAAACAACACTTACTCTTAGTTTCAACCATACGGGTAAGTAGCGCAGTTATTCTTAGTACCAACCATACCTGTTAGTAACGCACATACTCTTAGTACCAACAATACGGGTAAGAAAGGCACTTACTCTTAGTACCAACCATACGGGTAAGTAACCCACTTAGTCTTAGTACCAACCATACTGGTAAGTTACGCACTTACTCTTACTACCGACCATACGGGTAAGTAACGCACTTACTCTTAGTACCGACTATACGGGTAAGTGACACACTTAGTCTTAGTACCAACCATACTGGTAAGTAACGCACTTACTCTTAGTACGGACCATATAGGTAAGTAATGTACTTACTCTTAGTTCCAACAATACAGGTAAGTAACGCACTTACTCTTAGTTCCAACCATATGGGTAAGATACGCTCATAGTCTTAGAACTGACCATACAAGTACGTAACGCACTTACTCTTAGTACCAACCATACGGATAAGTTCCACTTCCTCGTAGTACCAACCATACTGGTAAGTAACGCACTTACTCTTAGTACCGACTGTACGGGTAAGTAACCCATCTACTCTTAGTACCAACCATACTGGTAAGTTACGCGCACTTACTTTTAGTTCCAACCATTCGGTAATTAACGCACTCACTCTTAGTACCAAGCATACGGGTAAATTCCGCACCTACTCATAGTACCTTCCATATGGGTAAGAAACAACACTTACTCTTAGTTTCAACCATACGGGTAAGTAGCGCAGTTATTCTTAGTACCAACCATACCTGTTAGTAATGCACATACTCTTAGTACCAACAATACGGGTAAGAAAGGCACTTACTCTTAGTACCAACCATACGGGTAAGTCACCCACTTAGTCTTAGTACCAACCATACTGGTAAGTTACGCACTTACTCTTACTACCGACCATACGGGTAAGTAACGCACTTACTCTTAGTACCGACTATACGGGTAAGTGACACACTTAGTCTTAGCACCAACCATACTGGTAAGTAACGCACTTACTCTTAGTACCGACCATATAGGTAAGTAACGTACTTACTCTTAGAACCAACCATACGGGTTAGTAACGCACATATTCTTAGTACCAACAATACGGGTAAGAAACGCACTTACTCCTAGTACCAACCATACGGGTAAGTATCGTACTTACTCTTAGTTCCAACCATACGTGTAAGTTACGCACTTATTCTTAGTACCGACCATATAAGTAAGTAACGCACTTACTCTTAGTATGAACCATACGGTTAAGTAAACGCACTTATTCTTAGTTCCAACCATACGTGTAAGTTACGCACTTACTCTAGTACCGGCCAAACAAGTAAGTAACGCACTTACTCTTAGTACCAACAATACGGGTAAGTTCCGCACTCCCTCTTAGTACCAACCATACGGGAAAGTAACGCAATTACTCTTAGTACCAACAATACTGGTAAGTAACGCACTTATTCCTAGTACCAACCATACAGATAAGTAACGCATCTACTCTTAGGTTCAACCATACGGGTAAGTTACGCACTTACTCTTAGAACCGACTATACAAGTAAGTAACGCACATACTCTTTGTACCAACCATACGGGTAAGTTCCGCACTTCCTCGTAATACCAACCATACAAGTAAGTAACGCACTTACTCTTAGTACTGACTGTACGGGTAAGTAACACACCTACTCTTAGTACCAACCATACTGGTAAGTTACGCGCACTTACTTTTAGTTCCAACCATTCGGGTAATTAACGCACTTACTCTTAGTACCAACCATACGGGTAAGTTCCGCACCTACTCATAGTACCAACCATACGGGTTTGTTACGCACTAACTTTTAGTACCAACCATACGGGTAAGTAACGCACTTACAGTTAGTACCAACCAAACAGGTAAGTAACGCACTTACTCGTAGTACCAACCATACTGGAAAGTAATACACTTACTCTTAGGTCCAACCATACAAATATGTAACGCACTTACTCTTAGTTTCGACCATACAGGTAAGTAAGTAACCCACTTATTCTTAGTACCAACCATACTAGTAAGTTACGCACCTACTCTTAATACCGACCATACGGGTAAGTAACGCACTTACTCTTTTTACCGGCCATACGAGTAAGTAACGCGCGTACTCTTAGTACCAATCATACTTTTAAGTAACGCCCTTACCCTTAGTACCGAATATATGGGTAAGTAACCCACTTACTCTTAGAACCGACCATACAAGTAAGTAACGCACTTACTCTTAGTACCGACTGTACGAATAAGTAACTCGCTTACTCTTAGTACAAACCATACAGGTAAGTTACGCGCACTTACTTTTATTTCCAACCATTCGGGTAATTAACACATTTACTCTTAGTACCAACCATACGGGTAAGTTCCGTACCTACTCTTAGTACCAACCATATGGGTAAGAAACGTACCTACTCTTAGTACCAACCATACGGGTAAGTAGCGCACTTGCTCTTAGTACCAACTATACGGATAAGTAGCGCACTTATTCTTAGTACCAACCATACTTGTAAGTAACGCACATACTCTTACTACCAACCATACGGCTAAGTAACGCACTTGATCTTAGTACCGCCTATACGGGTAAGTGACACACATAGTCTTAGTACCAACCATACTAGTAAGTAACGCACTTATTCTTAGTACCGACCATACAGGTAAGTAACGCACTTACTCTTAGTACGGACTATACGGGCAAGTAACACACTTACTCTTAGTACCATCCATACTGGTACGTTACGCACTTATTCTTAATGCCGACCATATGGGTAGGTAATGTGAAAGATAGAAAGCGAGAAAGGAAACAGAGAAGAGGGGTTTCACTAGCAAACATTTGGGATACATATAGCAAACCCTAACAGGGCTGTACTCACTATAGAGTACCCCACTGCAGACTAGAGAAATATAACATTCTGACACACCCCCATAGTCAAAGTGGGGTATAATCAGCACAGCAAGCAGTCATAGAGCAGGTTCACAAGTACAAGCAAAGCTAGAGGCATTAACAAAGGGCAAGTGAGGAGGAGGAGGCGGGACTGTGAGAGGAGAGGAGATAGGAGGCGACGGCTGAAGCTGCAGACACACGGGCAATAGGAGCGGCGCGCACAGCGGCTACCGGAGCAGCGCCCCGGACTACTGGAGTAACTGGCTCCGCGGCTAAGACGAGCGGCAGGAGCAACGGAACCACGGGCGACTGGCGCAGCAGGCTCGCTGGGCTACCGGAGCAGAGCCCCGGACTACTGGCGCTGCTGACGAGACAACGGCTGCCTCCGCTCAACCTTCCCCAACTGTCCCACCCCCCTTTCACACACCCCTTGCTGCACCCCTAGCTCCACTCCCACGACACCCCCCTAGCGCCACTCCCTCGGCTCCCACACACCCACCCCCCTCAGCGGCAGCTGCAGCAGTGGGAGACGGAGGAGGAGGAGGAGAAGGGGACGGCTCACACAACCGCCACCCCCATACCCGCCACCTCCATACCCCCAACGCAGGCGGCGTGGGGCAGATACGTGGACAGCAGCTGGGGCGCTGCGACGGGCGACGGGCAGGGCGGTGCGCGGGCCCCCAAGGCGCCGCGACAGGCGACGGGAGGGGGCGACGCGCGAGCCCCCAGGGCGCCGCGACGGGCGACAGGAGAAGGCGACGCGCGGGCCCCCAGGGCGCCGCGACGGGCGACGGGCAGGGCGGCGCGCGGGCCCCCGGGGCGCCGCGACGGGCGACGGGAGGGGGGGGCGGCGCGCGGGCCCCCGGGACGCCTCGACGGGCGACGGGCAGGGCGGCGCGCGGGCCCCCGGGACGCCGCGACGGGCGACGGGAGGGGGGGGGCGGCGCGCGGGCCCCCGGGACGCCGCGACGGGCGACGGGCAGGGCGGCGCGCGGGCCCCCGGGGTGCCGCGACGGGCGACGGGAGGGGGGACGGCGCGCGGGCCCCTGGGGTGCCGTGACGGGCAGGAAACCGCCACGCGCCCCGAGCACGTGGCGGGCAGGAAAACGCCGCGTGCGCCGACCGCGCGGCAGGCAAAAAACGTCGCGCGCCCGGGGCGCGCGATAGGCAGGACAGCAGCGGAAGCATTAGCTGGGCCCATCCACAGGATCGACCAGGGAGGGTCGACCTGCTCTGATAGCATGTGAAAGTTAGAATGAGGAATAGAAACAGAGAAGAGGGGTTTCACTAGCAAACATTTGGGATACATATAGCAAACCCTAACAGGGCTGTACTCACTATAGAGTACCCCACTGCAGACTAGAGAAATATAACATTCTGACAGGTAACGCGCTTACTCTTAGTACCAACCATACGGGTAAGTAACGCACTTACACTTATAACCAACCAAACAGGAAAGTAACGCACTTACTCGTAGTACCAACCATACTGGTAAGTAACGCACTTACTCTTAGTACCGACAATACGGGTAAGTAACCCACTTACTCTTAGTACCGACAATACGGGTAAGTAACCCACTTACTCTTAGTACCAACCATACTGGTAAGTAACGCACATACTCTTAGTACCAAGAATACGGCAAAGAAACGCACATACTCTTAGTACCAACCATACGTATAAGTAGCGCACCTACTCTTAGAACCAACCATACGGATAAGTAACGCACATACTCTTAGAACCAACCATATGGGTAAGTAACGGACTTACTCTTAGTATCGACCATACAGGAAAGAAATGCACTTACTCTTAGTACCAACCATACTTGTAAGTAACGCACATACTCTTAGGACCAACAATATGGGTAAGAAACGCACTTACTCTTAGTACCAACCATACGGGTAAGTTACGTACTAATTATTAAAACCAACCGTACTGGTAAGTAGCGCACTTACTCTTAGTACCAACGATACGGGTAAGTTACGTACTAATTCTTAGTACCAACCATACTAGTAAGTAACGCACTTACTCTTAGTACCAACAATACTGGTGATTAACGCACTTATTCTTAGTACCAACCATACTGGTAAGTAACATACTTACTCTTAGTACCAACCATACCGGTGATTAACACACTTACTCTTAAAACCAACCATACGGGTAAGTAACGCACATAGTCTTAGTACCAACAATACGGGAAAGAAACGCACTTACTCTTTTTACTGGCCATACGAGTAAATAACGTGCGTACTCTTAGTACCAACCATACTGGTAAGTAACGCACTTACCCTTAGTACCGACTATATGGGTAAGTAACCCAATTACTCTTAGTACCAACCATACTGATAAGTAGCGCACTTACTCTGAGTACCGACCATACAGGAAAGTAACACGTGTACTCTTAGTACGGACTATACGGGTAAGTAACATACATACTCTTAATACCAACCATACGGGTAAGTAACGCACTTACTCTCAATTCCAACCATACAGGTAAGTAACGCACTTACTCTTACCAACCATACGGGTAAGTAACGCACTTACTCTTAGTACCAATAATACTGGTGATTAGCACACTTACTCTTAGTTCCAACCATACGGGTAAGTAACGCACTAATTCTTAGTACCAACCATACGTGTAAGTAATACACTTACTCTTAGTACCCACCATACCGGAAATTAGCACACTTACTCTTAGTTCCAACCATACTAGTAAGTAACAAACATACTCGTAGTACCAACAATACGGATAAGAAACGCACTTACTCTTAGTTCCAACCATACAGGTAAATAACGCACTTCCTCTTAGTACCAACAATACGGGTAAGAAACGCACTTACTCTTAGTACCAACCATACGGGTAAGTAATGCTCTTACTCTCAGCACCAACCATACGGGTAAGTAACGCACTTACACTTAGTGCCAACCAAATTTATAAGTTACGCACTTACTCGTAGTACCGACCATACGGGTAAGTAACGCACTTACTCTTAGTACCGACCATACGGGTAAGTAACCCCCTTACTCTTAGAACCAACCATACTGGTAAGTTACGAACATGCTCTTAGTACCAACCATACGTGTAATTAACGCACTTACTCTTAGTACCAACCATACTGGTAAGAAACGCACTTATTCTTAGTACCAACAGTACGGGAAAGAAACACATTTACTCTTAGTTCCAACCATACGGGTAAGTAACGCACTTATTCTTAGTACCAACCATACGGGTAAGAAACCCACTTAGTCTTTGTACCAACTATACTGGTAAGTTACGCACCTACTCTTAATACCGACCATACAGGTAAGTAACGCACATACTCTTTTTACCGACTGTACGGGTAAGTGACACACCTCCTCTTAGTAGCAACCGTAATGGTAAGTAACGCATATACTCTCAGTACCGACCATACGGGTAAGTAACGCGCGTAATCTTAGTACCAACCATACTGGTAAGTAACGCACTTACTCCTAGTACCGACTATACGGGTACGTAACCCACTTACTCTTAGTACCAACCATACTGATAAGTAACGCACTTACTCTTAGTACCGACCATACGGGTAAATAACACATGTACTCTTGGTTCGGACTATACGGGTAAGTAACACACTTACTCTTAATACCAACCATACAGATAAGTAACGTACTTACTCTCAATTCCAACCATACAGGTAAGTAACGCACTTACTCTTAGTAACAACCATACGGGTAAGTTATGTAGTAATTCTTAGTACGAACCATACTGGTAAGTAACGCACTTACTCTTACTTCCAACCATACGGGTAAGTAACTCACTTAGTCTTAGTACCAACCATACTGGTAAGTAACGCACTTACTCTTATTACCGACTGTACGGGTAAGTGACACACCTACACTTAGTACCAACCATACTGGTAAGTTACGCACTTACTCTTAGCACCAACCATACCGGTAAGTAACGCACTTACTCTTAGTACACACAATACGGGTAAGAAACGCACTTACTCTTAGAACCAACCATACGGGTAAGTAACGGACTTACACTTAGTACCAACCATACGGGTAAGTAATGTTCTTACTCCTAGTACCAACAATACGGGTAAGTAACGCACTTACTCTTAGAACCAACCATACGGGTAAGTAACGGACTTACACTTAGTACCAACTATACGGGTAAGTAATGTTCTTACTCTTAGTACCAACCATACTGGTAAGTTACGCACTTACTCTTAGCACCAACCATACCGGTAAGTAACCCACTTACTCTTAGTACCCACAATACGGGTAAGAAACGCAGGTACTTTTAGTACTTACGATACGGGTAAGTAATGCATTACACTTAGTACCAATCATTCGGGTAAGTAACCCACTTTCTCTTAGTACCAACCATACTGGTAAGTAACGCACTTACTCTTAGTACCGACCATACGGATAAGTAACGCACTTACTCTAAGTACCAACCATGCGGGTAAGTAACGCACTTACTCTTAGTACCAACCATACTAATAAGTAACGCACTTATTCATAGTACCAACAGTAGGGGTAAGTAACGCACTTACTCTTAGTACCAGCCATACTGATAAGTAAAGCATTGACTATTAGTACCAACCATATGGGTAAATATCCCACTGACTCTTAGTTACAACCATGCGGGTAAGTAACGCATTACACATAGTACCAATCATTCGGGTAAGTAACCCACTTACTCTTAGTACCAACCATACTGGTAAGTAACCCACTTACTATTAGTTACGCACTTACTCTTAGCACCAACCATACGGGTAAGTAACGCACTAACATTTAGTACTAATCATACGGGTAAGTTACGCAGTTACTCTTAGTACCAACCATACTGGAAATTTATGCCAACGGGAGTTGTTGTTGGCCCCGTCCTCACTTGGGCGGAGCCGACTTCGTGGTCGGGAGTGAGGAGTGAAACCGACCTGCAGCAGTGGGGGACCTGGTAGACGGGTCTGGTCGACCTGCACGGGGGGCACTGCAAGGGCGCCGACTTTGGGAGGGCGCCAACTTCGGCTGGTCGACTTGGGAGGTCGACCAGGGGAAGCCGACCTTGGGTGGTCGGCTGACAGGTGTGCTGGTCGACCTGGAGTTGGTCGACCAGGTGGGTTGTCGACCTGGAGCTGGTCGACCAAGGGTGTGGTCGACCTGGTGTGGTCGACTGAAGGTGGTCGTCGACTTGGGAGGTCGATGGACACACGAGGAAGCAGCTGGTCGACGTGGTGGTTGCCCGGTCGACTAGGTTACCTGGGTGACGAGGTTCTGCGGAGGAGTACGACGGTCGCCCAGGTGGTAGTGGCGAGACCGACCTCGGTGCTGGTATCCCGAGGTCGACGTGGCTGGTGGGCGCAGTCGCTGACGTGGAGTCGAGCTGGGCGTCTGCACTGTGCACGTGACAAGGAAAAGTTCACCAACCAGCTGCATGCACCTGCGAAGCAGGTGCACCGTTGTCCTGCGAGTGCAACGCTGTGCAGCCGACTTGCTGCAGCGTTGGCACACCATGGATTTGCAATGTTGGCAAGCCGCGACTTTGCTCTGCTGGAGCGCAGTCGACCAAGTCGTGTTGGCACGCGGTCGACCATGCTGCGCTGGAAGTCGACCAGCAGCTTTGCTAGTTCTGATGTAGTCTTACATGCCAAAGTTGTTGCTATCATTCTGAACCATTTTTGTGAACTTTAGCTACTGGAACTCTTGCCAAATTCCCCTGTGAACCAGCAAGTAGTGCAAGCACGAGTAAACGACTAAGTGAACGAACGCAGAGATCCCTCCTACCCCGTGCCTAGCTCGTAGTCTAGCTCCCGTTGATATAGTTATCTCTGCATGGTACGGTAAGCGTGGACGGCACACGACTTACCTTTCAGTCAGGTCGACGTAGTGGTCAATTACCTAATTTGTGTTCGTAGGCCGGCAGCTGGACACAGGGGTGGTGGACACCCCGGAAGCATAGCTAGAGGATGCGAGGAGACGTCATAAGGCCCAGGAGTACGGAGCAATCCCCTGGGCGGTCGTTGAGGCTGGACTCCGCACCGTGTGGGCGTCGGAGCACCCTTCTCGGCCTGCCTCTCCTCGACCGGTGAACACTGAAGGCGGCGTCGACGTGGGCGTCAACGCCGGTGGTGACCAAGTCGGCAGCAGTGCGGGAGGCACGTCGAGGCAGCGAGGTGTGATTCACGCCGATGAGGTCAGTGGCGTTCAGGCGCGAGGGATGCGATCGTCGGCGGATGCAGGCTCCTCACAAGGCGACCTCGGAGGTCGACGGAGCAGTTTGTCGCCGATGTCGGCGACCCACGTGACAGCGGGAGGGATTGCACCGAGCTACGGCTACTTCAAGTTTACGCCGGACAGTACCTCGGTCACCCGTCTGCTTGTTGGTCGACCTGGTATCCTCACCTGGAAGGAAGCCATCGAGCCCCAGCTGGAGATGGCCGGGCTGATCGGCTTCGCGAGGGGCACTGTGGCGACGCCGGAGGAACACTACCCCGACTTGCGTGCGGAGTTTCGCGCTGTGCAGTTGCTGACCTTCACGGTCATCTCGCGGTGCTGCTCGCCGGGCGTTCAGATTGTCTTGAAGTCGTGCAGGGAGTACCTCGACGCCGGTCACCGGGCATGGCACTTCATCGGGTCGACGTCCTAGGTCACCGACGACCTGTACATCGGCCAGCTTGAGGAGCGGCTGTCGCACATACGGATGGGCAAAGAGGAGACGGCGACTGACTACTGCAACCGGGCTCGGCGAATTCTCGCCACCATGAGGATGGCCGGCGTGCACTACTCGACGGCGTCGTACCTCACGCACGTTATCAAAGGGCTCACGAGCAGCTACAACCTGCTGAAACGACTGTCGTTGGCGCCGAGTACTAGGGCGACACTCAACGAGGCTTCTCTTACCTCGTACATCCTGCAGGATGAGGCGATGCAAGAAGCTAAGCGGCCCTCGGAGCTCCTGGCGCAGGTGAACTACGTCGCCCCGGTGAAGCAAGGTGGTCGACCGGGGCAACGCGGGCAGTCTAGCGGCGGTAATAGCAGTGGGTTGAAGCCGACCAAGGACGCCGACAAGAAGAAGTCGGCCAAAGATAGCGGTCGTGGAGGAGGAAGTCGACGTCGTGATTTCTGGCTGTGCGGCGACCCCGACCACCTCTCCTTTGAGTGCCCCGACCGCAGTGACTCCGACGATGACGACGCCAAGGGAGGCCGCGGAAGGTCCGGCAGCCGTCGTCCCCGTCGAGGCAGAAACCAGCCGCGCAAGGAGAATCAGTCGACCAAGCCGTCGACCTCGGCGAAGGACACTGACTCCTCTGCTGGAGGCAAAGGGTGAGACAACAAGGAGGCGTTGTGCTCGCTGGTCGGCGTCGTGGAGCCGACCGTCTCGTTGGCGCCGGAGGCTGGCGAGGACTTTCAGGCGATGGCGGCAGCCGTTCAGGCAAACCCGGCGGTAGATCTGCTCAATAGTGGTTGCTCCCACCACTTGATGGGGACGAAGGAGGTCTTCGTCGACCTGCAGCCGAGCGGTGACGTAAAGCGCGTGCGTGGCTTCTAGGGGGCTCTGCAGAACGTCCAGGGTCGGGGCACGGTCGCCTTACAAGGGAAGGCCGGGTTGCAGGTGCTGATCCCCGACGTGCTCTACGTTCCGGGCGTACACGCGAACCTGCTGTCGGCTGGCCAGCTGAAGGAGAACGGTGTGAGGCTGCAGGAGGACGGCGACGAGATGCTTCTCGTCTCGGCGGCAGGGGACGTCCTTGGTCGGGCGTCCTACACTGGCCGGGTCCTCTGCACGGACCTGCGTCCTTGCTCGGCGAAGTCGACGTCGCCCATGACGGATGTGGTGGCCCTGAGGGCGATAGTCTCGGCGAGGAAGTCGAACCAGGACAGACTACATGCGAGGCTTGCGCACGTCGCCATGGACACCATCCGGAGCTTGGCGAAGCACGAGGTCGCCATTGGGCTGGACCTCAAGTCGGCGTTTGGCGCAGACTCACCGTGTGTCTCGTGTGTCGGCGGGAAGCTGGCGCGACACACCTTCCCCGACCAAGGCTCCGACGCCAACGACGTGCTGGCAGTCATGCACATCGACCTGTGCGGGCCGTTCCGCGTGGCTGCCAAGGACGGCAGCCTTTACTTCTTGTTGCTGAAGGACCTCAAGACCCGCTACGTGTGGGTGAGGCCGGTCGCCAAGAAGTCGGATGTGCTGCAGGAGTTTGTGCAGTGGCTGGCGGTGACTGAGAGGCAGACGAAGAAGTCGGTGTTGATGCTGCGCTCTGACCGGGGTGGAGAGTTCCCCGGGAAGAAGTTCACCGACTTCGTCGACGGAAAGGGGATAGTCCACGACCTGACCTGCCCGTACACCCCGCAGCAAAACGGCATGGCAGAGCGGAAGATGCGGACGGCGGTGGAATCGGTGCGGACGATGCTTCTGCACATGGGTGTGCAGCATCACTGGTGGCAGCACCTTGCTCTGCGGCAGGCTGTCTGGATCCGCAATTGTCTTGAGAGGTCGACACTGCCGCCAGGGACGACGCCGTACCAGCTACTCACCGGGCAGAAGCCCGACTTGTTGCTGGCACGGGTGTGGGCTGCATGGCGCTGTTCCTCGTCCCCTAGAAGCAGCGTGGTGGAAAGCTCAAGCCAAAGGCGAAGTGGGGCCTTCATCTCGGCGTGTCGAAGGAGAGCAAGGGCTGGGAGCTCCTCGACATCGCCGACAACCGGGTGGTCACCACGTCAGACGTGGTGTTCTACGAGAACATGTCGCTGGAAGTATGGAAGTCGGTGCACGGGCCGGCATCTGGACGGACGTCGACCACCCCGCCGACGGACACCTCGGCGGCAACGCTGCCTCTGCTCACCGAGGTCGGTGAGCTTGCTGATGGGGACGCCAATGTCGTCCGTCCTCCTTCCCCTCCCCTTGCACCCCCTGCCCCTCCCCTCGTGGTCGACCTGCGTGGGCTGACTCTGATGTCAGCCTCCGGCGATGAGGGGAGCAGTGGGGCGTCGCCTGTGGCGCCGGCCAAGAGCATCGCCGGTGGCCGACGTGACGTTCAGCAAGTCGACGTGAGAGTGAAGTCAACGCAGGCAGGAGAGGAGCAGGCCGAGGTAAAGCCGACGGTGGTGAAGTCGGCGAAGGGGGCAGCGGCAAGGCAGCAACCGACAGGGGAGCAGGCAGCAGCCATGCCGACCAAGGAGCAGTCGGCGACCGGGCAGTCGGCAGGGGAGCCGACCATAGGGGAGAAGTCGGCGGGGACGCCGGCTGTGGTGTCGGTGTGCCCCGCTGCGTATTTGCAATATCGCACACTTAGGGCGTGTAACGTTGCAGCAACCGAACCCAAAATCCGACCGTTTGATCGTGTTGGCCGATATGCGAGGGAAGTGGTAACAAACACCTGGGGCGTCCACTGTGTTGGAGTAAGCGGGAATTAACTTCAGCATTCCCGAAGGTGCAGCTGTATCGCACCCGCTACTACCGAAGCAACAACAGCAGCAGTATCGGATCAGCCCATACAGGGCAGGAAGGTCAACTGTCGCGACTGTTGACCATCTGGACCGAACGGTTACATGCGAAGAATGGCAACAGGCGTAACTGTCTATACAGTTACACGTAGCGACCCAATATCAGGAGAAGAGCAAGAGTCAGGGTTACTGTTGAGATGCATGTATTCAAGTTATAATAAGGGAATGTACCCCCTAGAGTACATGGCTAGCTATATCTTTTTTATTATGTATAATCTTCTCTTTTAATCAATCTTGTCATCTACATTCACTATGCACAAGGTTCCTACCACTACCAAATACTTCCGCTACCAACTCTAGCATCGAAGGCTCTTATTCTAACCAAGGATCCTTAATCTAACATGGTATGAGAGCTAATTTGAATTATAATATCTGCTAAAACATCGTTCTTCAAAACGATCTTCATTATAAATAGCTTACGCGCAGGGCATGCATCATGCCAAGCGCAGACTGCGACAAAACTGGAGAGAATCCAGGACATCCCTCCACCAATGTTGCCTCAACAACGACAACTGTGGATACAGCGCTCATTGAGCAGCTCATTACCCGCATCAGCGCCCTGGAGAGCCATCAGCCGATGAGCACCGACGGCTCCAGCTACGTCCGCAGACCTCCCGATCCACAAGGAGCCGATGAACGGTCGTTTACCTTCGACAATCACGGAGCACAAGCATATGCGCAAGCACAACAGGCACATTACGAGGCCATGGTGTCAATACAAAGCAAGTTTCTTTCAACATCGAAGCTCGGAACGACCAAGCTCTTCGACGGGAAGGACTTCTACACCTGGAGCTTTGAGTTCGAGCTCCTGGCACAAAGCGCGCAGATCTGGATGTACTACGACGGTTCCCTACCTTTCATGGCTCACCTCAAGAGAAGACCCAGTATTACAACGAGTCGCTGCTCGCCTTCACCGTCCTGATCCGGAATCTGACGCCCGAGGAGCAGCTCAGCATCCGCTCCTTCAATACAAGTGCGCCCGCGCAGCAATCCTGGAAACACCTGCGCACCTGCCACATGGCAATGGACTCGGTGAGACTCAGTCGCCTGTTAAACCAGCTGAACAATATGAAGATGTTCCACGGAGAAAAGGCCAGGCCATACATCAACCGCTACAGAAATGTAAGGGACCAATTCAATAAAAGCGGCGGCAACTTCCCTGACGATATGTTCGTCAGCATCAACCTCGCTGGATTGAGTCCAGACTGGCGCCACTGCAAATCGATTCTCCGCACATAAGGCACCCTCTGCGAAATTTCACTCTGCGCCTCGCATCTCTCCAAACAACAGGAGATCGACCTGTATAACGAGAGAGGCAACAAGGAGGAGAAGATCGCGTTTTACACAAATGCAGAAGGATCACCTGACAAAAATAGACTCTTTTGCAAGTACTGCAAGAAGACAGAATATACGATCAAGGAGTGTTGGAAGTTGAACGGCAACAACTACGGCAACAACAACGGTAACAACAACGGCAACTACAGGCAGCAGAGAGGAGCGCCTTACCAGCAAGCAACGCGCAACCAGACCGTGTCTCTTCACGCCATCGCCAGCACTTCTCAGGCCCCGGTGCGCATTTCTGCAAACGACAAAGGGAAGAACAAAGTGTTAACATGCATGGTGCGCCGCGAACCTCCCCGACCCAACCGCCACTACCGTTTTTTCCACTCCTGGGAAGACATGTGGCATGACCCACCTCAAGAAAGACCTGTACTAAGAGTAAGTGCGTTACTTACCTGTATGGTCGGTACTAACAGTAAGTGCGTAACTTACCAATATGGTTGGTACTAATAGTAAAGGGGGTAACTTCCCCGTATGATTGGTGCTAAGTGTAAGTGCGTTACTTGCCCGTATGGTTGGTACTAAGAGTAAGTGCGTTTCTTACCCGTATTGTTGGTACTAAAAGAAAGTGTGTTACTTACCCGTATGGTTGGTGCTAAGAGTAAGTGCGTAACTTACCAGTATGGTTGGTACTTAGAGTAAGTGCGTTACTTACCCCTACAGTTGGTACTAAGAATAAGTGCGTTACTTAGTAGTATGGTTGGTACTAGGAGTAAGTGCATCACTTACACGTATGGTTGGTACTAAGAGTAAGTGCGTTACTTACCCGTATGGTCAGTACTAAGAGTAGGTGCGTAACTTACTAGTATGGTTGGTACTAAGAGTAAGTGGTTTACTTACCCGTATTGTCGGTGCTAAGATTAAGTGCGTAACTTACCAGTGTGGTTGGTACTAAGAGTAAGTGGGCTATTTTCCCGTATAATTGCTACTAAGTGTGCGTTACTTACCCGTATGGTTGGTGCTAAGAGTAAGTGCGTTACTTATTCGTATGGTTGGTACTAAGAGTAAGTGCATTTCTTACGCGTATGGTTGGTACTATGAGTAAGTGCGTTACTTACCCGTATGTTTGGTACTACGGTAAGAGTAAGTGCGTTACTTACCAGTATGGTTGGTACTAAGACTAAGTGGTTAACTTACCCGTATTGTCGGTGCTAAGAGTAAGTGCGTTACTTACCCGTATGGGTGGTGCTAAGAGTAAGTGCGTTATTTACTCGTATGGTTGGTACTAAGAGTAAGTGCATTTCTTACCCGTATGGTTGGTACTAAGAGTAAGTGTGTTACTTATCCGTATGGTTGGTACTATGAGTAAGTGCGTTTCTTACCCGTATTGTTGGTACTAAGAGAGTGTCCGTTACTACCCCGTATGGTTGGTACTAAGAGGAAGTGCGGAACTTACCCGTATGGTCGGTACTAAGAGAATGTGCGTTACTTACCAGTATGGTTGGTACTAAAAGTAAGTATGTTTCTTACCTGTATGGTTGGTACTAAGAGTAAGTGCGTTACTTAGGGCGCGTGTCTTTTGAATTTTATATGCAAAACTCGAGTTTTGGGTTGAACTGTATACATTTGAACCTAGGTCGACCTAGGTTCGACTATATCGGCATCTGTAACCCGAGTCGCTGTTTCCTCACCCAGTAGAATGACAGGATACAGAAGAGTTCGACTATCGAAGTTGAACTTTTACAACGTTCCCGAGTCGTGACCAAACCACGTAGTTTACCCGGTTTGGCCTCTTGACAGCGCGCCACGTACGATTTGCGCGACCCGGTTACACGAGGGCTACAAATAGCCCTCGTGTCAAGCCTACCACACATCACGCTCACACAATGACGAACTCTCAGCTCCTGCGATTCCTTGCCATCATTTGGCAGGGGTACATGCGACTCTTGATCCTGCCTGTTTCCGTCGCCATTGGCACAGCGCTGCCAAGCCTCGTTGCTGCCTTTTCGCTCCGTCAGACTCGAGTGTTCGTCAGAGGAGATCGCATGGACTCCCGTATGCGCTGGTTCCGCCTCATCAGCATACTCCCGGACGGCAGCTTCTACGAATACATGCGGGTGGATAAGCGGGTGTTCACCTATTTGGTGAGGCACTATCAGCGAAGCTGGTTTGCTACGTGGCAGAACCCGGCTTACAACTTTGTGCACATTGCTATGGCACTTAACAAGTTGGGGCATGGACTTTCCTTCCGTGAGATTGGCCTGCATTTGGGTACAGCTATTCTTACACCCAGAAATTATTTGGTCGTTTCCATAATTTCATGGAACATGTTCACACGCCCAAGTGGATATGGTGGTCCGACGCAGAGATGTTCTCGCTATTTGAAGCAGAATTCAGAGAATTCGCAGGCATTCCAGGCATGGTAGGTGCCATTGATGGCACAAATATTCGGTGCCGTAGCTTTGGGGTACATCGCGAGGACTTTCGCAACACGAATGTTTTTTTTCCATGATTCTGCAGCTAATCTGCGATTGCAACGGCTTGATATGGACTTTTTCGTCGGCTACCCGAGAAGCGTCAACGACGCTAGAGTGTTTCAGAATAGCCCTGCAAGAACACGCATTGAAGACGGAGGATTACACGACTACACACTAGTCGGTGACGCGGCATATGGCCTGCGCACCTACATCTACACACCCTAACGAGCAACTATGGGCCGTCACTTGCCAGACGAGCAGTGTGTCTGGAACCTGCAGCAGTCATGCTCGCGCATGGTCGTCGAGCAAGTCAACGGCCGCCTGAAGAGGAAGTGGCGACTGCTCGACGGTCGACTCGAGTACGACATTTACCGGGCTCCACGCTACGTCGCCGCTTGCATCACGGTGCACAACATCGACTTGGTACTCGGGGCGCGCCCGCGAATGGAGGAGTCTCGCGGACGCAATCGATGGTGGCAGCAGGGTCCGGCGGCAACCGCGCCGCACTACCCGCCCAGAGCTGACGGCTGACCCGCCGCCGCTCTCGTCTGGCGGCGTATCTCTACGCCCCTTGGCGCCTTGGGCATCCTGATCAGATTGCACCAGCTCTTGGGTAAGTACCATGAATTCCTGAATATTATCACGCATGAAATCACGCATAGTCCCGGCAATACGTGAGGCAATCTCATCACAGAGTCGAGTCCGAGCAGGCATCCCGCCTCCTATCGATGGCATTCCAGCCTCCGTCCCGTTGGCATCGTTGTCTGCAGCCGCCGCCCTCGGCCAGCGGATGACCCAGTTCCCGCGCAGCGACAGACCCGCGCAAGCCCCGACTCCGCGTGAGAGTGGAGGAGAGGCACCCGCTGCATTGGGTGACATGTGGCGCGAAGGGGTAGTTGCGGGAGGAGAAGGCTGCGCCGTCGGCTCTGATGTGGGAGAGGGCGAAGATGGCGCCACTATGGCTGGATGCGGGGAGCCTAACCCCAACCCCTCGGTCGTAGGACCTTGATCTGCAAAGGCAGAATCATTCATGAGGGGAATTGGGTATGTCGAAGGGTTAGAGCAACGCGAAGTTTTGATTTGTTAGTGAATTGGTTAATCAATGAGAATGTGTTGCTCTAGCCGAAATACATTGTGAAGTGAAAATGCATACCAGTAATCCCGGGGGTTGTAGGCGGTGTGCGGATGATGTTGGCCCCAGGAAGACTTCCTGCAAGGGCGGGAGGGATAGCGTTCGTACGGTTGCCGAAAATGCGATCGTAGATGTCATAGTACACGGGAATTTTAGGGGGGCGTCCCTTGCCCGATGGCTTCAGCAGGAGGTCTCGAACCTTGCGGTAATGGGCCTCCATGCGGAAAAGCTTCCCCTTAACCGCCGCGAACTTATGCTAGAACTCATGATGGCGCCGCTTAAGCTCCAACCAAACCGTGACATCTCGGTTCTGCCCCTGCAGGCGGGTCTGGCTGAGCACCTCCTCATTCTTGTCATGGCGAGTCCATGCAAGTTGCATGACTTCCGCGTCAGTCCAGCCACGTATTTCGCCTGGCATGGCTGGCTCTTCTTCCTCTTCCGCGTTCTCTTCAGTGTCGGTCTCTACCTCTCCCGCGTCGAAGTACGAGAGGGAATCGTCGTCTGCGTTGAGCGGCGTGTTTGGTCAAGAGGACACACGAGTGGATTTTCGTGCATGCTCGGTTTGCGCCGAAAGCTCGTCCCACGTTTGTGTCCTACTTCCTGCACAATGTTGTGGTAGGACACACGAGACCCTAGCGAAACATTTAACGAAATTAGCGAATAAGAATACACCAAAAGACACGCGCCCTTACCCCTATGGTTGGTACTAAGAGTAAGTGCGTTATTTACCCGTATGGTTCCTACTTAGAGGAAGAGCAGAACTTACCCGTATGGTTGGTTCTTAGAGTAGGTGCGTTACTTACCCGTATGGTTGGTGATGGTTGGTACTAAGAGTCAGTGCGTTACTTTCCCGTATGGTTGGTACTAAGAGTAAGTGCGTTACTTACCCGTATGGACAGTACTAAGAGTAAGTGTGTAACTCACCAGTATGGTTGGTACTAATAGTAAGTGGGTCACTTACCCGTATGATTGGTACTAAGTGTAAGTGCGTTACTTACCCGTGGTTGGTGCTAAGAGTAAGTGCGTTTCTTACCCGCATTGTTGGTGCTAAAAGTATGTGCGTTACTTACCCGTATGGTTGGTGCTAAGAGTAAGTGCGTAACTTACCAGTATGGTTGGTACTAATAGTCAGTGGGTTACTTACCCGTATGGTTGGTACTAAGAGTCAATGCGTTACTTATCAATATGGCTGGTACTAAGAGTAAGTGCGTTACTTACCCCTACAGTTGGTACTAAGAATAAGTGCGTTACTTAGTAGTATGGTTGGTACTAAGAGTAAGTGCATCACTTACCCGTATGGTTGGTACTAAGAGTAAGTGGGTTACTTACAAGTATGATTAGTACTAAGTGTAAGTGCGTTACTTACCCGTATGGTCGGTACTAAGAGAATGTGCGCTACTTACCAGTATGGTTGGTACTAAAAGTAAGTTTGTTTCTTACCCGTATGGTTGGTACTAAGAGTAAGTGTGTTACTAACCCGTATGGTTGCTACTAAGAGGAAGTGCGGAACTTACCCGTATGGTTGGAACTAAGAGTAAATGCGTTACTTACCCGTATGCTTGGTACTAAGAGTAAGTGTGTTACTTACCTGTATGGTTGGTACTAAGAGTCAGTGCGTTTCTTATCAGTACGGTTGGTACTAAGAGTAAGTGCGTTACTTACCCATACAGTTGGTACTAAGAATAGGTGCGTTATTTAATAGGGTGGTTTTTTCTAAAAGTATGTGCGTTACTTACCCGTATGGTTGGTACTAAGAGTAAATGCGTTACTTACCCGTATGGTTCGTACTAAGAGTAAGTGCATTACTTACCAGTACGATTGGTACTAAGAGTAAGTGGTTTACTTACCCGTATTGTCGGTGCTAAGAAATAAGTGCGTTACTTACCCGTATGGTTGGTACTAAGAGTAAGTGGGTTACTTACAAGTATGATTAGTACTAAGTGTAAGTGCGTTACTTACCCGTATGGTCGGTACTAAGAGAATGTGCGCTACTTACCAGTATGGTTGGTACTAAAAGTAAGTTTGTTTCTTACCCGTATGGTTGGTACTAAGAGTAAGTGCGTTGATTACCCCTATGGTTGGTACTAAGAGTAAGTGCGTTACTAACCCGTATGGTTGCTACTAAGAGGAAGTGCGGAACTTACCCGTATGGTTGGAACTAAGAGTAAATGCGTTACTTACCCGTATGCTTGGTACTAAGAGTAAGTGTGTTACTTACCCGTATGGTTGGTACTAAGAGTCAATGCGTTTCTTATCAGTACGGTTGGTACTAAGAGTAAGTGCGTTACTTACCCATACAGTTGGTAGAATAGGTGCGTTATTTATTAGTGTGGTTTTTTCTAAAAGTATGTGCGTTACTTACCCGTATGGTTGGTACTAAGAGTAAATGCGTTACTTACCCGTATGGACAGTACTAAGAGTAAGTACGTAACTTACCAGTATGGTTGGTACTAATAGTAAGTGGGTCACTTACCCGTAAAATAAGTACTAAGTGTAGGTGCGTTACTTACCCGTATGGTTGGTACTAAGAGTAAGTGCGTTACATACCCGTATGGTCGGTACTAAGAGTAAGTGCGTAACTTACAAGTATGGTTGGTACTAAGAGTAAGTGGGTTACTTACCCGTATAATTGCTACTAAGTGTAAGTGCGTTACTTACCCGTATGGTTGGTGCTAAGAGTAAATGCGTTACTTACTCGTATGGTTGGTACTAAGAGAAAGTGCAATTCTTACCCGTATGGTTGGTACTAAGAGTAAATGCGTTACTTACCCGTATGGTTCGTACTAAGAGTAAGTGCATTACTTACCAGTACGATTAGTACTAAGACTAAGTGGTTTACTTACCCGTATTGTCGGTGCTAAGAGTAAGTGCGTTACTTACCCGTATGGTTGGTACTAAGAGTAAGTGGGTTACTTACCAGTATGATTAGTACTAAGTGTAAGTGCGTTACATACCCGTATGGTCAGTACTAAGAGAATGTGCGCTACTTACCAGTATGGTTGGTACTAAAAGTAAGTTTGTTTCTTACCCGTATGGTTGGTACTAAGAGTAAGTGCGTTACTTACCCCTATGGTTGGTACTAAGAGTAAGTGCGTTACTTACCCGTATGGTTGCTCCTAAGAGGAAGTGTGGAACTTACCCGTATGGTTGGAACTAAGAGTAAATGCATTACTTACCCGTATGCTTGGTACTAAGAGTAAGTGTGTTACTTACCCGTATGGTTAGTACTAAGAGTCAATGCGTTTCTTATCAATACGGTTGGTACTAATAGTAAGTGCGTTACTTACCCATACAGTTGGTACTAAAAATAAGTGCGTTATTTATTAGTATGGTTTTTTCTAAAAGTAAGTGCGTTACTTTCCCGTAATGTTGGTACTAAGAGTAAGTGCGTTACTTACCCGTATGGACAGTACTAAGACTAAGTGGGTCACTTACCCGTATGATTGGTACTAAGTGTAAGTGCGTTACTGACCCGTATGGTTGGTACTAAGAGTAAGTGCGTTACTTACCCGTATGGTCGGTACTAAGAGTAAGTGCGTAACTTACCAGTATGGTTGGTACTAAGAGTAAGTGGGTTACTTACTCGTATAATTGCTACTAAGTGTAAGTGCGTTACTTACCCGTATGGTTGGTGCTAAGAGTAAGTGCGTTACTTACTCGTATGGTTGGTACTAAGAGAAAGTGCAATTCTTACCCGTATGGTTGGTACTAAGAGTAAGTGCGTTACTTACCCGTATGGTTCGTACTAAGAGTAAGTGCATTACTTACCAGTACGATTGGTACTAAGAGTAAGTTTTTTACTTACCCGTATTGTCGGTGCTAAGAGTAAGTGCGTTACTTACCCGTATGGTTGGTACTAAGAGTAAGTGCGGTACTTACCCGTATGGTCGGTACAAAGAGAATGTGCGCTACTTACCAGTACGGTTGGTACTAAAAGGAAGTTTGTTTCTTACCCGTATGGTTGGTACTAAGAGTAAGTGCGTTACTTACCCCTATGGTTGGTACTAAGAGTAAGTGTGTTACTAATCCGAATGGTTGCTACTAAGAGGAAGTGCGGAACTTACCCGTATGGTTGGAACTAAGAGTAAATGCGTTACTTACCCGTATGGTTGGTACTAAGAGTAAGTGTGTTACTTACCCGTATGGTTTGTACTAAGAGTCAATGTGTTTTTTATCAGTACGGTTGGTACTAAGAGTAAGTGCGTTACTTACCCATACAGTTGGTACTAAGAGTAAGTGCGTTATTTATTAGTATGGTTTTTTCTAAAAGTAAGTGCATTACTTACCCGTATGGTTGGTACTATGAGTAAGTGCGTAACTTACCCGTATAGTCGCTGCTAAGAGTAACTACGTTACTTATACATATGGTTAGTACTAAGAGTAGGTGCGTTACTTACACGTATGGTTGGTACCAAGAGTAAGTGCGTAACTTACCATTATGGTTATTACTAAGAGTAAGTGGATTATGTACACGTATGATTGGTACTAAGTGTAAATGCGTTACTTACTCGTATAGTTGGTGCTAAGAATAAGTGCGTAACTTACCAGTATGGTTGGTACTAATAGTATGTGGGTTACGTACCCGTATGATTGGTATTAAATGTAGGTGCGTTACTTACCCGTACGGTTGGTACTCAGAGTAATTGCGTTTCTTACCCGTATGGTTGGTGCTAAGAGTAAGCACGTTACTTATTCGTATGGCTGGTACTAAGAGTAAGTGCGTTTCTTACCTGTATGGTCGGCACTAAAAGTAAGTGCGTTATTTACCCAGATGGTTGGTACTAAGAGTAAGAAGGTTACTTACCAGTATGATTAATACTAAGTGTAAGTGCGTTACTTACCCGTATGGTAAGTACTAAGAGTAACTCCGTTTCTTACCCGTATTGTTGGTACTAAGAGAATGTGCGTTACTAACCCAATTGGTTGGACCTAAGAGGAAGTGTGGAACTTACCCGTATGGTCGGTGCTTAGAGAATGTGCGTTACTTACCAGTATGGTTAGTTCTATGAGTAGGTGCGTTCTTACCAGTATGGTGGTACTAAACGTGAGTGCGTTTCTTACGCGTATGGTTGGTACTAAGAGTAAGTGCGTTACTTACCCGTATGGTTGCTATTAAGAGGAAGTGCGGAACTTACCTGTATAGTTGGAACTAAGAGTAAGTGCGTTACTTACCCATATGGTTGGAACTAAGAGTAAGTGCATTACTTACCAGTATGGTTGGTACTAAGAGTAAGTGGGTTACTTACCCGTATAGTCGGTGCTAAGAGTAAGTGCGTTACTTCCCCGTATGGTTAGTACTAAGACTATGTGTGTTACTTACCCGTATGGTCGGTACTAAGAGTAAGCGCGTAACTTATCAGTATGCTTTTGTACTAAGAGTAAGTGGGTTACTTACCCGTTGGATTGGTACTATGTGTAAGTGCGTTACTTACCCGTATGGTAAGTACTAAGAGTACGTGCGTTTCTTACCCGTATTGTTGGTACTAAGAGTAAGTGTGTACTTACCCGTATGGTTGGTTCTAAGAGTAAGTGCGTAACTTACTAGTATGGTTGGTACTAAGAGTCAGTGGGTTATTTACCCGTATGGTTGGTACTAAGAGTCAGTAAGTGCGTTACTTACCCCTACAGTTGGTACTAGGAGTAAGTGCGTTACTTATTAGTATGGTTGGTACTAAGAGTAATTGCATTTCTTACCCGTATGGTTGGTACTAAGAGTAAGTGCATTACTTACCCGTATGGTCGGTACTAAGAGTAAATGCGGAACTTACCAGTATGGTTGGTGCTAAGAGTAAGTGGGTTACATACCCGTATTGTCGGTGCTAAGAGTAAGTGTGTTACTTACCTGTATGGTTGGTACTAAGAGTAAGTGGGTTACTTTCCCGTATGGTCGGTAATAAGAGTAAGTGCGTAACCTACAGTATGGTTGTTACTAGAAGTAAGTGGGTTACTTACCCGTATAATTGCTACTAAGTGTAAGTGGTTACTTACCCGTATGGTTGGTGCTAAGAGTAAGTGCATTTCTTACCCGTATGGTCGGTGCTAAGAGTAAGTGCGTTACTTTCTCGTGTGGTTGGTGCGGAGATAACTCTATCAACGGGAGCTATCCTACGGGCTAGGCACGGGGTAAGAGGGATCTTTGCGTTCGTTCACTTAGTCGTTCTCTAGCACTTGTGCGTTCACAGGGAAAAACTGCAAGAGTTTCACTAGCAAAAGTTGAGAACAATGGTACAACAAAATTGGTAAGACACGGCTACATCAGAGCTAGAATGCAAGCAGGTCGACTGCCAGCGCAGCACGGTCGACCGCGCTCCAGCACGAATTGGTCGACCGCGCTCCAGCAGTGCAAACTTGACGGCGTGCCAACGCTGCAGGTCGTCGGCGTGCCAGCGTTGCTCCCGCAGAACAACAGAGCACCTACTTCGCAGGTGCTCGCAAATGATTTGCGTGCAGTGCCGTGTCACCTGCACAACGCATACACCAAGTTGTCGTCGTGCTGACGATTGCACCTGATCAGCCACGTCGACCTCGGGATACCATCACCGAGGTCGATCTCGCCAATACCACCTGGGCGACCGTCGCACTCCTTCGCAGAACCTCGTCACCAAGATAACCTGGTCGACCAGGCAACCACAACGTCGACCAGCTGCTTCCTCGTGTGCCCGTCGACCTCCCAAGTCGACAACCACCTGGTCGACCAACTCCAGGTCGACCAGCACACCTGTCAGCCGACCACACCCAGTCGGCTTCCCCTGGTCGGCGTCACCCAAGTCGACGCCCTCCACTGGTCGACCTCCCAAGTCGACCAGCCGAAGTTGGCGCTCTCCCAAAGTCGGCGCCCTTGCAGTGGTCCCCGTGCAGGTCGACCAGCTCCCCCACTGCTGCAGGTCGGCTGCACTCCTTACATCCGACCACGAAGTCGGCTCCGCCCAAGCGAGGATGGGGCCAACAACAACTCCAGTTGACACTCCCCTGCCGCGTTCACGCTTGGGCCCCCAGCCCACACAGCAGCACTGCTCGGAGAATAGCTCGTCGGCGTGCACCCAACACACAGCACGCCGGTCACCGCACCAGCCATGCAAGAGGGCATAGCACCTACTGCTGCACGTCGTTGTCACCGTCGCCCACGTCGACCAGGCGCACCTGGTCGATTGCAACGGAGCACCGGTTGAAGGCCGGGTAGTGCAGCGCCTTCGTCAGGAAGTCGGCTGGCTGCTCAGCGATCGGGATGTACCTCAGTGAGAACTTCCCACGCTTCACCATGTGCTGCAGCCAGGCTTGTCGCCGTTCCATTTGCTTGAGGTTGCCCGTCAACCCCATGCCCTCTGCGTCTGTGATGGCCGACTTGTTGTCCACCCGAAGGACAGTCGGCGTCCCGACATCCAGCAGCCGAAATTCTGCAAGAAGATAACGAAGTCGACGTCCCTCCTTGCCGGCTTCTGTTGCCGCCACGTACTCCGACTCGGTCGACGACAGCGTCGCGCACTTGATGCGCTGGCTCGACCAGGAGACTGCGGCCCCTCCGTAGACGAACACGTAGCCGCCCGTGCTCGTCAGGTTCTGCTTGTCGCCGGCGTCGCCGGCGTCCACGTAACCGACCAGCTTCAGCGACTCTGCTCCACCGCCGACCTCCAGGGCGGTGTCACGGGTGTTGGCGAGGTAGGCGAGGCAGCGGTCGACCTCGCGCCAGTGCTGGTCGTTCCTCGTCGAGAAAACGCCTACACAGCTTGTCTGCATAGCCCTGCTGGTGGAGCCACAGCTTCCTTGCCGACCTGACGCGCACGATCTCCAGCCCGAGGTACTTCTGCACCGGCGAGATCTCCCGCAGCTCGAAGGCGGCCTCCAGTATCTCCTTCAGGTCCTTCAGCATCTCGGCACTGCTGCTAGCGGCGAGCAGGTCGTCGACGTAGACCAGCACCCAGCAGGCCACCTTGTCGTCATCGACCTTGAAGTACAGAGCCTCGTCGACCTGGCTCTTATTCCACCCTGCGCCAACCAGAACGTCGTTGAGCGCCTTGTACCACAGCAGCGGCAACTGCTTCAGCTCGTACAGGCTTTTCAGCAGCTTACACACCCGGCCGGTCCCGTCGCTGAAGTGGTACGGCTGGTACATGTAGAGCACCCGGTCGAGCTTGCTCTGCAGGAAGGCGTTCTTCATGTCGAGCTGCATCAGGTTGAGGTTGAGCACGGCGACGATGCTGAGGAAGATCCTCAGCATGACGTAGCTGCTCACCGGCGCGTACGTCTCGTCGTAGTCGGCGCCATATACCTGTGTGAAGCCCTTCACAACCAGCCTCGCCTTCTCGCGCTCGACGGTGTCGTCGATGCGGTACTTCATCGTCAGCACCTACCGGTTCTTTATGATGTTCACCCCAGGTGGGCGTTCGACCAGCTCCTAAGTTCCCATGTTTATGAGGCTGTGGCTTTCCTCCTCCATGGCGGCCTTCACCGCCTTGCCCTTCCAGCTTGCCAAGGCCTCCTTCACCGTCATCGTCGAGATGTCCCAGCGGTGCTCGGGGTCGGCGTGCATGTCGGGGTCGAGCTCTGGCAAGTCTTCGTCCTCCTCGGCGTCGTCGTACAGCAGGTCATCGTCGACCTCGTCGTACACCGTGGTGGAGGCAGCCGGGACAAAGAAGTCAGGCGGCCTCCGAAGTCGGCCTGTCATCGACCTGTGCGGGCCGTTCCGCATGGCTGCCAAGGACGGCAGCCTGTACTTCCTGCTGCTGAAGGACCGCAAGAACCGCTTCGTGTGGGTGAGGCCGGTCGCCAAGAAGTCGGATGTGCAGCTGGAGTTCCAGAATTGGATGGTGTTGGTGGAGAGGCAGACAAAGAAGTCGGTGCTGATGCTTCGCTCCGACCGAGGGGGGGAGTTCCTCGCGAAGACGTTCACCGACTTCGTGGACGGAAAGGGGATCGTCCACGACCTTACCTGCCCGTACACCCCGCAGCAGAACGGCATGGCGGAAAGGGAGATGCGGACGGTGGTGGAGTCGGTGCGGACGATGCTGCTGCACATGGGCGTGCAGCACCACTGGTGGCACCTCGCCCTGCGGCAGGCCGTCTGGATCCGCAACTGCCTTGAGAGGTCGACGCTGCCGCCGGGGACGACGCCGTACCAGCTGCTGGTCGGCCAGAAGCCCGACTTGTCGATGGCGAGGGTGTGGGGCTGCATGGCGCAGTTCCTTGTCCCCGAGCAGCAGCGTGGTGGGAAGTTGAAGCCGAAGGCCAGGTGGGGCCTTCACCTTGGCGTGTCGGCGGAGAGCAAGGGCTGGGAGCTCCTCGACATCGACGCCAACCGGGTGGTCACCACGTCGGACGTGGTCTTCTACGAGAAGATGTCGCTGGCCGAGTGGAAGTCGGAGCACGGGTCGGTGTCCGGCCGAACGCCGTCCACCCCGCCAACCGACACCTCGTCGGCGACGCTTCCTCTGCTCGCCGAGGTCGGTGGGCTTGCTGCTGAGGACGACGAGGACGTCCGTCCTCCTTCCCCTCCCTCTCCTGCCCCTCCCCTCGTGGCCGACCTACGCGGGCTGTCCTCGGTGTCGGCCTCCGGCGATGAGGGGAGTAGTGGGACGTCGCCTTCGGCGCCGGCCAAGGGCATCGCCGGTGGCCGACGTGACGAGCGGCAAGTCGACGCGGGAGTGAAGTCGACGTTGATAGGGGAGGAGCAGGTCGAGGAGGAGCAGCCGACTTGGGTGAAGTCGGCGAAGAAGGCAGATGAGAAGCAGCCGACAGGGGAGCAGGCAGCGGTGAAGCCGACCACGGAGCAGTCGGTAACCAGGCAGTCGGCAGGGACGACGACCACAGGGGAGAGGTCGACCAGGAAGTCGACCGAAGTGCAGCAGGACGACGAGGGCAGTGAGGACGCCGGGGAGTCCACCAAGAGTGACGTGGTGGAGGTTCGGCCTGAACCTCGGAAGTCGGATAGACTTCGGAGGCCGCCGGACTTCTTCGTCCCCGCTGCCTTCATCACGGTGTACGACGTGGACGATGACGACGACCTGCTGTACGACGACGCCGAGGAGGATGAGGAGTTTCCGGAGCTCGACCCGGACATGCTGGCCGACCCCGAGCACCGTTGGGACATCTCGACGATGACGGTGAAGGAGGCTTTGGCAAGCTGGAAGGGCCCGGCGGTGAAGGCCGCCATGGAGGAGGAGATCCGCAGCCTCATCAACATGGGCACCTGGGAGCTGGTCGAACGCCCGCCGGAGTCAACATCATGAAGAACCGGTGGGTGTTGACGACGAAGTACCACGTCGACGACACCGTCGAGCGCGAGAAGGCGAGGCTGGTCGTGAAGGGCTTCACGCAGGTGTACGGCGCCGACTACGACGAGACGTTCGCGCCGGTGGGCAGCTACGTCACCCTGAGGATCTTCCTCAGCATCGTCGCCGTCCTCAACCTCAACCTGATGCAGCTCGACATGAAGAACGCCTTCCTGCAGAGCAAGCTCGACCGGGTGCTCTACATGTCCCAGCCGGACTACTTCAACGACGGAACTGGCCGGGTTTGCAAGCTGCTGAAGAGCCTATACGGGCTGAAGCAGTCGCCGCTGCTGTGGTACTTGGCGCTCAACGACGTGCTGGTCGGCGCCGGGTGGAAGAAGAGCCAGGTCGACGAGGCTCTGTACTTCAAGGTCGACGACGACGGAGTGGCCTGCTGGGTGCTGGTCTACGTCGACGACCTGCTCGCCGCCAGCACCGAGATGCTGAAGGGGCTAAAGGAGCTGCTGGAGTCCGCCTTCGAGTTGCGTGAGATCTCGCCGGTGCAGAAGTACCTCGGGCTGGAGATCGTCTGCGACAGGTCGGCGAGGAAGTTGTGGCTGCACCAGCAGGGCTACGCCGACAAGCTGCGTAGGTGCTTCATCGACGAGGAGCAGACCGGGCGCACCCCGAAGACGCCGGTCTCGGTCGACGCCTACGCCGAGCTCACCTTCGACGACGAGGAGGCACAAGAGCGACAGGAGGAGGAGTACCGGCAGAAGGTCGGCTCGCTGCAGTTCGCGGCGACGACGACGAGGCCGGACGTCGCCTTCGCCTGCAGCAAGCTGGGGAGCGGCCTCACGGTGAGGAGCGACCAGCACTGGCGCGAGGTCGACCGCTGCCTCGCCTACCTCACCAACACGCGTGACACCGCCCTGGAGTTCGGCGGTGGACCTGAGTCGCTGGAGCTGGTCGGCTACGTGGACGCCGACGACGCCGGTGACAAGCAGAGCAGGACGAGCACGGGCGGCTACGTGTTCGTCTACGGAGGGGCCGCAGTCTCCTGGTCGAGCCAACGCATCAAGTGCGCGACGTTGTCGTCGACCGAGTCGGAGTACGTGGCGGCCACCGAAGCCGGCAAGGAGGGACGTCGCCTTCTCTTCCTCCTCGCAGAGTTCCGGCAGCTGGATGCCGGGAAACCGACCGTCCTTCGGGTGGACAACAAGTCGGCCATCACAGTCGCCGAGGGCATGGGGTTGACGGGCAACCTCAAGCACATGGAGCGGCGACAGGCCTGGCTGCAGCACATGGTGAGGCGCTGGAAGTTCTTGCTGAGGTACATCCCGACCACCGAGCAGCCGGCCGACTTCCTGACGAAGGCGCTGCACTATCCGGCCTTCAACCGGTGCTCCGTCGCCATCGGCCAGGTGCTCTTGGCCGACGTGGGTGACGAAGTCGACGAAGTGCAGCAGTAGGTGCCATGCCCTCTTGCATGGCTGGTGCGGTCAACGACGTGCTGTGTGTTGGGTGCACGTCGACGAGCTATTCTCCGAGGAGTACTGCCGTGTGGGCTGGGGGCCCAAGCGTGAACGCGGCAGGGGAGTGTCAACGGGAGTTGTGTGTTGGCCCCGTCCTCGCTTGGGCGGAGCCGACTCCGTGGTCGGGTGTGAGGGGAGCAGCCGACCTGCAGCAGTGGGCGAGCTGGTTGACGAGGAGGTCGACCTGCACAGGGGCCACTGCACGGGCGCCGACTTCAGGGTGGCGCCAACTTCAGGGAGGTCGACCTGGGAAGTCGACCTGCGGAGGACGTCAACTTGGTGACGTCAACTTGGGGCAGCCGACTTGGGTGGTCGGCTGACAGGCCTGCTGGTGGACTTGGTGGTAGGTCGACCAGGCGTGATGTCGACCTGGTGGTCGACCTGACCTGGTGGTCGACGAAGGAGGGGCCGACGTCGACCTCAACTCAGGACGCCGAGCAGCTGGGCGTCGAGTAGTACGGCGTCAACTTGGTGACGCCGACTTCGGGTAGCCGACTTGGGTGGTCGGCTGACAACTGCGCTGGTCGACATGGAGCTGGTCGACCTGGAGTGCTGGTCGACATGGAGCTGGTCGACCAGGAGGGACGTCGACCTGGAGCTGGTCGACCAGGGGTGTGGTCGACCTGGTGAGGTCGACTTGGAGTGGTTGTCGACTTGGGAGGTCGACGGGCACATACGGGAACAGCTGGTCAACCTGGTTGCCCGGTCGACCAGGTTACCTGGGTGACGAGGTTCTGTGGAGGAGTGCGACGGTCGCCCAGGCAAAGTTGGCGAGTCCGACCTCGGTGGTGGTATCCCGAGGTCGACGTGGCTGATCAGATGCAGACGTCAGCGCCAGGTTGACTTGGTGTGTGCGTTGTGCAGGTGACGAGGCTCAGCACGCCAATCATCTGCAAGCACCTGCGCAGCTGGTGCGATGCTGTACTGCGGGAGCAACGCTGGCACGCCGTCAACCTGCGACGTTGGCACGCCGTCGACTTTGCACTGCTGGAGCGCTGTCGACCAAGTCGTGCTGGAACGCGGTCGAACGTGCTGCGCTGGCAGTCGACCGACCTGAATGCTAGCTCTGATGTAGTCTTGCCATGCCAACTTCATTGTACCATTGTTGTCAACCTTCTCTAGTGAAACTCTTGCCAACTTGCCCCGTGAACTAGCAAGCAGTGTGTGCACTAGGAAAACAACGAAGGACCAACGAACGCAGAGATCGCACGAGCACCCGTGCCTAGCCCGTAGTCTAGCTCCCGTTGTAGTAGTTATCTCCGCACTAAGTGTGTTACTTACTGGTGTAGTCGGTTCTAAGAGTAACTGGGTTACTTACCTGTATGGTTGGAACTAAGAGTAAGTGGGTTAGTTACCCGTATGGTTGGTGCTAAGAGTAAGTGCTTTTGTTAACAGTATGGTTGAAACTAAAAGTAAGTATGTAACTTATCCGTATGGTTGGAACTAAGAATAATTGCGTTACTTACCAGTATGGTTGGTACTTACAGAAAGTGTGTAACTTTCCTGAATGGTTGGTACTAAGAGTAACTGCGTTACTTACCCATATGGTCGGTACAAATAGTAAGTGTGTTACTTACTAGTATGGTTATCACTTAGTGGAAGTCAGAACTTACCCGTATGGTTGGTACTAAGAGTAAGTGCGTTACCTACCCGTATGGTTAGAACTAAGAGTTAGTGCGTAACTTACCAGTATGGTTGATAGTAAGATTACTTGCGCTATTTACCCGAATAGTTGGGACTAAGAGTAAGTGCGTTACTTACCTGTATGGTTGGTTCTAAGAAAAAGTGCTGAATTTACCCGTAGAGTTGGTACTAGGAGTAGGTGCGTTATTTACTCGTATGGTTGGAACTAAGAGTAAGTGCATAACTTACCCGTATGGTTGGAACTAAGAGTACGTGCGTTACTTACCAGTATGGTTGGTACTAAGAGTAAGTGTGTTACTTACCTGTATGATTGGTACTATGCGCTACTTACCTGTATGGTTGGAACTAAAAGTAAGTGCGTAACCTAACCGTATGGTTGGTACTAAGAGTAAGTGCGTTTCTTACCCGTATTGTTGGTACAAAGAAAATGTGCGTTACTTACCCGTATGGTTGGTTTTAAGAGTAAGTGCGCTACTTATCTGTATGGTTGGAACTAAGAGTAAGTGTCAACGGGAGTTATGGTTGGCCCCGTCCTCGCTTGGGCGGAGCCGACTTCGTGTTCGGGTGTGACGAGTGCAGCCGGACTGCAGCAGTGGGCGAGCTGGTCGACGAGTCTGGTCGACCTGCACGAGGCCCACTGCAAGGGCGCCGACTTTGGGAGGGGGCCAACTTCGGCTGGTCGACTTGGGAGGTCGACCAGTAGAGGGTGTCGACTTGGGTGACGCCGACCAGGGGATGTGGTCGGCTGACATGTGTACTGCTCGACCTGGAGTTGGTCGACCAGGTGGGTTGTCGACCTGGAGCTAGTCGACCAAGGGTGTGGTCGACCTGGTGTGGTCGACTGAAGCTGGTCGTCGACTTGGGAGGTTGACGGGCACACGAGGAAGCAGTTGGTCGACGTGGTGGTTGCCCGGTCGACCGGGTTACCTGGGTGACGAGGTTCTGCGGAGGAGTGCGACGGTCACCCAGGTGGTAGTGGCGAGACCGACCTCGGTGGTGGTATCCTGAGGTCGACGTGGCTGGTGGGCGCAGTCGCTGCCCGTCTCCAGCTCCGCGAGCGGTTCGAGACGGACTTTCCCGTCCTGCGTCTGCACTCTGACAGAGGTGGTGAGTTTGCCTCTGACTTTCTGCGGGACTTTTGTCGTGGGGAGGGCATTCGCCAGACGTTCACGCTCCCGGCCTCACCACAGCATAATGGGATTGCTGAGTGCCGCATTGGCTTAGTCATGGAGGTCGCTCGTACCTCCATGGTCCATGCGGCTGCCCCCCATTTTCTGTGGCCGTTTGCGGTCCGATACGCTGCGCATCAGCTCAACCTTTGGCCCCGTGTCTCCTTGCCGGAGACCTCGCCTTTACTGCGGTGGACGGGGAAGGTTGGCGATGCGTCGGTGTTCCGGGTCTGGGGTTCTCGTACCTTTGTCCGCGATACGTCCGCGGACAAGCTCTCCGCCCGCGCTATTCCCTGCGTCTTCCTTGGCTTTGTCCCTGACGTGCCTGGCTGGCAGTTTTACCACCCCACCTCGCGCCGAGTCCTGCCTTCTCAGGACGTCACGTTCGACGAGTCGGTTCCCTTTTACCGTCTCTTCCCCTACCGCACTGCACCGCTTCCCCCCCCCCCCGCTCTTCCTTGCACCAGGTCCTCCTCCGAAAGACCCCCTTCCCCCTCGGGGTCCTGCTCCCTCAGGTGTGTCTCAAGTAGACGCTGTCGAGCCTGTCGAGGTAGCGGTTGACTCTGGTGCTGCTACTGGGGGTGATGCTGCTGGGGGTGCTGAGCTTGAGTGTGCGGAGCCTGGGGGTGCTGAGCCTGAGCGTGTGGAGTCTGGGGGTGCTGAGCCTGGGGTTGCTGAGTCTGAGGGTGCGGAGCCTGGGGGTGCTGAGCCTGAGGGTGCTGAGCCTGCGGTTGCTGAGACTGGGGGTGCTGAGCCTGCTGGAGTTCCTGCAGGTTCCTCGTCTCGGCGGGAGCCTCTCTCTCCACCGCAGCTGCGCTAGTGGTTTGCTCGCCGCTGGAGACTCCAGCGAGGTGCTGCTGGAGCTGGAGCTGCTGGAGGTACTGCTGGTGCTGGAGCTGCTGGAGGTGCTGGAGCCGCTGGTCCCGGAGGTGCTCGTACTGGAGGTACTGGAGCTGCTGAGGCTGGTGGTGCTGCAAGAGTTGGATCTGGAGGCGCTGGAGCTGTTGCTGCTGGAGGTGCTGCTGGAGCTGGAGCTGCTGGAGGTGCTGGAGCTGGTGGTGCTGCGGGAGTTGGAGCTGGAGACCCTGGAGCTGGGGGTACTGGTGCTGTCTCTGCTGTTTCTGGAGGCGCTGCGCGGCCGCGGCCGTACTACGTTCCGCTCCTTCAGCAGGTTCTTGGCCTCCCGCCTTCTACTGGTCCTACTCCTCCCTTACTGAGTCCACCGCCTGACCAGTCGCAGTCGCAGTTACAGCCAGCCTCTCTACTGCCTGGTCCTTCACCTTACTCTGGGCCGACTAGAGGTCTTACGGAGCGTCGTGAGCCTGAGTCTCGTCCTGCGTCCCCTGTCCGCGCTGTTCGCACTGGTAGTCGTGTTCCGCGTCCGCGTCCTCCTCCTGTCCCAGGCATACACCAGATGGCACTTCGTCCGTCCACTGCTCCACAGCGTGTCCCTCTGCCGTCTCCTCCTGCGTCCTCTCTTCCTGACGTCCCTGACCCGCCGTCAGACCTTGCTCGTGCTGCCAGTCCTACTGTCACGCGTCTTCTCGCTACTGTTGTCACTGACCCTGACTTTGAGTCCACTGCTGCGTCTGCCCTAGTTGCTCAGCTTGTTGAGTTTGCTGCCGCCTGTCGTCAAGATTACGCCGCTTGTCTTGTTGCTGAGTCTGGGTCTGTCTGTCCTCCGTCCGTCAAGGGTAGAGTGTGCTCTTGGCACGGACGTCCTTGAGGACAGACAGGAGGAGTTTGAGTGTTTTGCCGCTGCAATACCTCATCTCGTGTCCATGCTGCTTGCACCTGAGGGAGACCCGGATGCACCAGACATCCCGACCTCGCGCTCTTACGCAGAGGCGATAGAGGGTCCCTACTCCTCTCAGTGGCAGACAGCCATGGACGCAGAGATGGCTTCCTGGAAGTCCACAGGCACCTACGTCGACGAGGTTCCCCCACCTGGGGCGAACATCGTCAGTGGCATGTGGATTTTCAGGGTGAAGCGGCCACCGGGTTCTCCGCCTGTCTTCAAGGCGCGTTACGTTGCACGAGGCTTCAGTCAGCGAGAGGGAGTTGACTTCTTCCAGACCTTCTCCCCTACCCCGAAGATGACCACTCTTCGGGTACTGCTGCACGTCGCCGCTCAGCGTGACTACGAGCTTCACTCTCTTGACTTCAGCACAGCCTTCCTACAGGGCAGCCTGCACGAGGAGATCTGGCTGCGCCGCCCACCTGGCTTCACTGGGTCGTTTCCTGCTGGTACCCAGTGGAGCCTCCGGCGGCCAGTCTACGGTCTCCGCCAAGCGCCCCTTGAGTGGCACGACACACTGAGGACGACTCTTGCTGCTCTTGGGTTTGCTCCTTCTACTGCTGACCCGTCGCTGTTTCTACGCACCGACACCTCTCTGTCGCCGTTCTACGTCCTCGTGTACGTAGACGACTTGGTCTTTGCTACTGCTGACACTGAGGGACTCGCCTACGTGAAGTCGGAGCTGCAGAAGAGACACACGTGCATAGACCTGGGTGAGCTGCGCAGCTATCTTGGCTTGCAGATCACCCGGGACAGAGCACAGCGCACCATTATCTTGACTCAGTCACACATGGTGCAGCAGGTCCTTCAGCGCTTCCCCTTCACGTACTCCTCACCACAGTCCACTCCTCTGCCTACTCGCCACTCGCTCTCAGCTCTGCCTTCGGATGAGTCCGTAGAGCCGAGTGGCCCGTATCCAGAGCTTGTGGGCTGCCTCATGTACCTGATGACCTGCACTCGACCTGACCTTGCCTACCCTCTTAGCATCCTGACATGCTATGTTGCTCCTGGGAGACACCGGAAGGAGCACATGGATGCCGCTAACAGGGTGTTGCGATACTTGTGCAGTACGTCGGGCATGGGGCTCGTGCTTGGAGGACGGGCTCGAGTTGTCCTCACTGGTCACGCAGACGCTTCCTGGGCTGACGACTTGGCTACGCAGCGGTCGTCACAGGGTTACACTTTCAGCCTTGGCTCCGGCTCTGTTTCGTGGCGGTCTACCCGCTCGTCTTCTGTTCTCAGCTCCAGTTGTGAGGCTGAGATCTACGCAGGGGCCATGGCTGCACAGTAGTTACGCTGGCTCACCTACCTGCTGACCGACCTGGGAGGGCCGCCTCGTTCTCCTCCAGTTCTGTACGTCGACAACAAGGCCATGATTGCCTTGTGTCAGGAGCACAGACTGGAGCACAGAACGAAGCACATCGCTCTGCGTTACTTCCTTGCTCGAGAGTTGCAGCAGCGTGGTCAGCTTCGTCTTGCTTACGTGGCCACTCAGGCCAACACTGCTGATGTCTTCACCAAGGCACTTCAGCCTTGTGATCATCAGCGTTTCTGTATTGTTGTAGGCTTTGTGCCCACTTGGCCTCACTTGCCCACTTCTTGACTTTTCTTGTACTGTGATCTCTATACATATACCTGCATGCTTACACTTGCTAGGTTGTGATCACTGTATTGCTTGTTCTCCTTTATATAACTCTGCATGTGAACTGGCCTTGTGGCCATTTGCTTGTGCTCAGAATGCGTGGTGACTTCGTGATCCACCCTGAGCTTGCTTTGCTTGTCTTGACTGGTCTTGTGACCTCTTGTTCTCCCCCACTTTGCCTATGGGGGTGTGTCAAACTTATATGCTATTGTCTGTGGAGGCTGTACTGGGGTAGTTCATATGGGGTACAACACTTTAGGGTTTCCTACTTGTACTTCTCATTCTGCTCATTGCAATCATTCCTCGTTCTGTTCTTCACAGTAAGTACGTTACTTACCATAATTGGTACCAAGAGTAAGTGCATTACTTACCCGTATGGTTGGTTCTAAGAGTGCGTTATTTTCCAGTAAGGTTGGTACTACGAGTAAGTGGGTTACTTACCCGTGTGGTTGGTGCTCAGAGTAAGGGTGTAACTAACCTGTATGGTTGGAACTAAGAATAGGTGCATCACTTACCCGTATTATCGGTACAAATCGTAAATGCGTTACTTACTAGTACGGTTGATATTAAGAGTAAGCCCGTATGGTTGGAACTAAGAGTAAGTGCGTTACTTAGCAGTATGGTTGGTACTAAAAGTGAGTGGGTAACTTACCCGTATAGTTGGTACTAAGAGTAAGTGCGTTACTTACCCGTATGGTTGGTACTAGGGATAAGCGCGTTACTTACCCGTATGGTTGGTACTAGGGATAAGTGCGTTATTTACCCTTATGATTAGAACGAAGGGTACGTGCGTTAATACTAGTATGGTTGGTACTAAGACTAAGTGCGTTTCTTACCCGTATGGTTGGTACTAGGAGTAAGTGCGTTACTTACTAGTATGGTTGGTACTAAGACAGTGCGTTTCTTACCCGTACGGTTGGTACTAGGAGTAAGTACGTTACTTAGCAGTATGGTTTGTACTAAGACATTCCGTTTCTTACCCGTATGGCTGGAACTAAGAGTAAGTGCGTTGTTTACCAGTATGGTTGGTTCTTAGAGTAAGTGCGTTACTTACCGGTGTGGTTGGTAGTAAAAGTTCGTGCACAACTTACCGGTATGGTTGGTACTAAGAGTAAGTGCGTTACTTACCTGTATAATTGGTACTAAAAGAAAGTGCGTAACTTACCCGTATAGTTGGTACTAAGCGTAAGTGCGTTACTTACCAGTATGATTGGTTCTAAGAGTAAGTGCGTTACTAACCAGTATGGTTGACAGTAAGAGTAAGTGCGCTACTTACCTGTATGGTTGGTACTAAGAGTAAGTCTGTTAGTTTCCGGCATGGTTGGTACTAAGAGGAAGTCCGGAACTTACCTGTATGTTTGGTACTTAGAGTAAGTGCGTTACTTACCCGTATGGTAGGAACTACGAGTAAGTGCGTTACTTACCAGTATGGTAGGTACTAAGAGTATTTGCGCTACTTATCCGAATGATTGGAACTAAGAGAAAGTGCGTTACTTAACCTTATGGTTAGTACTTAGAGTTAGTGCGTGACTTTCCCGTATGGTTGGAACTAAGAGTAAGTGCGTTACTGACCAGTATGGCTGGAACTAAAAGTAAGTGCGTAACTTACCCGTATGGTTGGTACTAAGAGTAAGTGCGTTACTTACCAGAATGTTTGGTATCAAAAGTAAGTGCGTAACTTACTCGTATAGTTGGTACTAAGATTAACTGCGTTACTTACCCGTATGGTCGGTACTAAGAGGAAGTGCGCTATTGACCAGTATGGTTGGTTCTAAGAGTATGTGCTTTACTTACCAGTATGGTTGGTACTAAAAGTATCTGCGTAACTTACTCATATAGTTTTTATTTAGAGTAATTGCGTTACTTTCCACTATGGTAGCTTATATGAGTACGTGCGTTACTTACCATGATGGTTTATACTAACATTAAGTGCATAACTTACCCGTATAGTTGGTACTACGAGTAAGTGCGTTACTTACCAATATGGTTGGGTCTAGTAGTAAATGCGTTCCTTACTCGTATGGTAGGTAGTAAAAGTACGTACGTTACTTACCAGTATAGTTTGTAGTAAGAGTAATGCGTTACTTACCCGTATAATTGGTACCAAGAGTAAGTGCATTCCTTACCCGTATGGTTGGTACTAAGAGAACGTTATATACCACTATAGTTGTACTAAGAGTACGTACGGTTGGTATTGAGAGTATGACGTTACTTACCAGTATGGTTTGTAGTAAGAATAAGTACGTTACTTACCAGTATAATTGGTACCAAGAGTAAGTGCTTTACTGACCCGTATGGTCGGTACTAAGAGTGCATTATTTACCAGTAAGGTTGGTACTAAGAGTAAGTGGGTTACTTACGTGTATAGTCGGTACTACGAGTATGTGCATTACTTCCCCGTATGGTTGGTGCTCAGAGTAAGCGTGTAACTTACCCGTATGGTTGGAACTAAGAATAAGTGCGTCACTTACCCGTAATATCGGTACAAAGAGTAAATGCGTTACTTACCAGTACGGTTGATATTAAGAGTAAGCCCTTTACTTACACGTGTAGTCGGTACTAAGGAAGTGCGTCTCTTACCCGTATGGTTGGTATTGAGAGTACGTACGTTACTTACCAGTATGGTTTGTAGTAAGAATAAGTACGTTACTTACCAGTATAATTGGTACCAAGAGTAAGTGCTTTACTGACCCGCATGGTCGGTACTAAGAGTGCATTATTTACCAGTAAGGTTGGTACTAAGAGTAAATGGGTTACTTACTTGTATAGTCGGTACTACGAGTATGTGCATTACTTCCCCGTATGGTTTGTGCTCAGAGTAAGCGTGTAACTTACCCGTATGGTTGGAACTAAGAAGAAGTGCGTCCTTTACCCGTATTATAAGTACAAAGAGTAAATGCGTTACTTACGAGTACGGTTGGTACTAGGTACAAAGAGTAAATGCGTTCCTTACCCGTATGGTTGGAACTAAGAGTAAGTACGTTACTTACGTGTATGGTCAGTAATAAGAGTAAGTGCGTTACTTACGAGTATGGTTGGTACTAGGAGTAAGTGCGTTACTAACCCGTGTAGTTGGTACTATGAGAAAGTGTGGTACTTACCCGTATGGTTGGTACTGAGGGTAAGTGCGTTACTTACCAGTACGATTGGTACTAAGAGAAAGTGTGTTACTTATCCGTATAGTCGGTACTAGGAGTAAGTGCGTTACTTACCAGTATGGTTGGTACTAAGAGTAAGTACGTTACTTACCCGTATAGTCGGTTCTAAGAGTAAGTGGGTTACTTATCTGTATAGTCAGTACTAAGAGTAAGTGGGTTACTTACCCGTATGGTTGGTGCTACGAGTAAGTGCTTTAGTTAACAGTATGGTTGTACTGATAGTATGTATGTAACTTCTCCGTATGGTTGGAAGTAATTGCGTTACTTACCAGTATGGTTGGTCCTAAGAGTAAGTGCGTTACTTACCAGTATGGTTGGTACTTACAGAAAGTGTGTAACTTCCCTGCATGGTTGGTACTAAGAGTAGCTGCGTTACTTACCCATATGGTCCCTGGGTGCTTGGTACAGGACCAGCCCTTATCCTCAAGTCCGAGTATGTAGAGAGAGGGATCAAAAGGGACTTTGTCAAAACAGCAAGAGTACCTTGAACGTTGCGCAGCGTGCCGTGCAGACCGTCGATCGGATTAAGCTGAGAATTTGCTATTTCGAAGCTCACTCTAAGAGCTTTAAAATAAACCAAGTTGCCTCGCAAAACATTCTGCCATTGCAGAGTTATGGCTCGGACAGCGTTTGCCTAGCGTCGTACAACCAGAGAAGGAATAAATAGTTCTAGCTAGCAAGGACCTTGGGAATCAACCTGGGAACAACCAGGGATGATCCCAAATGATTCCAAGCAACAGAACCAACCTGGCTGGACAAAACAGCAGGTGGTAGGTTGGTAAACAACCTCTGGTTCTGTTTTTCCAACCTGGGAAAACAACAACCAGGTTCAGGTCCTAAAAACAGAACCTGTTTTGTCTTTGCCCAACCAGCCAAATGCTGGTTCCGCTGGTTTCCCCTGGCCCTGTAGCATGCAGGTACAGACAAACAACATCCAACCTTCACCTAAATTGTACCCCTATAGTGCCTGCCCTGCTACACCATAATTAACCAAACAAAACAGTTCAATTTCGAGTTGGATAGAACTGAATCTGCGCAGTCAATTCAACCGAACTGCAAAGCTTCCATCTTGGGTTCCTTTGCGAGCTCGTCCTTTCTGCTTGCACTGTTCATATCGCGTACAATGTTGTGCCGAAGCGCACATTGCGCGAGTACCTGCAAATGCATCAAGCGAAAATTGCAAAAGCAAACAAACACACGAACATTCCATTCATACCCAAATGCATTCGCACAAGCATACTCGTACAAACAGGTGGCAGGATGTCGTGCAATGTGAATTTGCACCCAACACTAAGGGTACTTGCACTACTTACCCGAATGGTTCGAAGTAGGAGTAACTGCGTTACTTACCAGTATGGTTGGTACTAAAAGTAAGTGCGTAACTTACCCGTATGGTTGGTACTAATAGTAAGTGCGTTACTTACCAGTATGGTTAGTTCTAAGATTAAGTGCGTTTCTTACCCTTTATGGTTGGTACTAAGAATAGGTGCGTTACTTACCCGTATGGGTGATACTAAGAGTACGTGCGTTACCTACCCGTATGGTTGGAACTAAGAGTTTGTGCGTTACTTGCCTGTATGGTTTGTACTAAGAGTACTTGCGCTACTTACCTGAATGGTTGGAACTAGGAGTAAGTGCGCTACTTTCCCAAATGGTTAGAATTAGGAGTAATTGCGTTACTTACCGTATAGTTGGTGCTAAGAGTAAGTATGTTACTTACTAGTATGGTTGGCACTAAGAGAAAGTCAGAACTTACCCGTATGGTTGGTACTAAGAGTAAGTGAGTTGACTTACCGGTAAGGTTGGTACTATGAGTAAGTGCGTTACTTACCCTTATGGTCGGCATTTAGAGTAAGTGCGATACTTACCAGTATGGTTGGAAGTACTAGAGCGTTACTTATCCGTATGGTTGGTACTAAGAGTAAGTATGTTACGTACCTGTATGGTTGGTCCTAAGAGTAAGTGTGTTTCTTACCCGTATGGTTGGTATTAAGAGTATATACGTTACTTACCTGTATGTTTGGTACTAAGAGTAAGTACGTTACTTACCCGTAAGGTCGGTACTAAGCATAAGTGCGTTACTTACCAGTGTGGTCTGTAACAAGACAAAGTGCGTTACTTACTAGTATGGTTGGTACTAAGAATAAGTGCGTGACTTACCAGTATAATTGGTAGTAAGAGTATGTGCGCTATTTACCCGTATGGCGGTACTATGAGTAAGTGCGTTAGTTACCCGTATGGTTGGGACTAAGAGTACGTGCGTAACTTACCCGTGTAGTCGGTGCTAAGAGTAAGGGCGTTACTTACCAGTATTGTTGATACCAGGATAAATGCGTTACTTACCCGTTTAGTCCGTAATAAGAGTAAGTGCGTTACTTACGAGTATGGTTGGTATTAAGAATAAGTGCGTTACTTACCAATATATATGGTACTAAATGACAGCGGCCCAATCGAGGACGGGGCCAACTCCCGTTAACACTCACGTGCCGCGTTCATGCTTAGGCACCCCACACATTAGGCCCGTCCAGAACCCAAGGGATATGGTACACGGAGAAAGGTCCTTGTCGGCTTGCACACAACACACAGCACGCCGGTCACCGCACCAGCCGTGCTGAAGGGCACGGCACCCACTGTCGCACGTCGTCACCACTGTCGCCGACGTCGGCCATACATATTTGGCCGATTGCGACGGAGCACCGGTTGAAGACCGGAAAGTGCAGCGCCTTCGTCAGGAAGTCGGCTTGCTGCTCGGTGGTCGGGAGGTACTTCAGCACGAACTTCCCGCGCTTCACCATCAGCTGCAGCCAAGCGTAGCGTCGCTCCATGTGCTTGAGGTTGCCCCTCAGCCCCAAGCCTTCGGCGACCGTGATGTCCGACTGGTTGTCCACCCGAAGGACGGTTGGCGTCCCAGCGTCCAGCAGCTGGAACTCAGCGAGAATGAAACGAATGTTTGCCTCCTTGCCAGCTTCGGTGGCCGCCACGTACTCCGACTTGGTCGACGAGAGTGTCGCGCACCTGATGCGCTGGCTCGTCCAGGAAACGGTGGCCCCTCCGAAGACGAACACGTAGCCGCCCGCGCTCATCTGGTTCTGCTTGTCGCCCGCGTCGTCGGCGTCCACGTAGCCGACCAGACTCAGCAACTCTGGTCCGTCGCCGAACTCCAAGGCGGCCTCACGGGTGTCGGCGAAATAGGCGAGGCAGCGGTCGACCTCGCGCCAGTGCTGGTCCCTCCTTACAGTCAGACCGCTCACCAGCTTGCTGCACGCAAATGAGAAGTCCGGCCTTGTCGTGGTCGCCGCGAACTGCAGCGAGCCGACCTTCTGCCGGCACTCCTCCTCCTCGCGCGCCTGAGCGTCCTCGTCGTAGAAGGCCAGTCCGGCGTAGGCGTCGACGGAGACCGGCGTCTTCAGGGATCCGACCGCCTTGCTCCTCGTCGATGAAGCGCCGACGCAGCTTGTCGACGTAAGTCTGCTGGTGGAGCCATAGTTTCCTTGCCGCCTTGTCGCGCACGATCTCCAGCCTGAGGTACTTCTCGACCGGGCTGATCCCGTGCAGCTCTAAGGCGGTCTCCCAAAGCTCTTTTAGCTCCTTCAGCATCGCGAGGCTGCTGCTGGCGTAGACGTAGACCAGCACCCAACAGCAGTAACAGCTTCAGCCCGTACAAGCTCTTCAGCAGCTTGCACACCAGGCCATTCCCGTCATCGTAGTACTGCAGCTGGTACATGTACAACACCTGGTCGAGCTTGCTCTGCAGGAAGGCGTTCTTCATGTCGTAGTCGACGCCGTACACCTGCGTGAAGCCCTTCACGACCAACCTCACCTTCTCCCGAGCAACGTGTCGTCGACGTCGTACTTCATGATGTTCACCCCGCGCGGGCGCTCGACCAGCTCCCAAGTGCCGTTGGCGATGAGGCTGCGGATCTCCTCGTCCATTGCGGCCTTCACCGCCTTGCCCTTCCAGCTCGCCAACGCCTCCTTCACCGTCATCATCGCGATGTCAAAGCAGTGCTCCAGGTCGGCGTGCACGTCGGGGTCGAGTTTGGGCAGGTCGACATTGGCCTCGATGTCATCGTGCAGCGTGGTGAAGGCGGCCGGCGGCAGGCAGACGTGATAGTTCAGCCGTTCTGGCGGCCTTAGAAGTCGGCCTGAACGCTGCGGTTCAGGCTTCTCGACATGATCCTCCACCACGTCGCTGTTGGTGGGCTCCTCCCCCGCCGACAGCTCCCCTTCATTGTTGCCGGCTTCACCACCCTCGTCGGACTGCTGCACCAAAGTCGGCTGCTCGGCCGACTTCTCCCCTGTCGTCGGCTCCCCAGCCGACATCTCCTTTGCCGGCAGCTCCCCTGTCGGCTTCACTGCCCGCTGCTCCCCTGAGGTCGGCGACATCTCTTTCTCGCCGACTTGCTTGACGTTACGTCGGCCGCCGGCGATGCCACTGGCCGGCGCCACAGGCGACGCCCGAAGGCTCCCCTCATCGCCGGTGGCCGACGTCGGCGTCAGCTCTTGCAGGTCGGCGACGAGGGGTGTGACAGTGAGAACAGGGGGGAGAGAGGGAGGGCGGACGTCTTCGATGTCCCCGTCATCAGGCTCGCCGACGTCGGCGAGCTGCGGAAAGGTCGCCGTGGAGGTGTCCGTTGGCGGGTTGGCCTGTGTCCGCCCCGACGCCGGCCCGTACTCCGTCTTGCAACCTCCAGCGACAGCGTCTCGTAGAAGTTGACCTTGACCGACGTGACCACCTTGTTGTCGGTCAAGTCGAACACCTCCCAGCCTTTGCTCTCCGGCGACACACCGAGGTGAAGCCCCCACCGGGCCTTCGTCGCCAACTTCCCACCACGCTGCTGCTCGGGAACCATGAACTGCACCATGCAGCCCCACACGCGCGACAGCGTCAGGTCAGGCTTCTTGCCGGTCAGCAGTTGGTGCAGCGTCGTCCCCGGCGGCAACACCGACCGCTCAAGGCAATTGCGCACCCAGACGGCCTGCATTGGTGCTGCACTCCCATGTGCAGCAGCATAGTCCACACCGACTCGACCAACGTCCGCATCTCCCGCTACGCCATGCCGTTTTGCTGCGGTGTGTACGGGCAAGTCAAGTCGTTGACGATACCCTTGCTGTCGACGAAGGCAGTGAACTCCTTCCCGAGAAATTCCCCTCAGCGGTCTGAGAGGAGCATCAGCACCGAATTCTTCGTTTGCCGCTCCACCACCATCAGCCACTTCTCGAACTCCCGCAGCACGTCGGACTTCTCAGCGACCGGCTTCACCCACACGAAGTGGGACTTGCAGTCCTTCAGCAGCAGGAAGTACAGGCTGCCACCCTTGACAGCCACCCGGAACGGCCTGCACAGGTCGATGTGTACGACGGCCAGGGCCTCGTCAGCGTCCGAGCCCTTGTCGGGGAAGGTGTGCCGCGCCAACTTCCCGCCGACGCAGGAGACGCACGGCAAGTCGGCCCCGATCGACAGCTTGATGTTCAGGCTGGTGGCGACTTCGTGCTTCGCCGCGATCGTGATGGTGTCAACGCCGACGTGCGCAAGCCGCACATGCCACCTGTCCGGCGTCGACTTTGTCGCTGTGACGATCGCCCGCAGAGGCACCACCGCCGAAGCCGACTTCATCGAGCAAGGGAGAAGGCTGGTGCAGCGGACCTGGCAGGTGTACTTTGCCCGACCAAGCACGTCCCCGGCCGCCGAGATGAGCAGCATCTTGTCGCCATCGTCATGCAGCTTCACACAGTTATCCTTCAGCTGGCCGGCGGACAGCAGGTTCGCCTGCACGCCCGAGACGTAGAGCACGTCGGGGACGAGGACCTGCCTCCCGGCCTCCCCTTACAAGGCAACGGTGCCACGGCCTTGGACGACCTCTAGCGCCCTGTTAAAGCCGTGCACATGCTTCACGACGCTGCTCGGCTCCATGCTAACGAAGGCCTCCTTCGTCCCAATCAAGTGGTGCGAGCAGCCGCTGTCGAGCAGAACCACCGTCGGGTTCGCCTGCACGGCGGCCGCGACCGCATTGAAGTCCTCGCCAGCTTCCGGCGCCAACGAGACCGTCGGCTCCACCACGCCGAACATTGAGCACGACGCCTCCCCGTCGCTTCGACCCTTGCCGCCAGAGGAGGAGTCGGCGTCCTTCGCCGACGTTGTCGACTTCGTCGACTGCTTCTCCTTGCGCGTCTCCCGATGTGGACGACGACTGGCCGACCTCCCGCGGCCTCCCTTGTTGTCGTCTTCGTCGCTGTCGTCACGGTCGGGACACTCGAAGGAAATGTGGTCGGGGTCGCCACAGACCCAGCACTCTCGCCGTCGACCACCACCTCCTCGACCGCCATCCCGAGCCGACTTCGTCTTTTCGTCGTCCTTCGCCGACTTCCCACCTCCGCCCGACTTCCCTCGCCGCCCCTGTCGACTTCCTTGCTTTGTCGGGGCGACGTAGTTCGCCTGCGGAAGAAGCTCCGTGGGCCGTTCTGCCTCTTGCATCGCCTCGTCCTTGATGATGTGGCTGGTGAGGGTGTCCTCGTCGAGCGACTCATGCACGCCGGGCATCACCAACATCCGGCGCGTCAGGTTGTAGCCGCTCGGGAGGCCCTTGACGATATGCGTGATGTACGACGCCGCCGAGTAGTCGACGCCGGCCATCCTCATGTCGGCCAGAATCCGCCGAGCATGGTTGCAGTAGTCGGTCACCGACTCCTGGTCGCCCATCCTGATATGGGTCAGCTTCTCCTCCAATTGGCCGATGTACAAGTCGTCGGTCGACTTGTACGTCCTCATGATGAACTGCCACGCCTAGTGGCCGGCGTCCAGTCGAAGTCGGAACAGGCTTGAGGGCGACCTGCACCATCGGCGAGCAGCACCACGAGATGGCCATGAAGGTCAGCATGTGAGCGGCGCGAAACACCGCCCGGAGCTCGACGTCGGCCTCGCCCGGCGTCTCCATGTCGCCGTCTGGGGCTCGATCGACTCCGTCCACGTGATGAGATCGTGCCGACCTTCCAGCAGCTTGGGCACGACGATTTTGTCCGGCGAGAACTTGAAGTAGCCGTACGGTGGTGCAATTCCACCGTCCCGCCCAGGCGAGATGTGGGTCGCCGATGTCGGCTCGAAACCACTTCGATGGGGAGAGCGACGCCGCCCACCGACGTCGCCGTGCGAGCTGCCTGCAGCCGCCGTCGACCGCAGCCCTTTCGCCTGCATCCCACCGACGCCGATGTCGGTGGACCTGACCACTCCACGCGTCACCCGCGTGCCTTGTTCGCTGCCGACATCGTCACCGCCGTTGACCTCCTCGTCGACGCCGCCTTCGTTGCGTGCCGGTCGACGAGCCGCAGGTCGGGAGGAGTGTCCCGTCACCCATTGCGTACGGATTGTTGGTGAAAGGGCCTAATAAATTCAGGCTATTAAGACGTTATCCAACTTATAACCTTTCCTCGGGGTCACCTCCAAGGGTCCCTGGGTGCTTGGTACAGGACCAGCCCCTATCCTCGGGTCCGAGTATGTAGAGAGAGGGATCAAGAGGGACTTAGTCAAAACAGCAAGAGTACCTTGAACGTTGCGCATCGTGCCGTGCAGACCGTCGATCGGATTAAGCTGAGAATTCGCTATATCGAAGCTCACTCTAAGAGCTTTAAAATAAACCAAGTTGCCTCACAAAAAGTTCTGAAATTGCAAAGTTATGGCTCGGACAGCGTTTGCCTAGCGTCGTAGTGCTAGCGTGCTAAAATTGACTCGGTAGCATTCTGCCGTCGCACCGCGTAGAAACGAAATTCTAGGAAAGGGGGAATTCGCTTGAATCAAATTGACTATTTCCAGGTACAAACAGAGAAGGAATAAATAGTTCTAGCTAGCAAGGACCTTGGGAATCAACCTGGGAACAACCAAGGATGATCCCAAATAATTCCAAGCAACAGAGCCAACCTGGCTGGACAAAACAGCAGGTGGTAGGTTGGTAAACAACCTCTGGTTCTGTTTTTCCAACCTGGGAAAACAACAACCAGGTTCAGGTCCTAAAAACAGAACCTGTTTTGTCTTTGCCCAACCAGCCAAATGCTGGTTCCACTGGTTTCCCCTGGCCCTGTAGCATGCAGATACAGACAAACAACATCCAACCTTCACCTAAATTGTACCCCTATAGTGCCTGCCCTGCTACACTATAGTCAACCAAACAAAGCAGTACAATTTCGAGTTGGATAGAACTGAATCTGCGCAATCAATTCAACCGAACCGCAAAGCTTCCATCTTGGGTTCCTTTGCGAGCTCGTCCTTTCTGCTTGCAGTATTCATAGCGCGTACAATGTTGTGCCGAAGCGCACATTGCGCGAGTACCTGCAAATGCATCAAGCGAAAATTGCGAAAGCAAACAACCACACGAACATTCCATTCACACCCAAATGCATTCGCATACGCATACTCGTACAAACAGACGGCAGGATGTCGTGCAATGTGAATTTGCACCCAACCTCGATTGCGTCACCCGCGTGCATTGTTCGCTGCCGACATCGTCACCGCCGTCGACCTCCTCGTCGACGTCGCCTTCGTTGCGTGCCGGTCGACGAGCCGCAGGTCGGGAGGAGTGTCCCGTCACCCATTGCGTACGGATGCCCAGGAGGAGCACCTCCAATGGGACCTTCCCGAACTCGCCACCTGTATGGCGTCTTCTCGCATCAGCTAACCGTGCCTCCAGACTATCCACCACACCGCCGGCTTCTCCCGGGGTAGGCGTCATAGTCTGCACTGGCTGCCGGCCTACGAATGACTTAGGTAGTGCAAAGGTCGGCTACTATCTGAAGGTACTTTGCGTGGCCCTCCACGTTCACCGCACCATGCGGAGATTAACTTACAACGGGTGGTTGAGTAATAGCAGTGTTCTTTAGCGTTCTCTCTACTTGCTCACTCACAGGACAAAATGGCAAGTGTTTCACTAGGGAAAGTTCAGAACAAAATGGTTGAACAAGCAATGGTAACAATGACTACATCAGATGCAAGGTTTCCTATCACACAGGCAGGTCGACCTCCAGCGCAGCAAAGTTGGCGACCTGCCAGCACTGCAAATTGACGGCGTTCCAGCGCTGCTGAGTGGCAGCTTTCCAATGTAGCAAGTCGGCGTTCTGCCAGCGCTGCACCACGGCGGAAGCCAACGTAGCAAGTCGGCTTGCCAGCGTTGCAACCGCATGTGACAATAGCGCACATGCGCGCACCGTCAGACGGTTGGTACGACGTGCACCGTCACGTGCACGGTACAGGTGTCAAGTCGGCCACGTACCGTTGACTGCGCCTGATGAGGCACGTCGACCTCGGGATACCACTCCGACGTCGGCTTCACCAGAACCTCCTGGGCGACGGTCGCGCACCCCACAGAACCTCGTCGCCCAGGTAACTTGGTCGACCGGGAAACCACCAAGTCAGCGTCGACTTGCGTGGCCAAAGTCGCCCAACAGCTGTACGTGCTCGTCGACCACCCAGGTCGACGACCACCAGCCAACTTCACCAAGTCGGCCACTTCACAGGTCGACCAACTCCAAGTCAACCACACGAGCTGTCCGCCGACCCCTCCAAGTCCGCTTCCCCAGGTCGGCGCCCACAAGGCAGCGCCCCTCTCCTAGCGTCCCTCTCCCAGCATCCCTCGTCGACCTCCAGGTTGAAAACGGCCGCCGGCTTCCCGTCGACGGCGGCATCGCAGTGTCCTCGTGCAGGTCGACCATCTTCGTCAGCCTGCTCGCCCAAGTCGGCGTCGCCTACTGCAGACGGTCGGCTGCACCTCCCGCACACCTGATCACGAAGTCGGCTCCGCCTAAGCGAGGACGGGGTCAACTCCTGTTAACATTACTTACCCTTATAATTGGTATTAAGAGAGGTGCGTGACTTACCCGTATGGTTGGTACTACGAGTAACGGCTTTACTTACCCGTATGGTCAGTACTAAGAGTAAGTGCGTTAGTTACCCGTTTGGTTGGTACTACGAGTAAGGGCGTTTTATACCCATATGGTTGGTACTAAGAGTAAGAGTGTTACTTACCAGTATGGTTTATACTAGGATAAGTGCGTTACTTACCCATACGGTTGGTACTAAGAATACGTGCGTTACTTACCCGTACACTCAGTAATAAGTGAAAGTGCGTTACTTACCAGTCCGGTTGGTACTACGAATAAGTGCGTTACTTACCAGTATACTTGGTATGAAGAGTAAGTGCGCAACTTACCAGTATGGTTGGAACCAAGAGTAACTACGTTACTACCCATATGGTTGGAACTAAGAATAAGTGTGTTACTTACCCGTATGGTTGGTATTAAGACTAAGTCCGTTTCTTACCCATATTATTGGTACTAAGAGTAAGTGCGTTAGTTACCCGTACGTCGGTTCTAGAAGTAAGGGCGTTACTTACCAGTATGGTTGGTACTAAGAATAAGTGCGTTACTTACACGTATGGAAAGAGAAACTGCGTTACTTACCCGTATGGTTGGTACTAAGAGTAATCGCGTTACTAACTTGTATATTCGGTACTAAGATTATGTACGTTACTTACCCGTATAGTCGGTAATAACTGTAAGTGCGTTACTTAACAGTATGGTTGGTAATATAATAAGTGCGCTACTTACCGATATAATCGGTACTAAGAGTGAATGCAGTACTTACTCGTATGGTAGGTCCTAAGAGAACGTACGTTGCTTACCAGTATAGTTGGTTACGAGTAAGTGTGTAAGTTACTCGTATGGTTGGTACTAGGAATAAGTACGTAACTTACTTGTATGGTCGGTACTAAGAGTAAGTGCATTACTTACTAGTACGGTTGATTCCAAGAGTAAGTACATTACGTACCTGTATGGTTAGTACTAAGAGAAAGTGCGTTACATACCAGTATACGTGCGTTACTTACCCGTATGGTTGGTACTAAGACTAACCCCGTTTCTTACCCGTATGGTCTGTACTGAGAATTAGTGAGTTACTTACCCGTAGGGTTGGTATTAAGAGTAAGTGCGTTACTTACCCGTATGGTTGGTACTAAGAATAAGTGCGTACCATACCCGTATGGTTGGTACTAAGATTAAGTGCGTAACCAGTATGGTTGATACTAGGATAAATGAGTTACTTACCCGTATAAGTGGTACTAAGTGTAAGTGCGTTACTTATCCATATAGTCGGTAATAAGAATATGGGGGTTACTTATCAGTATGGTTGGTACTAAGAGTAAGTGCATTACTTACCAGTATGGTGGGTGCTAAGAGTAAGTGCGTTACTTACACGTATAGTCGGTACCAGTAGTAAATGCGTTACTTACTCTTATGATTAATACTAAGAGAATGTGCGTTTCTTACCAGTATGGCTGGTACTAAAAGTATGTGCGTTGCTTACCCGTTTGGTCGGTACTGAGAGTAGGTCCGTAACTTACATGTATGGTTGGTACAAAGTGATTTGCGTAGTTTAGTTGGTATTAAGAGTATGTACGTTACTTACCCGTATGGTTGGGACTAGGAGTAGTTGCGTTACATACTCGTATGGCTGGTACAAAACATTAGTGCGTTACTTGCCAGAATGGTTGGTACTAAGAGTAGGTGCATTACTTACCAGTATAGTTGGTAGTAAGAACAAGTGCGTTACTTACCCGTATGGCTGGAGCTAAGACTAGGTGTGTTTCTTATTAGTATGGTTGGTACTACGAATATATGTGTTTTTTCCCTGTATGGTTGGCACTAGGAGTAAGTGCGTAACTTTCCTGTATCGTTGTTATTATGAATAATGTCGTTACTTACCCGTATTGTTGGTTCTAAGAGTAAGTGCCTTTCTTACCTGTATGGTCGGAACTAAGAATATGTGCGACACTTACCCGTATGGTTTGTACTAAGAGTAAGCGAGTAACTTACCTGTATAGTCGGTCCTAGGAGTAAGTGCGTTACTTTCCCGTATGGTTGGAACTAAGAGTTAGTGTGTTATTTACCAGTATGACTAGTACTAAGATTTGGCGTGTAACTTACCCGTATGGTTGGTACTAAGAATACTGACCAGTATGGTTCATAATAAGAGTAAGTGTGTTATGTACCAATATGGTTGGTGCTTAGAGTAAGTTTGTAACATACATGTATGGTCGGTACAAAGAGTTTGTGCTTTACTTATCAGTATGATTGATTCTAAGAGTTAGCCCATTACCTACCCGTATAGTTGGTACTAAGAGAAAGTACGTTACTTACACGTATAGTCGGTACTAAGAATAAGTGCGTTACTTACCAGTATGGTTGGTTCTAAGAGTAAGTGCGGTTCTTACCCTTTATGGTTGGTACTAAGAATCGGTGCGTTACTTACCCTTATGGTTGTTACTAAGACTGTTGGTGTAAGGGCCTAATAAACTCAAACTATTAAGACGTTTTCCAACTTAAAACCTCTCATCGGGGTCACCTCCAAGGGTCTCACCTTGAAGAGAGAGGGATCAAGAGGGAATTAGTCAAAACACCAAGAGTACCTTGAACGTCGCGCACCGTGCCATGCAGACCGTTGATCGGATTAAGCTGAAAATTCTCTATATCGAAGCTCACTCGCGAGAACTTTAAAATAAATCAAGTTGCCTCGCGAGAAGTTATGCAATTGCAGAGTTATGGCTCGGACAGCATTTGCCTAGCGTCGTAGTGCTAACGTACTAGCGTTGAGTCGGTAGCATTCCGCCGTCGAACCGCATAGAAACGATGTTCCAGCAAGGAAGGAATTCGCTTGAAGCAATTTGACTATATCCTGGTACAAACAGAGAAGGAATCTATAATAAGACCTAGCAGGGTCCCTGGGAATCAACCTGGGAACAACCAGGGATGATCCCAAATAATTCCAAGCAACAGAACCAACCTGGCTAGACAAAGCAGCAGGTGGTAGGTTGGTAAACAACCTCTGGTTCTGTACTTCTAACTTGGGAAAACAGCAACCAGGTTCAGGTCCTAAAAAACAGAACCTGTTTTGTCCTTGCCTAACCAGCCAAATTCTGGTTTTGTTAGTTTCCCCTGGCCCTTCAGGATGCAGATACAGACAAACAACCTCCAACCTTCACCTAATTGTACCCCTATAGTGCCTGCCCTAGCACACTATAGATAACCAAACAAAACAGTACAATTCTGAGTTGGATAAAACTGAATCTGCGCATTCAAATGAACCGAACTGCAAAGCTTCCATCTTGGGTTCCTTTGCGAGCTCGTCCTTTCTGCTTGCACTGTTCATAGCGCGGACAATGCTGTGCCGAAGGGCACATTGCGCGAGTACCTGCAAATGCATCAAGCAAAAAATGCGAAAGCAAACAAACACACGAACACACCATTCACACGCAAATGCATTCGCACACGCATACTCGTACAAACAGACGCCAGGATGTCGTGCAAAGTGATTTTGCACCCAACACACTCCCCCTCATCCTGCTGGCTGCATCCCCATCATTCCATGCTAGTTCATGCTCATTCCACTCATGCGCACAGAACGCCAATGAGGCTCATCCGCAAGCCTCTTGGTGAGGAACTCTGCTGGCTGCTGGTGAGTCTTGATATAGATCGGATTCACCGTCCCCCCTCTTCACCTCCTTGCGCAGCCAGTGCCACTTGATACGTTTGTGCTTGTTCAGCCCATGAAGCACAGCGTTCCTGGCCATCCCAAGAGCCCCCTTGCTATCACAAAGAGTGGTGTAGCAACCTTCTGCTCCTGGTCAATCTCATCTAACAGCCTCCTCAGCCAAATCACCTCTTTTACCCCATGGAACATCACCATGTACTCAGACTCCACCGAGGAAAGTGCTGTCTCTGTCTGCTTCTTGGACCTCCAACTAACGGGTCCTCCCACAACCAGGCAGATATATCCTCCCACGGAAGAGGAGCCCAAGTAGCATCAGAAAAACATGTGAGAAAAAACTTGCCTTCTCCAAGCCTCAACCCCTTTCTGCTTAAGCGCCTCAACCCCTTTCTGCTTCACCTGTGCAGATGCGGAGTATTGAACTTCAATGCTGGGATGCGAGTTCATGTACTTCACCTCACGTTCGCTGCATCCACCTGCTCCTCAGATGGATTCTGCACCACCCTGGCCAGCTGCCCAACCGAGGATGAGATGTCGGGCCTAGTGTGAACAGCTGCGTACAAGAGGCTGCCCATCAAAGACTGAAAATGCTGCTGCTCCTCGGGTTCAACCCCTTCATCCTCAGCAGCTTTCACAAGCTTGAATTCAGCTGGCAGGGGAGTTGCAACCTTGCGCTCATTCTCAATCCCATACTTCTCCCCCAGCTGTATGATGAACTTCTCCTGGTGCAGTTTCAACCACCTGTGATCCAGATCCCTCACCACGTGCATCCCAAGGTAGTACTTTACCTCCCCAAGGGTCTTGCACTTGAAGTTCCCCATCAGCTGCGGCTGCACATTCTGGATCTCCTTCATGCTGCTGCTGAAGAGAAGAATGTCGTCCACGTAGACCAGAAACATCACCAGCTTCTCCTTCTCCCCCTTGAGAAAGAGGCTCTCATCGCAGCTGCTGGTCCTGAATCCCACCTCCTCTAAAACAGCTGCCAACTTCTGGTTCCAGCAACGTGGTGCCTGCTTCAAGCTGTAGATGGACTTGTTGAGCTTGCACACCCTGCCCGTACCATCCTCATACCCAGGTGGCTGCGTCATGTACACCTTCTCCTCAAAAATCCCATTGAGTAATGCCGTTGATATGTCCATCTGAATGTCGTTGTTATGTTCGCACTAACGGCTGCATCTGTCAACAAGACATGGAGGGTAGGGGGTTTGGCAGTGGAAGCAAAGATCTCATTGAAGTCTTGGTTCTCCTTCTGCTGAAATATTTTAGCCACCAACCTACTCTTGTAGATGGTGACCTGCCCCTTGTCATTGGTCTTGCTAGCAGGCTCGTCCTCCTCATCCGGGTCATAGCCTTGAGGCAGAATCAGCAACGCCTCCTCGTTCCCAAGCTGCTGCTCTGCTACACCAGCTCCTACAGTCAGCTTCCTAGTGGCCATACGGGTACGTCCTGGCCTGGTGACGGGTATTACCCATCCCTTCACAATGGCACCTTTCAGCTTCCTCCTTGACAGTAGTTTAGGCAACTTATCTTTGCCCTGCTGCTGCTCGCCTCCCTCAGATCCAGCAGCTTCACTAGTGCTACCTTCACACCATCTCCTCCACCAGCAGGCGCCTCCTGTACCTCCTCCCACACACTAGGAGTCAGGTCCAGCTGCATGGTGGTCTGCTCCATCTGTGGGACACCCTGGCCTCCGGCTGTTTCTCTCAGCTCCCATACATCATGCCCTCAACAAACTTCTCATCCCTGATGTCAAACAACACGCCCTTGCATGGTTCCCACAACAGCCATCCTTTCCTCTCCGCAGCCAGCCCAAATGCACACATCAGATTGCACTCGCCCCCAACTTACTTCAGTAGACTTCGGGGATGTGGGCGACTGCCATGCAACCAAACACCCTCAGCATGTCCATCAGTGGCCTCCTCCCAAGCCACCTCTCCAACGGCACCCAGGAGTCATCCCCAACCTTGGTGAGCACCCTATTCCCAGCCACGGTAGCGTGCCGGACAGCATGGGCCCACATGGAATTGCCCACCCCTGATTCTATGAGCAGCGCCCTAGCTGTCTCTAGAATGGTCCGGTTTGCCCGTTCTGCTACACGGTTGGACTGTGGGGTGTAAGCCGTGGTCAGCTCCCTCTGGATGCCCTGCTTTTTAAGCCAAGCGGTCATCTCTGCTCCAAGGAACTCACCACCCCGTCTGTCCTAATCCGCTTCACAACACACTCTGCATTTGTAGAGTTATGGCTCGGACAGCATTTGCCTAGCGTCGTAGTGCTAGCGTACTAGCGTTGACTCGGTAGCATTCCGCCGTCGAACCGCATAGAAACGAAGTTCCAGCAAGGAAGGACTTCGCTTGAATCAATTTGACTATATCCAGGTACAAACAGAGAAGGAATAAATAACTAGAGCTAGCAGGGACCTTGGGAATCAACCTCGGAACAACCAGGGATGATCCCAACTAATTCCAAGCAACAGAACCAGCCTGGCTGGACAAAACAGCAGGTGGTAGGTTGGTAAACAACCTCTGGTTCTGTTTTTCTAACCTGGGGAAACAGCAACCAGGTTCAGGTCCTAAAAAACAGAACCTGTTTTGTCCTTGCCTAACCAGCCAAATTCTGGTTTTGCTAGTTTCCCCTGGCCTTGTAGCATTCAGATACAGACAAACAACTTCCAACCTTCACCTAATTGTACCCCTATAGCGCCTGCCCTATCACACTATAGATAACCAAACGAAACAGTACAATTCTGAGTTGGATAAAACTGAGTCTGCGCATTCAAATGAACCGAACTGCAAAGCTTCCATCTTGGGTTCCTTTGCGAGCTCGTCCTTTCTGTTTGCACTAATCATACCGCAAACAATGTTGTGCCAAAGCGCACACTGCGCGAGTACCTGCAAATGCATCAAGCAAAAATTGCGAAAGCAAACAAACACACAAACACACCACTCAAATGCATTCGCACACGCATACTCGTACAAACAGACGGCATAATGTCGTGCAAATTAAATTTGCACCCAACAATGAGTAAAATTGTTCTTACCCGTATGGTTGGGATTAAGAGTACGTACATTACTTACCCGTATGTTTGGTACTAAGAGTATGTGCGTATGGTTGGTACTAGGAGTAAATGCGATACTTACAAGTATGGTTTGTAGTAAGAGTAAGTGCGTTTCTTACCTGTATGGTTGGTGCTAAGGGTAAGTGCATTACTTACCCGTATGGTTGGAACTAAAAGTAAGAGCTTTATTTACCAGTATGCTTGGTACTAAGAGTAACCGATATTTACCCGTATAGTCAGTACTAAGAGAAAGTACGTTACTTACACTTATGGTCGGTACAATGAGTGTGTGCTTTACTTACTATTATGGCTGATACAAAGAGTAAGAGTGTTACTTACGTGTATAGTCGGTACTAAGAGGTAGTAAGTTACAAACGCGTATGGTTGGTACTAAGAGTAAGTGTGTTACTTGCAAGTACGGTTGGTTCTAAGAGTAGGTGCGTTACTTACATGTATGGTTGGTATTAAGAGTACGTACATTACTTACCCGTATCGTTGGTACTAACAGTAAGTGCGTTATTTACCCGTATCGTCGGTACTAACAGTAAGTGCGTTACTTACCCTTATGGTCGGTACTATGAGTAAGTGCGTTACTTACCAGTATGGTTCGTAGTAAGAGTAACGTTACTTACCCGTATGGTTGGTACTAAGAAAAAGTGTGTTTTTTACCGGTAACATTGGATCTAAGAGTATGTGCATTACTTACCCGTAAGGTTGATACCTAGAATAGTTGTGTTACTAACCCGTATGGTTGGTACTAAGAGTAAGTGTGTAACTTACCCGTATGGTTGGTACTAAGAGTAACTGCGTTATTTACCCGTATGGTCGGTACAAAGAGTAAGTGCGTTACTTACCAGTATGGTTGATACCAAGAGTAAACCCGTTACCTACCCGTATGGTTGGTACTAAGAGTAACTGCGTTATTTACCCGTATGGTCGGTACAAAGAGTTTGTGCGTTACTTACCCATATAGTCGGTACTAGAGTAAGTGCGTTACTTACCAGTATAGTTTGTTCTAAGAGTAAATATGTTTCTTACCCTTTAAGGTTGGTACTAAGAATAGGTGCGTTACTTACCCGTATGGTTGGTTCTAAGAGTACGTACGTTACTTATCCGTATGTTTGGTACTAAGAGTAAGTGCAATACTTCCCCGTATTGTTGGTACAAAGAGTAACTGCGTTACTCACCCGTATGGTCGGTACAAACAGTAAGTGCGTTACCTGCCCGTATGGTTGATACTAAGGATAAGCCCGTTACTTACCCGTATAGTTGGTACTAAGAGTAAGTACGTTACTTACCCGTATGGTCAGTACAAAAAAGAAGTGCGTTACTTACTAGTATGGCTGATACTAAGAGTAAGTGCGTTACTTATCCGTATAGTCGGTACTAAGAGTAAGTACGTTACTTACCTGTATGGTTGGTACTAAGAGTATGTGCGTTACTTAACAGTATGTTTGGTTCTAAGGGTAAATGTGTTACTTACCCTTTATGGTGTCAAACATATATGCTATAGTCTATGTAGGCTGTAATGGGGTAGTTCATATAGGGTACAACACTTTTAGGTTTCCTACTTGTACCCACCTGTTTGCTAGTTCAGTCATTTCTTCGTTCTCATTCTGACATGGTATTCTGAGCAGGTTCCCTCGTCGGAACGTTTTTTTTAGGGCCCACCACTGAAATTTGCCTTCCTGCCCGAAGCGCGCTGTCGCGCCTGCCTCTCCTGCGCCGTCGCGCGCCCTGTCCTGCTGTCGCGCTAGTCGCGTCCCTGCCTGTGCCGCCCGTCGCGGCCCTGCCTTGTCGCCGCCTGTCGCGACCTAATCCGCCGCCCGTCGCGGCCCTGCTTTGCCGCCCGTCGCGGCCCTCTCCTGCCGCCCTACGTCGCGGGCCTGCCCTGCCACCCTACGTCGCGGCCCTGCCTTGCCACCGCCCGCGGCCCTGCTTAGCCGCCCGTCGCGGCCCTACCCTGCCGCCCCTCGTCGCGGCCCCGACCTTGCCGCCCGCCGCGGCCTCTGCCCTGCCGCTGCTCGTCGCGGCCCTGCCCTACCGCCGCCCAGCCGCGGCCCTGCCCTGCTGCCGCCCTGTCGCGGCCCTGCTCTGCCGCTGACGCGTCGCGGCCCTGCCCTTCGGCCGCCCCAGTCGCGGCCCTGCTCTACCGCCGCCAAGTCGCGGCCCTGCCCTGCTGCCGCCCCAGTCGCGGCCCTGACCTAATCGCCAGCTGCGGCCCTGCCCTGCACCCGCCCCTGGTAAGCACCCGCGCCGCCCAGCCGAGCCGCGCCGCCAGCCGAGCCGCGCCGCCCTGCCGAGTCGCGCCGCCATCCGAGCCGCGCCGCCCAGTCTAGCTGCGCCGCCCTACCGAGCCGCGCCGCCCTACTGAGCCGCACTGCCCTGCCCCTGCTGCTTCTGCTGCTACTGCTGCTACTGCTGCTACTGCTGCTTCTGCCGCTATGGCTAGTCCTACTGTTCTTACCTTTGATGCTGAGGGTCGTGCTGTTGACTTCGAGGTTTGGGTAGACGACCTACAGCTCTTTCTCCAGTGCGACTCCAAGGACGGAGTCTCCCTGTTCGATCACACGTCCGGTGTCTCTCCTGCACCTGCTGCCACTGCTGACAGTACGGTTCGCTCGCAGTGGACTACTCGTGACGCTGTTGCTCGTCTTGCTGTTCGTAGTCACCTGCCGTCTGCTGAGCGCGCGCACTTTGGCCAGTACAAGACTGCATAGTCTCTGTATGACGCTGTTGTCGCGCGCTACTCCTCTCCTGCCACTGCTGCTCTCAGCCGCCTCATGCTGCCGTACCTGTTCCCTGACCTTGCTGCCTTTGCCACAGTCGCTGACCTCATTACTCACCTCCGCACTAGTGACACCCGCTACCGCGCTGCGCTTCCCACTGAGTTCTGTGCCAAGAACCCCCCCCCCCCCATGTACATCAGCCTTCAACTACCTAGTCACCCGTCTCCCTGACTCCCTTTCTTCAGTCAGGGACCACTTTCTCTCCCTTTGCCCCACTGAGCTCACCGTCGACCTGCTTGAGGAGCGCCTTACTGCAGCTGAGAAGAGTATCGTTGCTGTAGGTGCTTCTCGCGGCGACCCTCGCGCCCCTTTCTTTGAGGGGTGCTCCCCCGTTCCCCTTCTCCCCTCTGTTGCTTCTGCTGCTGCTGTCGACCTCGTTGGCACTGAGGAGGTCGGGGCTGCGTCTGCTCCTAGTGGGAGGCGCCGCAACAGCAAGGGCAAGGGGGGCAGGGGTGGTGGAGGGGACGGAGGGGGCGGCGGTGGAGGCGGTGGAGGGGGCGGAGGGGGTGGCGGTGGAGGTGGGGGTGGTGGCGGGAGTGGGGGAGGCGGTGGAGGTGGTGGAGGCAGCGGCAGCGGCGGTGGAGGTGGAGGCGGTGGTGGTGCTGGCAGAGGTGGCGCCGCACAGCGTTGAGGCTTTAGCGGTAGCCAGCGCCAGCAGCAGCCGCGTTCCCGTGAGACCCTTTCGCCCCAGCAGCTTCGTGAGTGGTACGCTGGGCGTGGGAGGGCTGGGGGTCTTGGTCCCTGTACTTACGTTCTTCGCATAGGCGGGCGCCGTGGGGAGACGTGCGGACTGCCGCACACTTCGCAGCACTGCTTCGGTCGTCTGACTGACGCCTGGCGTGCCCAGTTTCCTGACGGCGCTGAGCTCCCTCGCTGGGGTGATCTGCTTAAGCAGAATGTTGCTATCTTTGATCTTGATTTCGATGCTATCCTTGCTGCCATGTATGCTGTGACTGATAGTGCTGAGGGTGACTGTTACCTGTGTGTTCCGCCCGACCCGGGCATTGAGGCTGCTGCTCTAGGTGCTAGTGAGTCTGCTGCTCCAGGTGCTAGTGAGTCTGCTGCTCCAGGTGCTGTTGAGTCTGCTCTCTCTGGTACTGCACCTACTGAGGCCTTGCACACTTTCACACTTGACTCAGGTGCTTCGTGCTCTTTCTTTCGCGACAGCACCACGCTCACGCCGCTCAGTCGGCCTGTTGCAGTCTCCCTGGCTGACCCCTCTGGGGGCCCAGTCCTTGCGCACTCATCCACGGTTTTACCGTGTCCTGCGGCCCCGTCGGGCTTGCTGTCGGGACTCCACCTCCCCTCGTTCTCTACGAACTTGGTGAGTGGAGCTGACCTCCAGGACGTGTGGGTTGACCAGTTCACCCCTGGAGGTCAGCGTGTGACCCACTGCACTTGCTCTCGGACGGGCCGTCACCTGGCCACGTTCACCCGTCGGCCTGGGTCGAGCCTGTACACACTGACTACTGCGTCTCCTCCTGTTACTGCGTCCGGTCAGGTAGCCGCGTCTGGTCAGGTGTTTGCTGCTGCGTCCAGGTCTAGTCCGGAGTCTGCCCCCTGCTCGTGTCGTCCTCTGTCACACGAGACTCTCATTTGGCACCACCGCCTTGGTCACCCCTCCCTGTCTCGTCTTCGAGGTATGGCCTCCCGTTTCCTTGTCTCAGGTCTCCCCCGGTCCCTCCCTCCCCTTCCTCCGGGGCCTGCCCCTACCTGTGTTCCTTGTGTTGAGGGCCGGCAGCGCGCCGCTCCTCACTCCTCCGAGTTTCCTCCGACAGAGGCTCCTCTGCAGACTCTCGACATGGACGTGTGAGGCCCAGCCCGCGTCCGTGGACAGGGTCACGAGCGTTACTTCCTGCTGGTTGTTGACGACTACTCGCGTTACACCACGGTCTTCCCCTTGCGCCGCAAGGGTGAGGCCACTGAGGTGTTGATCGACTGGATCCGCGCTGCTCGTCTCCAGCTCAGAGAGAGTTTCGGCTCGGACTTTCCTTTTCTGCGTCTGCACTCAGACAGAGGTGGTGAGTTTTCCTCCGACCTTCTGAGGGCTTTCTGTCGTGCGGAGGGCATCCGCCAGACGTTCACGCTTCCGGCCTCCCCACAGCAAAATGGGATTGCTGAGCGCCGCATTGGCATGGTCATGGACGTCATTCGCATGATCCACGCGGCTGCTCCCCATTTTCTGTGGCCGTTCGCGGTTCAGTACGCTGCGCATCAGATCAACCTTCAGCCTCGTGTCTCCTTGCCGGAGACCACACTTACACTGCGGTGGACGGGGAAGGTTGGCGATGCGTCTGTGTACCGTTTCTGGGGATCTCGAGCTTTTGTCCGCGATACTTCCGCGGACAAGCTGTCCTCTCGTGCTGTTCCCTGCGTTTTCCTTTTCTTTCCCCCTGACGCGCCTGGGTGGCAGTTTTACCATCCCACTTCGCGCCGTGTTCTGTCCTCTCAGGGCGTCACGTTTGACGAGTCGGTATCTTACTACCGTCTCTTTCCCTACCGCACTGCCCCTCTCCACCCCCCGCCGCTCTTCCTAGCACCAGGTGCTCCTCCGGTAGAACCCCTCCCCCCTCAGGGTCCTGCCCCCTCAGGTGTGTCCCAGGTAGACCCTGTCGAGCCGGTCGAGGTAGCTGTCGCCTCTGGTGCTGCTAGGGGTGCTGAGCCTGGGGGTGCTGAGTCTGGGGGTGCTGAGCCTGAGCGTGCTGAGTCAGGAGGTCCTCCGGGTGTCCGGTCACGGCGGGAGCCCCTCTCTCCACAGCGACTGCGTGAGTGGTACGCTCGGCGCTGTAGCCGTGCTGCTGGAGCTGGGGGGCCTACTGCTGGAGGTGCTTCTGGAGCTGGAGCTGCTGGAGGTGCTGTTGGTGCTGGAGCTGCTGGAGCCGCTGGTCCTGGAGGTGCTAGTACTGGAGGTACTGGCGCTGCTGGAGGTCCTACTGGTGTTGGAGCTGCTGGAGCCGCTGGTCCTGGAGGTGCTCGTGCTGGAGGTACTGGCGCTGCTGGAGGTCCTGCTGGTGCTGGAGCTGCTGGAGGTGCTGGAGCCGCTGGTCCCGGAGGTGCCCGTACTGGAGGTACTGGAGCTGCTGGGGCTGGTGGTGCTGCAGAATTTGGAGCTGGAGGTGCTGGAGCTGTTGCTACTGGAGGTGCTGCTGGAGCTGGAGCTGCTGGCGGTGCGGGAGCTGGTGGAGCTGCGGGAGTTGTAGCTGGAGACCCTGGAGCTGAGGGTACTGGTGCTGTCTCTGCTGGTTCTGGAGGCGCTGCGCGGCCGCGGCAGGACTACGTTCCGCTCCTTCAGCAGGTTCTTGGCCTCCCGCCTTCTACTGGTCCTACTCCTCCCCTACTGAGTCCACCGCCTGTCCAGTCGCAGTCACAGTTACAGCCAGCCTCTCCAATGCCTGGTCCTTCTCCTTACTCTGGACCGACTATAGGTCTTACGGAGCGTCGTGAGCCTGAGTCTCGTCCTGCGTCGCCTGAGTCTTGTCCTGCGTCGCCTGAGTCTCGTCCTGAGTCGCCTGTTCGCGCTGTCCGCACTGGTCGTCGTGTTCCGCGTGAGCGTCCTCCTCCTGTCCCTGGCACTCACTATATGACTCTGCGTCCTTCCACTGCTCCACAGCGTGTCCCTCTGCCGTCTCCTCCTGCGTCCTCTCTTCCTGACGGTCCGGACCCGGAGTCTGACTCCCTTCGTGCTGCTAGTCCTATTGTCACGCGTTTCCTAGCCACTGTTGTTACTGACCCTTCCTTTGAGTCCACTGCTGCGTCTGCTCTAGTTGCTGAGCTTGTTGACTTTGCTGCCGCCTGTCGTCTTGACTACGCCGCTAGTCTTGTTGCTGAGTCTGAGTCTGAGTCTGTCTGTCCTCCGTCCGTCGGGGGTGAGTGTGCTCTTGGCACAGACGTCCTTGAGGACAGACAGGAGGAGTTTGAGTGCTTTGCCGCTGCTTTACCTCATCTCGTGTCCATGCTGCTTGCCCCTGAGGGAGACCCGGATGCACCAGACATCCCCACCCCGCGCTCTTACGCAGAGGCGATAGAGGGTCCCTACTCCTCTCAGTGGCAGACAGCCATGGACACAGAGATGGCTTCCTGGAAGTCCACAGGCACCTACGTCGACGAGGTTCCCCCGCCTGGGGCGAACATCGTCAGTGGCATGTGGATTTTCAGGGTGAAGCGGCCGCCGGGCTCTCCGCCTGTCTTCAAGGCGCGTTACGTTGCACGAGGCTTCAGTCAGCGAGAGGGAGTTGACTTCTTCCAGACCTTCTCCCCTACCCCGAAGATGACCACTCTTCGGGTTCTGCTGTACGTCGCCGTTCAGCGTGACAACGAGTTTCACTCTCTTGACTTCACTACTGCTTTCCTACAGGGCAGCCTGCACGAGGAGATCTGGCTGCGCCGCCCACCTGGCTTCACTGGGTCGTTTCCTGCTGGTACCCAGTGGAGCCTCCGGTGGCCAGTCTACGGTCTCCGCCAGGCGCCTCGTGAGTGGCACGACACACTGAGGACGACTCTTGCTGCTCTTAGGTTTGCTCCTTCTACTGCTGACCCTTCGCTGTTTCTACGCACAAACCCCTCTCTGCCGCCGTTCTACGTCCTCGTGTACGTAGACGACTTGGTCTTTGCTACTGCTGACACTGAGGGACTCGCCCACGTGAAGTCGGAGCTGCAGAAGAGACACACGTGCACAGACCTGGGTGAGCTGACAAGCTATCTTGGCTTGCGGATCACCCGGGACAGAGCACAGCGCACCATTACCTTGACTCAGTCACACATGGTGCAGCAGGTCCTTCAGCGCTTCCGCTTCACGTACTCCTCGCCACAGTCCACTCCTCTACCTACCGGTCACTCGCTCTCAGCTCCACCTTCGGACGAGTCCGTAGAGCCGAGTGGCCCGTATCCAGAGCTTGTAGGCTGCCTCATGTACCTGATGACCTGCACTCGACCTGACCTTGCCTACCCTCTTAGCATTCTAGCACGCTATGTAGCTCCTGGCCGACACAGGAAGGAGCACATGGATGCCGCTAAGAGGGTGTTGCGCTACTTGTGCAGTACGTCGGGCATGGGGCTCGTGCTTGGAGGACGGGCTCGAGTTGTCCTCACTGGTCACGTAGACGCTTCCTGGGCTGACGACTTGACTACGTAGCGGTCGTCACAGGGTTACACCTTCAGCCTTGGCTCCGGCTCTGTTTCTTGGCGGTCTACCCGCTCGTCTTCTGTTCTCAGCTCCAGCTGTGAGGCTGAGATCTACGCAGGGGCCATGGCTGCACAGGAGTTACGATGGCTCACCTACCTGCTGACCGACCTGGGAGAGCCGCCTCGTTCTCCTCCAGTGCTACGTCGACAACAAGGCCATGATTGCCTTGTATCAGGAGCACAGACTGGAGCACAAAACGAAGCACATCGCTCTGCGCTACTTCCTTGCTCGAGAGTTGCAGCAGCGTGGTCAGCTTCGTCTTGCTTACGTGGCCACTCGGGCCAACACTGCTGATGTCTTCACCAAGGCACTTCAGCCTTGTGATCAACAGCGTTTCTGTACTGTTCTAGGCCTTGTGCCTACTGTGCCTCACTTGCTTACTTCTTGACTCTGCTTGTACTGTGATCTCTACATATACCTGCATGCTTGGTTGGTACTAAGAATAGGTGCGTTACTTACCCGTTTAGTTTGTACTAAGAGTTAGTGCGTTTCTTACCCGTATGGTTGGTATTTAGAGTACATACGTTACTTACGCGTATGGTCGGTACTAAGAGTAAATGCGTTACTTAGCTGTATGGTTAGGACTAAGAGTAAGTGCGGTACTTATCAGTGTAGTAGTCAGCCCTAAGTGTAAGTGCGTTACGTACCAGTATGGTTGGTTTTAACAGTAACTGCGTTACTTACCCGTATGGTCGGTATTAAGACTAAGTGCGTTAATTCCAGTGTAGTCGGTACTAAGAGTAGGTGCGATACTTTCCGGTACGGTTAGTACTAAGAGTAACTGCGTTAGATACTAGTGTAGTCGGTACTAGGAGTAAGTGCGTTAGATACCTGTATGGTTGGTACTAAGAGTAAGTGTGTTACCTGCCCATTAGTCGGTACTAAGAGTAACTGCGTTACTTACCAGTTTGGTTGGTACTAGGAGGAAGTGCGGAACTTACCCGTATGGTTGGTACTAACAGTAAGTGCGTTACTTACCCATATAGTTGGTACTAAGAGTAACTGCGTTACTTACCCGTATGGTCGGTAATAAGAGTTCGTATGTTACTAATCCGTATGGTTTGTACTAAGACTAAATGCGTTTCTTACCCGTATGGTTGTTATTAAGAGTATCTTCGTTACTTACCTGTATGGTTGGTACTATTGAAAAAAAATGTTTCTTACCCGTATCGTTGGTACTAAGAGTATGTGCGTTACTTACCTGTATGGTTGGTACTAAGAATAGTTGCGTTACTTACCTGTATGGGTTGTGTGAGAGTATGACGGCTTTGCTTGCTTGACTTTACCTTATCATGCATTATCTTGCTTAGCCTTATATGACTAGGCATGCTTTTGCTTGATTTCTTAGATTCGTCGCTTGAACTATATTTATTATATTCATACGCAACGAACTAGTTGCATGTATCAAATTCTGTGCTTTTCGGTTGCCACCGAGAGGCTTCTACCGAATTTGGGAAGGACCCGTCCGGGACATTTCGCAACCCACGGAACTTTCTAGTAACGCCCGGGTTACTGGCCTTGTAATCGAGCCTATATATAGCCTCGTGTTGTACCCAAGTGACCATAATATATTTTCTGAACCAGTTCCCCGATCCTCACACTTGGTAATCAGAGCTCGTTTACACGCGAGGGTCTTCAACCGCTAAAAACCAGCTTTTCAAAAACCGCGGGGGCGACGACGAAAGCGCCGATTTGTATATGTAAACCAGCTCCGTGCAATTGTTGAAGTCTCCCTCAACCCGGTTTTTCGAACACACCTCAGATGTTTTGGCGAAAAAAATGGAATTGCGACCGTCAGATCGAGCCGCGTTTCAACGGCCAAGATCGGACACGCAAAAAATGCTATAAACGGGAGAATTGCGCGACCAACCGCATCCGGGCTCGAAGACGTTTCGCCTCGCAGCAATCGATTAGCGCACAACAATGATATATTTTCGTCGCAAATCTTCCTGCAAATCGCCGATAGTTGGCGATAATTGGCGATTGGCTATACCCTTTTGTACAAACAATTGCGGAGCTACGCGCCGAACAGGAGCAGACACGCGCGGCGCTCTTACGACTCGAAAAACTCCTTTCGGTCCAATAGGTAGCCGCGCAGCAGCGGCGACGGCGGCGACACCGACAATTGTACCTGCGACAATGGCAGTGGCTACAGTCAACCTCGAAGCAGCGAAGCCGAGGCTACATGAGGCATTCGATCCTAGCGCGAAAAGAAGCGACGTCCGTCGATTTGTTGTTGTACTCGAAAATTACTTCGAGGCCGTTTGATGCACGACCCCGACCCAAGACGCGATGTGCATACGGCTCGCAGCACCACTGTTACAAGGCACGGTAGACTTACACAAACAACAAAATTGTCCAAGGAGAAAGGACGTGGGCGCAGTTTCGGGCAGTACTGATCGAACGGTTCGACGACGGCACCACGGAACACGACGCCACCAGCCAAATAGGGAGTTTGGCACGGAGCGATCGGCACCACCCACGACTGCCGACCAGATGGATATCGACAAGGTCGATGCGAAGCAGCGGCTAGCAAAAAATGAAACGTGCAAATTTTGCGCCGCTACCGGACATCGTATCTTGGCATGTTGGAAAATGAAGAAAGGACGTGCGGAGTTGAAGGGCAAGAACAGTGCGGCACCCCCGAACCAAAAAACGGACAACGTGGCGATTTCGGAGAGGGTGAAAAAAAAAAAATATGATGGCGAAAATTTAAAACGTCACGACTGGGCGGCACCAGAGAAAACTGCCGAGATAAAAGGAGAATTCGCGAAGCCAGACCCAGCACCGACCGGGAAACTCCAGCCGTACACCACGACAAGTAAGAATTCGTTAAAGTTATCCTATAAAGATACTTCAACTAAAAATACTACTTCTCGTGGTTTTCAAGCCTTTGAAAAAATCAAGGGAGAGTTAGAAATAATACAGGTGCCTGAAAAGTTGGGAAAACGACTCCGGAGCGTTGAAAAGGGTTGAGCGTTCCGATGAGATAATAAACTCTCCCAGCAGCGCGGTGTTAAGGCTCCCCATTTTTTACAGGTGAAGCCTACAGAGCTCCAAAGGCTTAGCGGAAGGTTCCAGGCCCAGGAGAATCTGTATCGGCCTCGGATAAATCCTTCTAACCCTGGTCAGGTGAAAACTGATATTGAGTCTGCAGCTTCGAGAGTAGGGCCTAGGGAAGATATATCTGATGTACCCTGTGATCCTATCAGCAAGACCATCTACGGCTACCTGGAGCGGCAGCAACCACTACTACTCGAGCTGCTCTGCAGAGGGTGACGCCTCAAGGCATTGGTGGACAGTCGTGCGTCCCACTCGGTGTTTGACCGCGGGACGTTGGACAAAATTGGGGAGTCCTCGGAGGAGACCCAATTTACAGCAACGATGGTGGACGGCACGAAGCTTCCCATCCACGGCGAGTCAACACTGCAGCTGTAGATAGGGGCGTTGAGGTGGAAGCCGCTTTGCCGATCACGAACATCAAGGGATTGGATTTTATCTTGGGGCGTGATTTTCTGAAACGGTTCAACCCCGAGATAGATTGGGTCAGCCGGAGAGCCAGCATCTACAACAATGGGAAACAGGTGGAGATGCGAAGCTGGACGGATACAGGGGATGTTCCTGAAACGACACTTGCACGGTTCCAACGGACGGTGAACGAGACTAACACGGGTTACCTAGCACTGGTGATGGCAGCAGCAGAGAAGGGGAAACCGAACTCTTCCTGCAGCAGTACAGGATGTGTTAGAGGAGTACAAGGACATCATGCCGGATGATCTGCCTGCAGGAGTGCCTCCAGCCCGAACCCACGAGCACGAGATCGTGGAGGAACTGTTGGTGTAAGGGCCTAATAAACTCAAGCTACTAAGACGCAATTCAAACTTAAGCTTCTCCTCAGGGTCACCTCCAAGGGTCCTTGGGTGCCTGGTACAAGACCAGCCCCTATCCTCGGGTCCGAGTTTGTAGAGCGAGGAATAAGAAGAACGCAATCAAATCGAAAGATTACCTTGAACGTCGCGCAGCGTGCCGTGCAGACTGTCGATCAGATTAAGCTGAGAATTATCTATATCGAGGACTACTGCCCCAGTACTCATCCTACCAGATCCAGAGAGGGATTACGTGGTGGAAGCAAACGTTAGTGACCAGGCAGTCGGAGCAACACTGATGCAGGATCACGAACGCGGTTTGCAACCCATCGCATACCTCAGTAAGAAGATACACGGAGCAGAACTGAATCACCCAATCCATGACAAAGAAGCCTTAGCAATAGTCACAGCCTTCAAGGCGTGGGGGTGTTACCTAGAGTGAGTCAAAACTACAATTAACACTGACCACTGTAGTCTCAAATACCTCAAGTCGCAGCCTACGCTCTCACGACGACAGGTGCAGTGGATGGACTTTCTGGAAACTCACTTCCACTACGACATCATCTACAAGCCAGGGCTACACAACAAAGTTGAGGCGTTGAGCCGCCCCGGACATAGCAGGCATCCAGCTCGACGGGATGAACCCGCCACTCAAGGGTCTATTCCAACATGGGTACTCCGTGGACGAAGAGATCGTTACAGCACAGAAACAGAAACTGTTACAGTGGAAGAAAAACTTAGCGGTAAGGAAAGGTTCAGGAAATATTTGGGTACCGAACTATGCCCCACTCCGACAGATCCTACTAGAGGGTTTCACGACGTGGCATACGCGAGACATTTCGGGAGTAACAAGACCTTAGCGGGACGAGCAAAGTACTACTACTGGCCCCGGATGGCGGCAGACGTGCAGCAGTTCGTCACCTCATGCGACACGTTCCAGTGGATGAACAGTAGCAAGCAGAAAAACGCAGGGTTACAACAGCCTCTACCCGTACCGGAGCAGCCATGGCAAGTTGTTAGCCTCGACTTTATTACTGGGCTACTTTCCACCTCACGAGAGCATGATGCTATACTCGTGGTGATCGACTAGTTGATCTCGACCAACGCCACTGCTACAGCTGAAGCAACTTGAGGACCCAAAGTTCACGAGTAAGTTCTGGAGAGAACTCATTGGATTATTGGGGACAAAGCTTGCGATGTCGTCAGCCTACCACCCCCAGACTGACGGACCGACGGGGCGACTCAATAAGGTGGTTGAGCACTGCGCACAGCTTGCAAATACGACATCAGCCACCGAGATCTACAATTACCGACCCTGGAGTTCGCCTACAACAACGCATCACATGCGGCCACAAGGAAATCTCCTTTCTTCCTGTATTACGGGCGTGAACCAATCACACCGCAGCAGCCAACCACACCGGCAGGCGTCCAAGCCGCACATGACTTTGTCACCACCATGCAGCAACTACGGGAGAAGGCTCAGAGACGTCTCACCACGATTCAGAACTCCCAGAAGCAGTATGCAGATCGACAGCGACGAGATCACTCGGTAGCTTTCAGAGATCAGGTGCTTCTTGACACACGCAAATTGGACTTGTCTCATCTTCCGTCCAAACTCCGTCATCGCTTCTGTGGTCCTTTCCGCGTTGAGACCGTGGTGACACCAGTTACATTCCGCTTGCGCTTACCGACCACTTGGAAGCTTCACAGCGCTTTCTATGTATAGCTACTGAAGCCCTACAACGACCCCAACCAACATTTCCAGGGACGACCGCTACCGCCACCATCACCTGTTCTCGTACAGTACGAACCAGAGTACGAGGTGGAACGAGTTCTCGCTCATCGAAGCTGCCCGGCAACACGCTCGAGTTCCTGATATGCTGGAAGGGATATGACCCATCGGAAGACTCTTGGGTTGCAGAAGCTGATATGGGCAATGCATGCCGTGCTCTTAAGGATTATGCATGCTTTTGCTTGATTTCTTAGTTTCGTTGCTGGAACTATACTTATTATAGTTATAGGCACCGAACTAGTTGCATGCACCGAACTCTGTGCTTTTCAGTTGCCACCGAGAGGCTTCTACCGAATTCGGGAAGGACCCGTTTGGGACGCTTCGCGACCCACGGAACCTTCTAGTAACACCCTGGTTACTGGCCTTGTATCGAGCCTATAAATAGCCTCGTGTTGTACCCAGGTGATCATAATATATATTCTGAACTAGTTCCTCCTTCCTCACAGTTGGTACCAAGAGTAAGTGCGTATGGTTGGTACCATGAGTAAGTGTGTTACTTACCCGTATAGTTTGTATTAAGAGTAATTGCGTTACTTACCCGAATGGTCGGTACAAAGAGTATGTGCGTTACTTAGCAGTATGGTTGATACTAAGAGTAAGCCCGTTACTTACCCATATAGTCAGTACTAAGAGTAAGTACGTTACCTACCCGTATGGTCGGAACAAAGAGTAAGTGCGTTATTTATCAGTATGATTGATACTAAGAGGAAAACGTTACTTACCCGTATGGTTAGTACTGAGAGTAAGTGCGTTTCTTACCCTTTATGGTTGGTACTACGAATCGGTGCGTTACTTACCCGTACGGTTGGTATTAAGAGTACGTGCGTTACTTACCAGTATGGTTTGTACATAAAGTATATATATTAAGAAAGCACAGGTACATCCGCAATCGTAACTGTAGACTTGTTAGGCATGGGCCCTGCTAATGAGGCAGTGCCCATCCCCCCTATACCGTCTTCGGGGGTTGATAGATTGTTCTTGGGCTCCGCCAAAGGGACATTAAGGCATCTATCCACCTGGTTGGACCCTCCGCCGAGCAGATCTTTTTTAGCTCCTTCCTCTCGTCTATCGACACCTGGCCCGCCACAGATTTCCTCTGCGCCCCGATTCTTATCGCCGCCTTCGCTCTTGCTGCCAGCACCACATGCGCATGCCTCATGAAACCCAACACCGCAATGCGCCAAACTATTTTCATTTGGAATGGATCCGCCCGGCATGCTGCATCAAATCGGACCAGCCACACCTGTCGCAGCACCGTCACGGTCATTGTCGTTTCCGGCGTGGTGCCCCATTTCTCGAACTACAGGTCCTCCAGCGAATTTGCCCTTCTGCCCAGGTTCATGAGCTCCAACATTCTCACAAGCGCGCCGATGACCGGCTGGTACTCAAAATAAGTGTGTAACTTACCTGTATGGTTGGTACTAAGAGTAACTGCGTTACTTACCCGAATGGTCGGTACAAAGAGTAAGTGCGTTACTTACCAGTATGGTTGGTTCCAAGAGTAGCTGCGTTTCTTACACTTTATGGTTGGTACTAAGTGCGTTTCTTTCCCGTATGGTTGGAACTAAAAGTATGTGCGTTACTTACCAGTATGGTTGGTAGTAAGAGTAAGTGTGCAACTTACCGGTATAGTTGGTACTAGGAATAAATGCGTTACTTACCAGTATGGTTGGTACTAAATGTAAGTTCGTTTTTTACCTGTATGGATGGTACTAAGAGTAAGTGCGTTACTTACCCGTATGGTCGTTACTAAGGTTATATGCGTTACTTGCCGGTATGGAGGAAGCGAAACTTACCCGTATGGTTGGTACTGAAAGTAACTACATTACTTACCTGTATGGTTGGAACTTAGAGTATGTGTGTTACTCACCAGTATGGTCGGTACTAAGAGGAAGTACGGAACTTACCCGTATGGTTGGTACTAAGGGTAAGTGCGTTGCTTAGCCGTATGGTTGGAACTAAGACTAAGTGCGTTACTTACCAGTACAGTTGGTACTAAGAATAAGTGCGTAACTTACCAGTATGGTTGGTACAAGTGCGTTACTTACCATTATGGTTGATACTAAGAGTAAGTACGTTACTTACCCGTATAGTCGGTACTAAGACTAAATACGTTACTTACCCGTATGGTTGGTATTAAGAGTAAGTGTGTAACTTACTCCTATGGTTGGTACTAAGAAGAAGTGCGTTACTTACCAGTATGGTTGGTACTAAGAATATGTGCGTTACTTACCAGTATGGTTGGTACAAAGAGGAAGTGCGTTACTCACCAGTATGGTTGGTACTAAGAGTGAGTACGTTAGTTACCCGTATGGTCGGTACAAAGAGTAAGTGAGTTACTTACCTGTATAGTCGGTACTAAAAGTAAGTACGTTACTTACCTGTATGGTTAGTAACTAGAGTAAGTGCGTGACTTACCAGTATTGTTCGTTCTAAGAATAAGTGCGTTTCTTACCGTTTATGGTTGGTACTAAGAATAGGTGCGTTACTTAAAGCCCAAGACCCGAATTACAAAAAAACGAGGCAAACTGTGCACAGTTTGCCTGCCGCAGCCCACATTTTTGCCTCTGTTGACTTGCGTTGAGTAATTCAGGTCTTGGTCTTTAACCGTATGGTTGGTACTTTGAGTAAGTGCGTTTTTTACCCGTATGGTTGGTATAAAGAATACGTATGTTAGTTACCCGTATGTTTGATACTAAGAGTAAGTTCGTATTTTTCCAGTGTGGTTTGTAGTAAGAGTAAGTGTATTACTTACCAGTATAATTGGTACAAAGAGTAAGTGCATTACTTGCTCGTACGGTTGGTACTAAGAGTAAATGCGTTGCTTACCCGTATGGTTGGCAGTGAGAATAGTTGCGTTACTTACCAGTATGGTTGGTACCGAGAGTAAGTGTATAACTTACCCGTATGGATAGTATACAGAATAAGTGCGTTACTTACCAGTATGGTTGGTACTAAGAGTAAGTGCATTACTTAGAGTATGGTTGGTACTTAGAGTAAGTGCAGAACTTACCCGTATGGTTGGTACTAAGAGTAACTGCGTTTCTTATCCGTATGGTCGGTACAAAGAGTAAGTGCGTTACATACCAGTAAGAGTAAGCCCGTTATTTACCCGTATAGTCGGTACCAGAGCCTGCTGGAGAATGGGACATGGGAGCTGGTGGTGCTGCCTGAGGGGAAGAAAGCCGTACAGTGCAAGTGGGTGCTAAGGATCAAGACCGATGACAAGGGACAGGTCACCATCTACAAGAGTAGGCTGGTGGCTAAGGGGTTTATGCAGAAGGAGAAGCAGGACTTCAATGAGATCTTTGCTCCCACTGCCAAACCCCCTACCCTCCGTGTCTTGTTGGCAGATTCAGCCGTTAGTGGGAAATTCATTATTCAGATGGATATATCAACGGCATTCCTCAATGGGATTTTAGAGGAGGATGTGTACATGACGTAGCCGCCTGGGTATGAGGATGGTACGGGCAGGGTGTGCAAGCTGAAAATGTCCATCTACGGATTGAAGCAAGCGCCACGCTGCTGGTACCAGAAGTTGGCAGCTGTTTTAGAGGAGATGGGATTCAAGACCAGCAGCTGCGATGAGAGCCTCTTTCTCAAGGGGGAGAAGGAGAAGCTGGTGATGTTTCTGGTCTACGTGGACGACATTCTTCTCTTCAGCAGCAGCATGAAGGAGATCCAGAAAGTGCAGCAGCAGCTGATAGAGAACTTCAAGTGCAAGAACCTTGGGGAGGTAAAGTACTACCTCGGGATGCACGTGGAGAGGGATCCAGATCACAGGTGGTTGAAGCTGCACCAGGAGAAGTTCATCAAGGAGCTGGGGGAGAAGTATGGGATTGAGAATGAGCGCAAGGTTGCAACTCCCCTGCCAGCAGAATTCAAGCTTGTGAAGGCTGCAGAGGATGAAGGGGTTGAAGCCGAGGAGCAGCAGAAATTTCAGTCCTTGGTGGGCAGCCTCTTGTATGCAGCGGTTCACACGAGGCCCGACATCTCTTTCTCTGTTGGGCAGCTGGCAAGGGTAGTGCAGAATCCATCAGAGGAGCAGGTGGATGCAGCTGAGCGTGTGGTGAAGTACCTGAACTCTCACCCAAGCATTGGAGTTCAATACTCCGCATCTGCACAGGTGAAGCAGAAAGGGGTTGAGGTGCTGAAAGAGAAGGGGGAGCGGCTTGGGGAAGGCAAGCTGTTTCTCACTTGCTTTACCGATGCTACGTGGGCTTCTGAGAAGGAGGATTCCTCATCTGTGGAAGGATACATCTGCGTAGTTGGGGGAGGACCTGTTAGTTGGAGGTCCAAGAAGCAGACGGAGACGGCACTATCTTCCGTGGAATCGGAGTACATGGCGATGTTCCATGGGGTGAAGGAGGTGATTTGGCTGAGGAGGCTGTTAGAGGAGATTGGCCAGGAGCAGAAGGTTGCTACGCCGCTGTTTTGTGATAGCAAGGGGGCTCTTGGGATGGCCAGGAACGCTGTGCTTCATGGGCTGAACAAGCAGATGCGTATCAAGTGGCACTGGCTGCGTAAGGAGGTGAAGAGGGGGACGGTGAATCCGATCTACATCAAGACTCACCAGCAGCCTGCAGACTTCCTCACCAAGAGGCTTGCGGATGAGCCTCATTGGCGTTGTGTGCGCATGAGTGGAATGAGCATGAACTAGCATGGAATGATGGGGATGCAGCCGGCAGGCTGAAGGGGAGTGTGTTGGGTGCAAATTCACATTGCACGACATCCTGCCGTCTGTTTGTACGAGTATGTGTGTGCGAATGCATTTGGGTGTGAATGGAATGTTCGTGTGTTTGTTTGCTTTCGCAAGTTTTGCTTGAAGCATTTGCAGGTACTCGCGCATTGTGCGCTTCGGCACAACATTGTACGCGCTATGAACAGTACAAGCAGAAAGGACGAGCTCGCAAAGGAACCCAAGATGGACGCTTTGCAGTTCGGTTGAATTAATTGCAAGATTCAGTTCTATCCAACTCGAAATTGTACTGTTTTGTTTGGTTGACTATAGTGTAGCAGGGCAGGCACTATAGGGGTACAATTTAGGTGAAGGTTGGATGTTGTTTGTCTGTATCTGCATGCTACAGGGCCAGGGGAAACCAGCGGAACCAGCATTTGGCTGGTTGGGCAAAGACAAAACAGGTTCTTTTTTTAGGACCTGAACCTGGTTGTTGTTTTCCCAGGTTGGAAAAACAGAACCAGAGGTTGTTTACCAACCTACCACCTGCTGTTTTGTCCAGCCAGGTTGGTTCTGTTGCTTGGAATTATTTGGGATCATCCCTGGTTGTTCCCAGGTTGATTCCCAAGGTCCTTGCTAGCTAGAACTATTTATTCCTTCTCTGTTTGTACCTGGATATAGTGAAATTGATTCAAGCGAATTCCTTCCTTGCTGGAATTTCGTTTCTACGCGGTGCGACGGCGGAATGCTACCGAGTCAATGCTAGTACGCTAGCACTACGACGCTAGGCAAACGCTGTCCGAGTCATAACTTCGTAATGGCAGAACTTTTCGCGAGGCAACTTGGCTCTTTTGAAAGCTCTTAGAGTGAGCTTCGATATAGCGAGTTCTCAGCTTAATCCGATCGACGGTCTGCACGGCACGCTGCGCGACGTTCAAGGTACTCTTGCTGTTTTGACGAAGTCCCTCTTGATCCCTCTCTCTACATACTCGGACCCGAGGATAGGGGCTGGTCTTGTACCAAGCACCCAGGGACCCTTGGAGGTGACCCCGAGGAGAGGTTTTAAGTTGGATAACGTCTTAATAGCCAGAGTTTATTAGGCCCTTACACCAACAAGCTGGTATCAGAGCTGCGTTATAACGATTCTCGTTATAGGTAGCTATGGCGGGAAAGGATTCGGCGGGAGCTAGTGAATCTTCAGCCCAAGATCGTAGCGGCAGCCAAGATTCTGGTGTTTCGGCGCCAAGGGGAGCGCGAACAAACCAGGGCTCGCTGATCAAGGAGGTGCTGAAAAATTTCACCGTCGAGAAGTTCAATGGTGAGGGCTATGATGATTGGGCCTGGAAAATGCAACTCTATTTCCGTCAGATTGGATTGCTGAAACTAATGATTGGGGAGGAGCCTAGACCGAGTGACCCCGCGCTGCAGGAAGAATGGGACGAGCGCTCCTCGGCTGGCTACTACTTAATGTCGCAGAGTTTGGAGCTGAACCAGCGACACCACGTCATGCACCTGCTGCCGGAGGATAAGTGCGGTCCGAAGGCGTGGACCGTGCTGAAGGAGCTGCACGCCCCAACCTCCGTTGCCGCGACGCTCATGATGGAGAGGGAGCTGTCCGCGCTGCGCCTGAGCGAGGGAGAGCCGGTGCAACCTGTTCTGGACAAGATGCGTGATCTGTACGCGAAGCTGGGAACCGCGGGAATCACCTACCCGGAGCAGACCAAATGCTTGAAGATGCTCTCGCTGCTGCCGGAGTCGTGGCTGCAATACACGAGCGGATTGAGCCTGCCGCAGAACCAGAGCTTGTGGACGCTCGTGTGGGTGCGGACGAAGATTCTGGAGGAGGACTTCCGTCGCCGCCAACTGAGGGGTGGAGACGAGGGCAGCAGCGGCTACGGCATGCAAGGAGGCAAACGTGGCAGAGGACGTGGCTTCCGTGGTGCTGGTCGCGGTGCAAAGAAGGACGACGACTCCAACGACCAACAAGGAGGTACCGGTTGGGGTCGCGGTGGGAAATCTGGACGTGGGGGCAGATCGGGTGCTGGTGGCAAAATGAAAGGGAGCTGCTGGTATTGTGAGAAGGAGGGGCATCCCTGGTTCTTGTGTTATAAGAAACCCGAAGGATGAACCCCCCAGAATCGCCATCAGGATGGCGGCGCGCGGAGCAACCAGAAAAGCGGCGCGAACATGGTCGCAGATTCGCCCGACGACAACCCGAAAGGCAAAGGCGGTGCTGAGAAGAAAAAGGAGCGCACCGCGGGACAGTTCTTCCATGTTGGAGACGAGGGGGAGCAAGGAGACGGTTCTGCCAAGGTTGGAGCAGAGCTGCATCCCCTGGACTTTTGGGTGTTGGACACGGGCGCTGCGTGGACGATGACGCCGCGCAAGGACCTGCTAGACGACCTACGCGCTGCACCAATCTCTGAGGTGTGCTCTGCCTCTGGACATGCGTTGAAGGTGGCTGGTGCGGGACGAGCTGCATTCAAGGGAGCGGATGGCAAGCCGGTGGTGCTGCACGACGTTCTGCTCATTCCCGACCTCAAGGCCAACCTCATCTCCCTCCGTAAGCTCGCCAAGGCTGGGGTGAGTACTAGCACGGATGGGGCACGCACTTACAAGGGGCAGCTGGGCAACTGGGTGCTTTGGGATCTCCACGAGAGCAAGGATGTGTATAGATCCATGTGGCAGTTGCCGGCATTGACGTGGCACGGTGGGGGGCAGGCTAGAGAGAGGTCTGCATCCCAGGGGGAGTGCAACGCTGTTGGAGCGGTTGGTGTGAGAGAGTCGGCCAGATCCGGGGAGACAGATTGGGCAACGGCACACCGACGCTTGGGGCATGTAGCAATGCCTTTGCTGAAGCAGCTGGAGAAGGATGGGGCCGTCAAGGGTCTGAAGCTGAGCGGCCAGCCACCTTATGACAACTGTGAAATCTGCTTGCTATCCAAATTCACCCGTTTCCCCTTCCATAGTGTGACTGGCAGGAGCAAGAAGCCTTTGGAGCTGGTCCACATGGACTTGGTTGGGCCACTGCCGGTTCAGAGGCACAAAGGGGAGCGGTACTTCTTGACCATAGTGGATGATTGGAGCAGGCTGATGTGGGCGTATCCGCTGAAGCAGAAGGACCAGGCCGCCTCCACGATACGGGATGATTGGCTGCCGTTCGTGGAGAAGCAAGCGGAGTGTGTAGTGAAGCGGATCAGGACAGATCGGGGTGGTGAGTTCCTTGGAGCTGAGATGACGGCCTGGCTTAAGAAGCAGGGCATCCAGAGGGAGCTGACCACGGCTTACACCCCACAGTCCAACGGTGTAGCAGAACGGGCGAACCGGACCATTCTAGAGACAGCTAGGGCGCTGCTCATAGAATCTGGGCTGGCCAACTCCATGTGGCCCCATGCTGTCCGGCACGCTACGGTTGCTAGGAACAGGGTTCTCTCCAAGGTTGGGGATGACTCCTGGGTGCCGTTGGAGAGGTGGCTTGGGAGGAAGCCGCCGGTGGACATGCTGAGGGTGTTCGGTTGCATGGCAGTCGCCCACGTCCCCAAAGTCCACCGAAGTAAGTTGGGGGCAAGTGCAATCTGGTGTGTGCATTTGGGGCTGGCTGCTGAGAGCAAGGGATGGCTGCTGTGGGAACCATGCAAGGGTGTGTTGTTTGACAGCAGGGATGTGAAGTTTGTTGAAGGCATGATGTATGGGAGCTGGGAGAAACAGCCGGAGGCTAAGGTGTCCCAGCAGATGGAGCAGATCACCATGCAGCTGGACCTGACTCCTAGTGTGTGGGAGGAGGGAGAGGAGGCAGCTGCAGAGGGTGGTGATGGAAAGAAGATACAGGAGGCACATGCTGGTGGAGAAAATGATGTGGAGACTAGCACTAGTGGAGCTGCTGGATCCGAGGGGGGAGAGCAGCAGCAGGGGAAAACTAAGAAGCCGAAGGGTGTCGTTATGAAGGGATGGGAGACACCCGTCTCCAGGCCAGGACGTACCCGTATGGCCACTAAGAAGCTGACTGCAGGAGCTGATGTAGCAGAGCAGCAGCTTGGGACAGAGGAGGCATTGCTGATTCTACCGCATGGCTATGATCCGGATGAGGAGGATGAACCTGCCTACTGTTTTCTTGCCCTTGCACCAGAGGAACCAGCTAGCATGGAGGAGGCATTAGCTGGACCAGATAGGGAGAAGTGGCTGGTTTCCAGGGATGCTGAGTACCAGAGCCTGCTGGAGAATGGGACATGGGAGCTGGTGGTGCTGCCTGAGGGGAAGAAAGCCGTACAGTGCAAGTGGGTGCTAAGGATCAAGACCGATGACAAGGGACAGGTCACCATCTACAAGAGTAGGCTGGTGGCTAAGGGGTTTATGCAGAAGGAGAAGCAGGACTTCAATGAGATCTTTGCTCCCACTGCCAAACCCCCTACCCTCCGTGTCTTGTTGGCAGATTCAGCCGTTAGTGGGAAATTCATCATTCAGACGGATATATCAACGGCATTCCTCAATGGGATTTCTGAGGAGGATGTGTACATGACGCAGCCGCCTGGGTATGAGGATGGTACGGGCAGGGTGTGCAAGCTGAAAAAGTCCATCCACAGATTGAAGCAAGCGCCACGCTGCTGGTACCAGAAGTTGGCAGCTGTTTTAGAGGAGATGGGATTCAAGACCAGCAGCTGCGATGAGAGCCTCTTTCTCAAGGGGGAGAAGGAGAAGCTGGTGATATTTCTGGTCTACGTGGACGACATTCTTCTCTTCAGCAGCAGCATGAAGGAGATCCAGAAAGTGCAGCAGCAGCTGATAGAGAACTTCAAGTGCAAGAACCTTGGGGAGGTAAAGTACTACCTCGGGATGCACGTGGAGAGGGATCCAGATCACAGGTGGTTGAAGCTGCACCAGGAGAAGTTCATCAAGGAGCTGGGGGAGAAGTATGGGATTGAGAATGAGCGCAAGGTTGCAACTCCCCTGCCAGCAGAATTCAAGCTTGTGAAGGCTGCAGAGGATGAAGGGGTTGAAGCCGAGGAGCAGCAGAAATTTCAGTCCTTGGTGGGCAGCCTCTTGTATGCAGCGGTTCACACGAGGCCCGACATCTCTTTCTCTGTTGGGCAGCTGGCAAGGGTAGTGCAGAATCCATCAGAGGAGCGGGTGGATGCAGCTGAGCGTGTGGTGAAGTACCTGAACTCTCACCCAAGCATTGGAGTTCAATACTCCGCATCTGCACAGGTGAAGCAGAAAGGGGTTGAGGTGCTGAAAGAGAAGGGGGAGCGGCTTGGGGAAGGCAAGCTGTTTCTCACTTGCTTTACCGATTCTACGTGGGCTTCTGAGAAGGAGGATTCCTCATCTGTGGGAGGATACATCTGCGTAGTTGGGGGAGGACCTGTTAGTTGGAGGTCCAAGAAGCAGACGGAGACGGCACTATCTTCCGTGGAATCGGAGTACATGGCGATGTTCCATGGGGTGAAGGAGGTGATTTGGCTGAGGAGGCTGTTAGAGGAGATTGGCCAGGAGCAGAAGGTTGCTACGCCGCTGTTTTGTGATAGCAAGGGGGCTCTTGGGATGGCCAGGAACGCTGTGCTTCATGGGCTGAACAAGCAGATGCGTATCAAGTGGCACTGGCTGCGTAAGGAGGTGAAGAGGGGGACGGTGAATCCGATCTACATCAAGACTCACCAGCAGCCTGCAGACTTCCTCACCAAGAGGCTTGCGGATGAGCCTCATTGGCGTTGTGTGCGCATGAGTGGAATGAGCATGAACTAGCATGGAATGATGGGGATGCAGCCGGCAGGCTGAGGGGGAGTGTGTTGGGTGCAAATTCACATTGCACGACATCCTGCCGTCTGTTTGTACGAGTATGTGTGTGCGAATGCATTTGGGTGTGAATGGAATGTTCGTGTGTTTGTTTGCTTTCGCAAGTTTTGCTTGAAGCATTTGCAGGTACTCGCGCATTGTGCGCTTCGGCACAACATTGTACGCGCTATGAACAGTACAAGCAGAAAGGACGAGCTCGCAAAGGAACCCAAGATGGACGCTTTGCAGTTCGGTTGAATTGATTGCAAGATTCAGTTCTATCCAACTCGAAATTGTACTGTTTTGTTTGGTTGACTATAGTGTAGCAGGGCAGGCACTATAGGGGTACAATTTAGGTGAAGGTTGGATGTTGTTTGTCTGTATCTGCATGCTACAGGGCCAGGGGAAACCAGCGGAACCAGCATTTGGCTGGTTGGGCAAAGACAAAACAGGTTCTTTTTTTAGGACCTGAACCTGGTTGTTGTTTTCCCAGGTTGGAAAAACAGAACCAGAGGTTGTTTACCAACCTACCACCTGCTGTTTTGTCCAGCCAGGTTGGTTCTGTTGCTTGGAATTATTTGGGATCATCCCTGGTTGTTCCCAGGTTGATTCCCAAGGTCCTTGCTAGCTAGAACTATTTATTCCTTCTCTGTTTGTACCTGGATATAGTGAAATTGATTCAAGCGAATTCCTTCCTTGCTGGAATTTTGTTTCTACGCGGTGCGACGGCGGAATGCTACCGAGTCAATGCTAGTACGCTAGCACTACGACGCTAGGCAAACGCTGTCCGAGTCATAACTTCGTAATGGCAGAACTTTTCGCGAGGCAACTTGGCTCTTTTGAAAGCTCTTAGAGTGAGCTTCGATATAGCGAGTTCTCAGCTTAATCCGATCGACGGTCTGCACGGCACGCTGCGCGACGTTCAAGGTACTCTTGCTGTTTTGACTAAGTCCCTCTTGATCCCTCTGTCTACATACTCGGACCCGAGGATAGGGGCTGGTCTTGTACCAAGCACCCAGGGACCCTTGGAGGTGACCCCGAGGAGAGGTTTTAAGTTGGATAACGTCTTCATAGCCTGAGTTTATTAGGCCCTTACACCAACAGTAAGCCCGTTACTTACCCGTATAGTCGGTACAAAGAGTAAGAACAATACTTACCCGTATGGTCGGTACAATGAGTAAGTGCGTTACATATTAGTACGGTTGATACTAAAAGTAGGTACTAAGAGTGAGTACATTACTTACCATTACGATAAGTACCCTTGGTACTATAAATAACTGCGTTACTTACGTAGGTGGCTGGTATTAAGAGTAAGTGTATTACTTACCAGAATGGTTGGTTCTATGACTAAGTGCGTTACTTACCCGTATGGATGGTACTAAGAGTAAGTGCGTTACTTACCCGTATGGTCGGTATTAAGAGTAAGTAAGTTACTTACCAGTATGGTTGGAACTAAGAGTACGTGCGTTACTCACCAGTATGGTTGGTACTAAGAGTCAGTGCGTAACTTACCCACATAGTTGGTACTAAGAGTAAGTGCGTTTTTTACCTGTATGGTCGGTATTAACATTAAGTGTGTTACTTCCCATTATCGTTGGTACTAAGAGTAAGTGCGGGTACTTAGAATAAGTATGTTACTTACCTGTGTGGTTGGTACGAAGCGTAAGTGCGTTACTTACCCGTATGGTGGGTACAAAGAAACCGTGTGTTACTTACCCGTGTCATTGGTACTTATATGCGTTACTTATCTGTATGTTTGGTACTAAGAATAGTTGCGTTACTTTCCCGTATAGTTGGTACTAGGAGTAACTGCGTTACTTATTCATATGGTTGGAACTAAGAGTATGTGCGGAACTTATCCGTATGGTTGGTACTAAGAGTAAGTGCGTTACTTACCACTAAGGTTGGTACTAAGAGTAAGTACATTACTCACCAGTATGGTTGGCTCTAAGAGTAAAAGCTTAAGTTTCGTGTATCGTTGGTACGAATACGATGAGCGTTTCTTACCCGTATGGCTGGTAGTAAGAGTAAGTGCGTTACTTACCTGTATGGTTTGTTCTAAGAGTAAGTGCGTTACCTACCCGTATGGTCGGTACTAAGAAAAAGTGTGTTTCTTACCCGTACTAAGAGTGCCTACGTTACTTATCAGTATGGTTGGTACTCAGAATAGTTGCATTACTTACACGTATGGTTGGTTCTAGGAGTAAGTGTGTGACTTACCCGTATGGTTGGAACTAAGAGTATGTATGTAAGTTACGAGTATGGTTGGTACTAAGACTAAGCGCGTTACTTACCAGCATGGTTGATACTATTGTAAGCCCGTTACCTACCCGTATAGTCGGTACAAAGAGTAAGTTCGTTACATACCCGTATGGTCGGTACTAAAAGTACGGTCGGTGCAAAGAGTAAGTGCGTTATTTACCCGTGTGGTCGGTTCTAAGAGTAAGTGCGTTACTTACCAGTATGGTTGGTACTAAGAATAAGTTCGTTACTTACCCGTATAGTCGGTAGTAAGAGTAAGTGCCTTACTTACCCGTATAGTCGGTAGTAGGAGTGATTGCGTTACTTACCAGTATGGTCGGTACTAAGAGTAAGTATGTTACTTACCCGTATGGTCGGTACTAAGAGTAAGTTTGATACTTACCCGTATAGTCGGTAGTAGGAGTAAGTGAGTTACTTACTCGTATAACGGGAGCTAGTCTATGGGGTAGGCACGTGGTAGTACTGATCGTAGTGTTTGCTCCTTAGTTGTTCACTTGTGCTCACTCTACTTGCGCATTCACAGGGAATTTTGGCAAGAGTTTCAATAGCAAAAGTTCACAACAATGGTAGCAACAACATTGGCAAGGTTGAGTAAATCAGAGCTAGCAAGTATGCTGGTCGACTGCCAGCGCAGCACGGTCGACCGCGTTCCAGCACGACATCGTCGACCGCGCTCCAGCAGAGCAAAGTCGACGGCGTGACAACGCTGCATCAAGGCGGCTGCACAGCATTGCACCCGCAGGACAGCAGTGCTCCCACTTCGCAGGTGCTCGCAGCTGGTTGGCGTGCTGTGCCCCATCACGTGCACAGCGCAGACGCCGGGCTGACCACATGCCCACAACTGCACCTGATCCTCCACGTCAACCTCGGGATACTACACCGAGGTCGGCCTCGCCAGAACCACCTGGGCGACCTTTGTACTCCTCCGCAGAACCCCTTCGCCCGGATAACCTGGTCAACCAGGCAACCAGCTCGACCAGCGCCTTCTCCTTGTGCCCGTGGTCGACGACCACCACTGGTCGACCACACCAGACCGACCGCACCACAGGTCGACCAGATCGAGATTGACCACACACCAAGTCGACCAGGTACAGGTCGACCAGCACATCTGTCACCCGACCACACCAAGTCGGCTTCCCCAAGTTGGCGTCACCAAGTCGACGCCCTGCCAGGTCGACCTCCCAAGTCGACCTTGCGGAGATAACTGAATCAACGGGAGCTAGACTACGGGCTAGGCACGGTTGCTCGTGTGATCTCTGCGTTCGTTCGTTCCTTAGTCGTTTCCAAGTGCTCACACTACTTGCTGGTTCACGGGGAGAATTGGCAAGAGTTCCACAAGGAAAAGTTCAGAACAATGGTTGATACAACATTGGCAACACAGACTACATCAGAGCTAGCTAGGCTGCTGGTCGACCTCCAGCGCAGCATGGTCGACCGCGATCCAGCGCAACAGAGCTCGCACCGCTCCAGCGTTGCAGAATAGCGGTTTTCCAACGTTGCTAGTCCACGGTGTGCCAACGCTTAGTCAGTCGGCTGCACAGCGTTGCACCCGCAGGACAACGGTGCACCTGCTTTGCAGGTGCGTACAGCTGGTTGGTGAACCACTCCTTGTCACGTGCACAGCGCAGACGTCCAGGTCGAGTCCACGGCAACGACTGCGCCTACCAGCCACGTCGACCTCGGGATACCACTTCAGAGGTCGGCCTTGCAGAAGCCTCCCCGGCGACCATCGCACACGTCGTCCGGGTATCCAGGTTGACCGGGCAACCACGCCTGGTCACCCAGCTCAGTTGGTAGCGGCTACACCTTACCGGCGTCCATAGAAGAGGTGTCCCAGCACCCAGGTCGACGTCCTGACGCCTAGGTCGGCGTCCAGGTGCTCAGGACACCGTCCAGACGCCTAGGTCGGCGTCCAGCCTCCCAGGACGCCGTCCAGGCGCCCAGGTCGGCGTCCAGCCTCCCAGGACCTCGTCCAGGCGCCCAGGTCGGCGTCCTCCTGCTCGGCGCCCTCCAGCTAGGCGCCAACCAGCTCGGCGCCCTCACTGCAACAGATCGGCTGTGCTCCCCACACACCCGACTACGAAGTCGGCTCCGCCCAAGCGAGGACGGGGCCAACCACAACTCCCGTTGACACTCCCCTGTTGCGTTCACGCTTGGGCCCCCAGCCCACACGGCAGCACCACTCGGAGAATAGCCCGTCGGCGTGCACACAACACACAGCACGCCGGTCACCGCACCAGCCATGCAAGAGGGCATGGCACCTACTGCTGCACGTCGTTGTCACCGTTGCCCACGTCGGCCAGGCGCACTTGGCCGATTGTGACGGAGCACCGGTTGAAGGCCGGGTAGTGCAGCGCCTTCGTCAGGAAGTCGGGCGGCTGCTCGTTGGTCGGGATGTACTTCAGCGTGAATTTCCCGCGCTTCACCATGTGCTGCAGCCAGGCTTGTCGCCGTTCCATGTGCTTGAGGTTGCCCGTCAACCCCATGCCCTCGGCGACCGTGATAGCCGACTTGTTGTCCAAGCGAAGGACGGTCGGCGTCCCGGCGTCCAGCTGCCGGAACTCTGCAAGGAGGAAGCGAAGGCGGCGTCCTTCCTTGCCGGCTTCAGTGGCCGCCACGTACTCCCACTCGATCGATGACAACGTCGCGCACTTGATGCGCTGGCTCGACCACGAGACTGCGGCCCCTCCCTAGACGATCACGTAGCCGCTCGTGATCCTCCCGTTCTGCTTGTTGCCGGCGTCGTCGGTATCCACGTAGCCGACCAACTCCAGCGTCTCGGGTCTACTGCCGAACTCTAGGGCGGTGTCACGCGTGTTGGCGAGGTAGGCGAGGCAGCGATCGACCTTGCGCCAGTGCTGGTCGCTCCTCACCATGAGGCCGCTCCCCAGCTTGCTGCAGGCGAAGGCGATGTCCGGCCTCGTCGTCGTCGCCGCGAACTGCAGCGAGCCGACCTTCTGCCGGTACTCCTCCTCCTGGCGCTCCTGTGCCTCCTCCTCGTCGAAGGTGAGCTCGGCGTAGGCGTCGAAAGAGACCGGCTTCTTTGGAGTGTGCCCGGTCTGCTCCTTGTCGACGAACCGCCTGCGCAGCTTGTCGGCGTAGCCCTGCTGGTGCAGCCACAGCTTCCTCGCCGGCCTGTCGCGCACGATCTCCACCGGCGAGATCTCCCGCAGCTCGAAGGCGGCTTCCAGCAGCTCCTTCAGGTCCTTCAGCATCGTGGTGCTGCTGCTGGCGGCGAGCAGGTCGTCGACGTAGACCAGCACCCAGCAGGCCACTCCGTCGTCGCCGACCTTGAAGTACAGAGCCTCGTCGACCTGGCTCTTCTTCCACCCGGCGCCGACCAGCACGTCGTTGAGCGCCTTGTACCACAGCAGCGGCGACTGCTTCAGCCCGTACAGGCTCTTCAGCAGCTTGCACACCCGGGCGGTCCCATCGTTGAAGTGGTCCGGCTGGTACATGTAGAGCACCCGGTCGAGCTTGCTCTGCAGGAAGGCGCTCATCATGTCGAGCTGCATCAGGTTGAGGTTGAGGACGGCGACGATGCTGAGGAAGATCCTCAGCGTGACGTAGCTGCTCACCGGCGCGTACGTTTCGTCGTAGTTGGCGCCATACACTTGTGTGAAGCCCTTCACGACCAGTCTTGCCTTGTCGCGCTCGGCGGTGTCGTCGATGCGGTACTTCATCGTCAACACCCACCGATTCTTCATGATGTTCACTCTCGGCGGGCGTTCGACCAGCTCCCACGTCCCCATGCCGATGAGGCTGCGGATCTCCTCCTCCATGGCGGCCTTCACCGCCTTGCCCTTCCAGCTCGCCAGCGCCTCCTTCACCGTCATCGTGGAGATATCCCAACGGTGCGCGGGGTCGGCGTGCATGTCGGGGTCGAGCTCCGGTAGTTCCTCATCCTCCTCGGCGTCGTCGTACAGCAAGTCGTCGTCGACGTCGTCATACGCCGTGGTGAAGGCAACCGGTACGTAGAAGTCGGGTGGCCTCCGAAATCGGCCTGTACGCCGTGGTCCAGGCTGAGCCTCCTCGGCGTCCCTTCCATCATCACCGGCGTCACTGCCCGTAGCGTCCTGCTGCACCTCAGTCGGCGTCCCAGCCGACTTCTCCCCTGCGGTCGGCTCCCCTGCCGACTGCCCGGTCGCCGACTGCTCCATGGTCGGCGTTGCTGCTGCCTGCTCCCCTGTCTGCTGCTGCCCTGCTGGTGTCTCCTTCGCCGGCTTCACCAGGGTCGGCTGCACCTCCTTTGCCCGCAGCTCCCTTGTCGGCGTCGACTTGACTCCCACGCCGACTTGCTTGGCGTCACGTCGGCCGCCGGCGATGCTCGTGGTCGGCGCCACAGGCGACGCCACACCACTGCTCCCCTCATCGCCGGGGGCCGACACCAAAGTCAGCCCACGCAGGTCGGCGTCAAGGGGAGGGGCAGGAGGGTCAGGGGAAGGGGAGGAAGGGTGGACGTCCTCGGCGTCCGCAGCAACAAGCTCACCGACCTCGGCGAGCAAACGGAGCTCGCCGTCGAAATGTCCGTCGGAGGGTTGACTGGCGTCCGCCCCGACGCCGGGCCGTGCTCCGACTTCCACACCTCCAGCGACATCGTCTCGTAAAACACCACGTCAGACGTGGTGACCACCCAGTTATCGGTGATGTCGAGGAGTTCCCAGCCCTTGCTCTCCTCTGACACGCCGAGATGAAGGCCCCACCTGGCCTTCGGCTTCAGCTTCCCACCGCGCTGCTGCTCGGGGACCAGGAACTCTGCCATGCAGCCCCACACGCGCGCCAGCGACAAGTCGGGCTTCGTCCCAGTGAGCAGCTGGTACGGCGTCGTCCCCTGCGGCAGCGCCGACCTCTCAAGGCAGTTGCGGACCCAGACGGCCTGCCGCAGAGCAAGATGCCACCAGTGGTGCTGCACTCCCATGTGCAGCAGCATCGTCCGCACCGACTCCACCACAGTCCGCATCTCCCGCTCTGCCATGCCGTTCTGCTGCGGGGTGTAAGGGCAGGTCAGGTCGTGGACGATCACGAAGTCGGTGAACTGCTTCCCGAGGAACTCCCCACCCCGGTCAGAGCGCAGCATCAACACCGACTTCTTCGTCTGCCGCTCAGCCACCGCCAGCCACAGCACGAACTCCTGCAACGCATCCGACTTCTTGGCGACCAGCCTCACCCACACGTATCGGGTCTTGCGGTCCTTCAGCAGCAAGAAGTACAGGCTGCCGTCTTTGGCAGCCACACGGAATGGCCCGCACAGGTCGATGTGCACGACGGCCAGCACGTCGTCGGCGTCGGAGCCTTGGTCAGGGAAGGTGTGTCTTGTCAGCTTCCCACCGACGCACGAGACACACGGTGAGTCGGTGCCCAACGTCGACTTGAGGTCCAGCCCAGTGGCGACCTCGTGCTTCACCAAGCTCCGTATGTTGTCCATGCTGACGTGTGCAAGCCTCGCATGCAGCCTGTCCGGCGTCGACTTCGTCGCTTTAACGATCGCCCGCAGAGCCACGACCTCCGTCGTGGGCATTGTCGACTTCGCCGAGCAAGGACGCAGGTCGGTGCAGAGGACCCGGCCGGTGTAGGACGCCCGACCGAGGACGTCCCCTGCCGCCGTGACGAGCAACATGCCGTCGCCGTCCTCCTTCAACTTCACGCCGTTATCCTTCAGCTGGCCAGCCGACAGCAGGTTCGCGTGCACGCCCGGAACGTAGAGCACGTCGGGGATTAGCACCTGCTTCCCGGCGTCGCGCTGCAGGGCGACGGTGCCACGGTCGCGGACGTCCTCAGCGCACCGTTGAAGCTGCGCACGTGCTTGACTTCGCCAGTCGGCTGCAGGTCGACGAAGGCCTCCTTTGTCCCCTTCAGGTGGTGTGGGCAGCCGCTGTCGAGCAGCACCACCGCCGGGTTCGCCTGCACAGCTGCCGCCACCGCCTGGAAGTCCTCGCCAGCCTCTAGCGCCAACGAGACAGTCGGCTCCACGACGTCGACCAGCGAGCACGACGCCTCCTTGTCGTCTCGCCCTTTGCCGCCAGCAGAGGAGTCGGCGTCCTTCGCCGAGGTCGACTAGGTCGACAGCCTCTCCTTGCGTGGCTTACTCTCCCGGCGAGGGCGACGCCCAGCCAACCTCCCGCGGTCACCCTTGGCATCATCGTCATCCGAGTCACTGCGGTCGGGGCACTCGAAGGAGAGATGGTCAGGGTCGCCGCACAACCAGCATTCCCAAGGTCGGCTTCCTCCTCCACGACCGCTATCCTTGGCCGACTTCTTCTTGTCGGCGTCCTTGGTCGGCTTCCAGCCACTGCTACCACCGCCATTAGACTGCCCACGCTGCCCCGGTCGACCACCTCGCTTCGCCGGGGCGACGTAGTTCACCTGCGCCAGGAACTCCGAGGGCCGCTCAGCTTCCTGCATCGCCTCATCCTGCAAGATGTACGAGGTAAGAGAGTCCTCGTTGAGTGTCGACCTAGTACTCGGCGCTAACGACAGCCGCTTCAGCAGGTTGTAGTTGCTCGTGAGCCCTTTGATAACGAGCGTGAGGTACGACGCCGTTGAGTAGTGCACGCCGGCCATCCTCATGGTGGCGAGAATTCGCCGAGCCCGGTTGCAGTAGTCGGTCGCCGACTCCTCTTCGCCCATCCGTATGTGCGACAGCTGCTCCTCAAGTTGGCCGATGTACAGGTCGTCGGTGTCCTGGTATGTCGACTCGATGAAGTGCCATGCCCGGTGGCCGGCGTCGAGGTACTCCCTGCACGACTTCAAGGCAATCTGCACGCCCGGCGAGCAGCGCCGCGAGATGACCGTGAAGGTCAGCAACTGCACGGCGCGAAATTCCGCACGCAGGTCGGGGTAGTGCTCCTCCGGCGTCGCCACAGTGCCCCTGGCAAAGCCGATCAGCCCGGCCATCTCCAGCTGGGGCTCGATGGCTTCCTTCCAGGTGAGGATGTCCGGTCGACCAACGAGCAGGGGGATGACCGAAATCCTGTCCGTCGTGAACTTGAAGTAGCCGTAGCTCGGTGCTATCCCAACCGCAGTCACATGGGTCGCCGACATCGGCGTCATACTGCTCCGACGTCCACCGACGTCTCCCTGCAAGGAGCCTGCAGCCGCCGACGACTGCATCCCTCGCGCCTGAACGCCGCCGACTTCATCGGCGTGAATCACTCCTCGCTGCCTCGACGTGCCTCCCGCACTGCTGCCGACTTGGCCACCACCGGCGTTGACGCCCACGTCGACGCCGCCCTCGGTGTTCACCGGTCGAGAAGAGGCAGGCCGAGAAGGGTGCTCCGTCGCCCACACAGTGCGGAGTCCAGCCTCAACGACCGCCCAGGGGATTGCTCCGTATTCCTGGGCCTCATGGCGTCTCCTCGCATCCTCTAGCTGTGCTTCCAGGGTGTCCACCACCCCCGTGTCACCTACGGCGCCTACCATAGTGATTATCGCACAGTTGCCGGCCTACGAACACGAATTAGGTAAGTGACAACTACGTCGACCTGACTGAAAGGTAACTCGTGTGCCGTCCACGCTCACCGTACCATGCGGAGATAACTGAATCAACGGGAGCTAGACTACGGGCTGGGCACGGTTGCTCGTGTGATCTCTGCGTTCGTTCGTTCCTTAGTCGTTTCCAAGTGCTCATACTACTTGCTAGTTCACGGGGAGAATTGGCAAGAGTTCCACAAGGAAAAGTTCAGAACAATGGTTGATACAACATTGGCAACACAGACTACATCAGAGCTAGCTAGGCTGCTGGTTGACCTCCAGCGCAGCATGGTCGACCGCGATCCAGCGCAACAGAGCTCGCACCGGTCCAGCGTTGCAGAGTAGCGGTTTTCCAACGTTGCAAGTCCACGGTGTGCCAACGCTGCAGCAAGTTGGCTGCACAGCGTTGCACCCGCTGGATAACGGTGCACCTGCTTCGCAGGTGCCTGCAGCTGGTTGGTGCACCACTACTTGTCACGTGCACAGCGCAGACGTCCAGGTCGAGTCCACGCCAGCGACTGCGGCTACCAGCCACGTCGACCTCGGGATACCACTTCCGAGGTCGGCCTCGCAGAAGCCTCCCCGGCGACCTTTGCACACGTCGCCCAGGTATCCAGGTTGACCGGGCAATCACGCCTGGTCGCCCAGCTCAGTTGGTCGCCGGCTACACCTGACCGGCGTCCATAGAAGAGGCGTCCCAGCACCCAGGTCGACATCCTGACGCCTAGGTCGGCTTCCAGGTGCTCAGGACACCGTCCAGACGCCTAGGTCGGCGTCCAGCCTCCCAGGACGCCGTCCAGGAACCCAGGTCGGCGTCCAGCCTCCCAGGATGCCGTCCAGGCGCCCAGGTCGGCGTCCAACCTCCCAGGACGCCGTCCAAGCGCCCAGGTCGGCGTCCTCCTGCTCGGCGCCCTCCAGCTAGGCGCCCTCCAGCTCGGCGCCCTCACTGCAACAGATCAGCTGCGCTCCCCACACACCCGACTACGAAGTCGGCTCTGCCCAAGCAAGGACGGGGCCAACCACAACTCCCGTTGACAGACCCCACAAAGTGGGCGTCCTCCAAAGTCGACGCCCCTCCTTGGTCGACCACGCCTGGTCGACGACCTAGCACTGAAGTCGGCCGCCGGCACCGCCAAAGTCGGCGGCTTCGCAGTGGCCTAGTGCAGGTCGACCACACCTGTCGACCAGCTTGCTCAAGTCGGCGTCGCCCACTGCTGCAGGTCGGCTGCACCTCCCGCATACCCGACCACGAAGTTGGCTTCACACAAGCGAGGACGGGGCCAACACACAACTCCCGTTGACACTCCCCTGCCGCGTTCACGCTTGGGCCTCCAGCCCACTCGGCAGCACAACTTGGAGAATAGCTCGTCGGCGTCCATACAACACACAGCTCGCCGGTCACCGTACCAGCCATGCAAGAGGGCATGGCACCTACTGCTGCACGTCACTGTCGCCGACGTCGGCCAGTCGCACTTGGCCGATTGCGATCGAGCACCGGTTGAAGGCCGGAAAATGCAGCGCCTTCGTCAGGAAGTCGGCCGGCTGCTCGGTGGTCGGGATATACTTCAGCGTGAACTTCCCGCGCTTCGCCATGTGCTGCAGCCAGGCGTATCGCCGCTCGATGTGCTTGACGTTGCCCTGCAGCCCCAAACCCTCGGCGACCGTGATGACTGACTTGTTGTCCACCCGGAGGACGGTCGGCGTCCTGGCGTCCAGCAGCTGGAACTCTGCCAGGAGGAAGCGAAGGCGACGTCCCTCCTTGACGCCCTCGGTGGCCTCCACGTACTCTGACTCGGTCGACAACAGCGTCGCACACTTGATGCGCTGGCTCGACCAGGAGATGGCGGCCCCTCCGAAGACGAACACGTAGCCACCCGTGCTCGTCCGCATCTGCTTGTCGCCGGCGTCGTCGGCGTCCACGTAGCCAACCAGATTCAACGACTCTGCTCCACCGCCGAATTCCAAGGCGGTGTCACGGGTGTCGGCGAGGTAGGCGAGGCAGCGGTCGACCTCACGCCAGTGCTGGTCACTCCTCACCGTGAGGCTGCTCCCCAGCTTGCTGCAGGCGAAGGCGATGTCCGGCCTCGTGGTCGTCGCCGCGAACTGCAGCAAGCCGACCTTCTGCCAGTACTCCTCCTCCTCGCGCTCCTGAACCTCCTCGTCGTCGAACGTTAGCTCGGCGTAGGCGTCGACGGAGACCGGCGTCTTCGGGACTTGACCGCCCTGCTCCTCGTCGATGAAACGCCTGCGCAGCTTGTCGGCGTAACTCTGCTGGTGCAACCACAACTTCCTCGCCGGCCTGTCACGCACGATCTCCAGCCCGAGGTACTTCACCACCGGCGAGATCTCACGCAGCTCGAAGGCGGCCTCCAGCAGCTCCTTCAGCTCCCTCAGCATCACAGTGCTGTTGGGTGCAAATTCACTTTGCATGACATCCTGCCGTCTGTTTGTACGGGTATGCGTGTGCGAATGCATTTGCGTATGAGTGGTGTGTTCGTGTGTTTGTTTGCTTTCGCAATTTTCGCTTGATGCATTTGCAGGTACTCGCACAATGTGCACTTCGGCACAACATTGAACGTGCTATGAACTGTGCAAACAGAAAGAACGAGCTCGCAAAGGAACCCAAGATAGAAGCTTTGCAGTTTGGTTCATTTGAAGGCGCAGATTCAGTTTTATCCAACTCAGAATTGAACTGTTTTGTACCTGGATATAGTCAAAATTATTCAACACGGATTCCTTCCTTGCTGGAATTTCGTTTCTATGCGGTTCGACGGCGGAATGCTACCGAGTCAACGCTAGTACGCTCGCACTACGACGCTAGGCAAACGCTGTCCGAGCCATAACTCTGCAATGGAGTTTCAAAGCCAGAACTTTTCGCGAGGCACCTTGGTTTATTTTAAAGCTCTTGGAGTGGCTGGTCTTGTACCAAGCACCCAGGGACCCTTGGAGGTGACCCAGAGGAGAGGTTTTAAGTTGGATAACGTCTTAATAGTTTGAGTTTATTAGGCCCTTACACCAACAAGCTGGTATCAGAGCTGCGTTATAGCGATCCTCGTTATAGGTAGCTATGGCGGGAAAGGATTCGGCGGAAGCTAGTGAATCTTCAGCCCAAGATCGTGGCGGCAGCCAAGATTTCGGTGTTTCGGCGCCAAGGGGAGCGCAAACAAACCAGGGCTCGCTGATCAAGGAGGAGCTGAAAAACTTCACCGTCGAGAAGTTCAATGGTGAGGGCTATGATGATTGGGCCTGGAAAATGCAACTCTATTTCCGTCAGATTGGATTGCTGAAACTAATGATTGGAGAGGAGCCTAGACCGAGTGACCCCGCGCTGCAGGAAGATTGGGATGAGCGCGCCTCGGCTTGCTACTACTTGATGTCGCAGAGTTTGGAGCTGAACCAGCGTCACCACGTCATGCACCTGCTGCCGGAGGTTGAGTGCGGTCCGAAGGCGTGGACCGTGTTGAAGGAGCTGCACGCTCCTACCTCCGTTGCCGCGACACTCATGATGGAGAGGGAGCTGTCCGCGTTGCGCCGGAGCGAGGGAGAGCCGGTGCAACCTGTTCTGGACAAAATGCGTGACCTCTACGCGAAATTGGCGACCGCGGGGATCGTGTACCCGGAGCAAACCAAGTGCCTGAAGATGCTCTCGCTGCTGCCGGAGTCGTGGCTTCAATAAACGAGTGGTTTGAGCCTATCGCAGAACCAGAGCTTGTGGACGCTCGAGTGGGTGCGCACGAAGATTCTGGAGGAGGACTTCCGTCGCCGCCAACTGAGAGGTGGAGACGACGGCAGCGGCGGCTACGGCATATAAGGGAGCCGACGTAGCAGAGGACGTGGCTTCCGTGGTGCTGGTCGTGGTGCAAAGAAAGACGACGACTCCAACGACCAAAATGGACGTACCGGTTGGGGTCACGGTGGGAAATCTGGACGTGGGAGCAGATTGGGTGCTGGTGGCAAAATGAAAGGGAGCTGCTGGTATTGTGAGAAGGAGGGGCATCCCTGGTTCTTGTGTTATGAGAAACCCGAAGGATGGACCCCCCAGAATCGCCATCAGGATGGTGGCGCGCGGAGCAACTAGAAAGGCGGCGCGAACATGGTCGCAGATTCGTCCGACGACAACCCGAAAGGCAAAGGGCTGAGAAGAAAAAGGAGCGCTCCGCGGGCCAGTTCTTCCATGTTGGAGACGGGGGGAGCAAGGAGACGGTTCTGCCAAGGTTGGAGCAGAGCTGCACCCCCTGGACTTTTGGGTGTTGGCCACGGCGCTGCGTGGACGATGACGCCGCGCAAGGACCTGCTAGACGACCTACGTGTTGCACCAATCTCTGAGGTGCGCTCTGCCTCTGGACATGCGTTGAAGGTGGCTGGTGCGGGACGAGCTGCATTCAAGGGTGCAGATGGCAAGCCGGTGGTGCTGCACGACGTTCTGCTTGTTCCCGACCTCAAGGCCAACCTAATATCCCTCCGTAAGCTTGCCAAGGCCGGGGTGAGTACTAGCACGGATGGAGCACGCACTTACAAGGGGCAGCTGGGCAACCGGGTGCTTTGGGATCTGCACGAGAGCAAGGATGTGTACAGATCCATGTGGCAGCTTCCGGCATTGGCGTGGCACGGTGGGGGGCAGGCTAGAGAGGGGTCTGCATCCCAGGGGGAGTGCAACGCCGTTGGAGCGGTTGGTGTGAAAGTGTCGGCCAGATCTGGGGAGACCGATTAGGCAACGGCACACCGACGCTTGGGGCATGTGGCAATGCCTTTGTTGAAGCAGCTAGAGAAGGATGGAGCCGTTTGCTGTCAAAATTTACCCGTTCCCCCTTCCATAGTGTGGCTGGCAGGAGCAAGAAGCCGTTGGAGCTGGTCCACATGGACTTGGTGGGGCCGCAGCCGGTGCAAGGGCACAAGGGGGAGCGGTATTTCCTAACTATAGTGGATGTTGGAGCAGGCTGATGTGGGCGTATCCGCGGAAGCAGAAGGACCACGCCGCCTCCACGATACGGAAAGATTGGCTACCGTTCGTGGAGAAGCAAGCAGAGTATGTTGTGAAGCGGATTAGGACAGACCGGGGTGGTGAGTTCCTTGGAGCTGAGATGACCGCTTGGCTTACGAAGCAGAGGATCCAAAGGGAGCTGACCACGGCTTACACCCCACAGTCCAACGATGTAGCAGAACGGGCGAACCGGACCATTCTAGAGACAGCTAGGGCGCTGCTCATAGAATCAGGGGTGGGCAACTCCATGTGCCCGCATGCTGTCCGGCACGCTACCGTGGCTAGGAACAGGGTGCTCACCAAGGTTGGGGATGACTCCTGGGTACCGTTGGAGAGGTGGCTTGGGAGGAAGCCACCGATGGACATGCTGAGGGTGTTCGGTTGCATGGCAGTCGCCCACGTCCCCGAAGTCTACCGAATTAAGTTGGGGGCAAGTGCAATTTGGTGTGTGTATTTGGGGCTGGCTGCTGTGAGCAAGGGATGGCTGCTGTGGGAACCATGCAAGGGTGTGTTGTTTGACAGCAGGGATGTGAAGTTTGTTGAGGGCATGGTGTATGGAAGCTGGGAGAAACAGCCGGAGGCCAAGGTTTCCCAGCAGATGGAGAAGATCACCATGCAGCTGGACCTGACTCCTAGTGTGTGGGAGGAGGGAGAGGAGACAGCTGCCGAGGGTGGTGATGGAGAGAAGGTACAGGAGGCACCTGCTGGTGGAGGAGATGGTGTAGAGACTAGCGGTAGCACTAGTGGAGCTGCTGGATCTGAGGGAGGAGAGCAGCAGCAGGGCAAAGACAAGGTTCCTACACTACCACCAAGGAGGAAGCTGAAGGGTGCCGTAGTGAAGGGATGGGAAATACCCGTCACCAGGCCAGGACATATCCGTATGGCCACTAGGAAGCTGACTGCAGGAGCTGATGTAGCAGAGCAGCAGCTTGGGAACGAGGAGGCGTTGCTGATTCTGCCTCATGGCTATGACCCGCATGAGGAGGACGAGCGTGCATACTGTTTTCTTGCCCCTGCATCAAAGGAACCAGCTAGCATGGAGGAGACATTAGCTGGACCAGATAGGGACAAGTTGCTGGCTTCTAGGGATGCTGAGTACCAGAGCCAGCTAGAGAATGGGACATGGGATCTGGTGGTGCTGCCTGAGGGAAAGAAAGCGGTACAGTGCAAGTGGGTGGATCAAGACCGATGACAAGGGGCAGGTCACCATTTACAAGAGTAGGTTGGTGGCTAAGGGGTTTCAGCAGAAGGAGAAGCAGGACTTCAATGAGATCTTTGCCCCCATTGCCAAACCCCCTACCCTCTGTGTCTTGTTGGCAGATGCAGCTGTTAGTGGGAAATTTATCATTCAGATGGACATATCAACGTCATTCCTCTACGGGATTTTAGAGGAGGAGGTGTACATGACGCAGCCACCTGGGTATGAGGATGGTACGAGCAAGGTGTGCAAGCTCAACAAGTCCATCTACGGTTTGAAGCAAGCGCCACGCTGATGGTACCAGAAGTTGGCAGCTGTTTTAGAGGAGATGGGATTCAGGACCAGCAGCTGCGATGAGAGCCTCTTTCTCAAGGGGGAGAAGGAGAAGCTGGTGATGTTTCTGATCTACGTGGACGACATTCTTCTCTTCAGCAGCAGCATGAAGGAGATCCAGAACGTGCAGCAGCAGCTGTAAAGAACTTCAAGTCCAAGACCCTTGGGGAGGTAAAGTACTACCTCGGGATGCACGTGGAGAGGGATCTGGATCACAGGTGGTTGAAGCTGCACTAGGAGAAGTTCATCATGCAGCTGGGGGAGAAGTATGGGATTGAGAAGGAGCGCAAGGTTGCAACTCCCCTGCGAGCTGAATTCAAGCTTGTGAATGCCGCTGAGGATGAAGGGGTTGAAGACGAGGAGCAGCAGCATTTTCAGTCCGTGGTGGGCAGCCTCTTGTATGCCGCTTCTCATTCTCGGTTGGGCAGCTCGCAACTGAGGAGCAGGTGGATGCAGCTGAACGCGTAGTGAAGTACCTGAACTCGTACCCCAGCATTGGAGTTCAATACTCCGCATCTGCACAGGTGAAGCGGAAAGGGGTTGAGGTGCTGAAGGAGAAGAGGGAGAGGCTTGGAGAAGATAAGCGCTTTCTCACTTGCTTTACTGATGCTACTTGGGCTTTTGAGAAGGAGGATTCCTCTTCTGTGGAAGGATACATCTGCCTGGTTGGGGGAGGACCTGTTAGTTGGAGGTCCAAGAAACAAACGGAGACGGCACTTTCCTCTGTAGAATCAGAGTACATGGCGATGTTCCATGGGGTGAAGGATGTGTGATTTGGCTGAGGGGGCTGTTAGAGGAGATTGGCGAGGAGCAAAAGATTGCTACACTTCTCTTTTGTGATAGCAAGGGGGCTCTTGGGATGGCCAGGAACGCTGTGCTTCACGTGCTGAACAAGCACATGCGTATCACGTGGCACTGGCTGCGCAAGGAGGTGAAGAGGGGGACGGTGAATCCGATCTATATCAAGACTTGCCAGCAGCCAGCAGACTTCCTCACCAAGAGGCTTGCGGATGAGCCTCATTGGCGTAGTGTGCGCATGATTGGAATGAGCATGAACTAGCATGGAATGATAGGAATGCAGCCGGCAGGCTGAGGGGGAGTGTGTTGGGTGCAAATTCACTTTGCACGACATCCTGCCATCTGTTTGTACAAGTATGCGTATGCGAATGCATTTGCGTGTGAGTGGCGTGTTCGTGTGTTTGTTTGCTTTCGCAATTTTCGCTTGATGCATTTGCAGGTACTCGCGCAATGTGCACTTCGGCACAACATTGTACACGCTATGAACTGTGCAAACAAGAAAGGACGAGCTCGCAGAGGAACCCAAGATGGAAGCTTTGCAGTTCGGTTCATTTGAATGCGCAGATTCAGTTTTATCCAACTCAGAATTGTACTGATTTGTTTGGTTATCTATAGTGTGCTAGGGCAGGCACTATAGGGGTACAATTAGGTGAAGGTTGGATGTTGTTTGTCTGTATCTGCATGCTACAGGGCCAGGGGAAACTAGCAAAGCCAGAATTTGGCTGGTTGGGCAGGGACAAAACAGGTTCTGTTTTTAGGACCTCAACCTGGTTGTTGTTTTCCCAGGTTGGAAAAACAGAACCACCAGTTGTTTACCAACCTACCACCTGCTGTTTTGTCCAGCGATGTTGGTTCTGTTGCTTGGAATGATTTGGGATCATCCCTGGTTGTTCCCAGGTTGATTCCCAGGGTCCCTGCTAGCTCTAGTTATTTATTCCTTCTCCGTTTGTACCTGGATATAGTCAAATTGATTCAAGCGAATTCCTTTCTTGCTGGAATTTCGTTTCTATGCGGTTCGAGTCAACGCTAGTACGCTAGCACTACGACGCTAGGCAAACGCTGTCCGAGCCATAACTCTGCAATGGCAGAACTTCTCGCGAGGCAACTTGGTTTATTTTAAAGCTCTTGGAGTGAGCTTCGATATGGAGAATTCTCATCTTATTCCGATCAACGGTCTGCATGGCACGCTGCGCGACGTTCAAGGTACTTTTGCTGTTTTGTCTAAGTCCCTCTTGATCCCTCTCTCTACAAACTCGGACCCGAGGATAGTGGCTGGTCTTGTACCTTGCACCCAGGGATCCTTGGGGGTGACCCCGAGGAGAGGTTTTAAGTTGGATAACGTCTTAATAGTTTGAGTTTATTAGGCCCTTACACCAACAAGCGCTGCTGCTCGCGGCGAGCAGGTCGTCGACGTAGACCAGCACCCAGCAGGTCACCCCATCGTCGCCGACCTTGAAGTAGAGTGTCTGGTCGACCTGGCTCTTCTTCCAGTCGGCACCGACAAGCACGTCATCGAGCGCCTTGTACCACAGCAGCGGCGACTGCTTCAGCCCGTACAGGCTCTTCAGCAGCTTGCACACCCGGCCGGTCCCGTCGTCGTAATAGTCCGGCTGGTACATGTACAGCACCCTGTCTAGCTTGCTCTGCAGGAAGGCATTCTTCATGTCGAGCTGCATCAGGTTGAGGAGATCCTCAGTGTGACGTAGCTGCTCACCGGCGCGTACGTCTCGTCATAGTCGGCGCCATACACCTGCGTGAAGCCCTTCACGACCAGCCTCGCCTTCTCCCGAGCGACCGTGTCGTCGACGTGGTACTTGGACATCAGGACCCAGCGGTTCTTCATGATTTTCACCCCGCGTGGGCGGTCGACCAGCTCCCAGGTGCCCATGCCAATGAGACTGCGGATCTCCTCGTCCATGGCGGCCTTCACCGCCGTGCCCTTCCAGCTCGCCAACGCCTCCTTCACCGTCATCGCCGCGATGTCCCAGCCGTGCGCGGGGTCAGCGTGCATGTCGGGGTCGAGCTCAGGCAGGTCGACGTCGGCGTCCGCGTCGTCGAGCAGCGTGGTGAAGGCGGCCGGCGGCAGGCACACGTGGAAGATCAGCCGCTCAGGCGGCCTCCGGAGTCGGCCTGAACGTAGCAGCTCTGGCTCCTCGGCGTTGAGTTCAACCACGTTGCTGTCGGTGGACTCCTCGCCCACCGACTGCTCCCCTTCCTCGTCGTCCTCACCATCTTCCTACTCAACGGTCGTTGTACCTGCCGACTTCTCCCCTGTTGTCGGCTCCCCTGCCGACAGCCCAGTCACCAACTGCCCCTTGGTCGGCTTCTCCGCTGGCTCCTCCCCTGTCGGTGGCTTCTCTGCCGACGCCTCCCTCGCCGACTTCACCCAAGTCGGCTGCACCTCCTCTGCCTGCTGCTCCCCTGTCGGTCGACCTCTCTCCCACGCCGACTTGCTTGACGTCAGGTCGGCCACCGGCGATGTTCTTGGCCGGCGCCACAGGCGACGCCCCACTGCTCCCCTCATCGCCGCTAGCCGATGTCGATGTCAGCTCACGCAGGTCGGCTACAAGAGGAGGGGCAGGAGGGGCAGGTGAAGGGGAAAGAGGGCGGACGTCCTCGGCGTCCTCATCAGGAAGCTCACCGACCTCGGCGAGCAGAGGGAGAGTCGCCGTCGAGGTGTCCGTCGGCAGGTTGACCTGCGTCCGCCCCGACGCCGGCCCGTGCTCCAGCTTCCACACCTCCAGCGACATTGTCTCGTAGAAAACTACGTCTGGTGTGGTGACCATCCTGTTATCGGTAAGGTCGAGAAGCTCCCAGCCTTTGCTCTCCTCCGACACACCGAGGTGAAGGCCCCACCTGGCCTTCGGCTTCAGCTTTCCACCGCGCTGCTGCTCGGGGACGAGGAACTGCGCCATGCAGCCCCACACGCGGGCCAGCGTCAAGTCGGGCTTCTTTCCTGTCAGCGTTGTCGCCGGCGGCAGCGTCGACCTCTCTAAATAGTTTCTCACCAAGACGGCCTGGCACAGAGCGAGGTGCCACCAGTGGTGCTGCACACCCATGTGCAGCAGCATCGTCCGCACCGACTCCACCACCGTCCGCATCTCCCGCTCCGCCATGCCGTTCTGCTGCTGTGTATAGGGGCAGGTCAAGTCGTGGACGATTCCCTTGCCGTCCACGAAGTCGGTGAACTGCCTCCCGAGGAACTCCCCTCCCCGGTCAGAGCGCAGCATCAACACCGACTTATTCGTCTGCCGCTCAACTACCACCAGCCACTTCTCGAACTCCTGCAGCACGTCGGACTTCTTGGCAACCGGCCTCACCCACACGTAGCGAGACTTCCGGTCCTTCAGCAGCAAGAAATACAGGCTGCCATCCTTGGGAGTCACCCGAATCGGTCCGCACAGGTCGATGTGCACGACAGCCAGGGCGTCATCAGCGTCGGAGCCCTTGTCGGGGAAGGTGTGCCGTGCCAGCTTCCCGCCGACGCATGAGACACACGGAGAGTCGTTGTCGGTCGACCGTTTGACGTCTAGGCCGGAGGCGACCTCGTGCTTCGCCGAGCTTGTAATGGTGTCGACGCCGACGTAAGCAAGCCTCACGTGCCACCTGGCCGGCGTCGACTTCGTTGCCGTGGCAACGGTCCGCAGAGCCACCGTCTCCATCGTGGCCGACGTCGACATCGCCATGCACGGTCGTAGGTCGGTGCAGGGGACCCAGCCGGTGTATGTTGCCCGACCTAGGACGTCCCCGGCCGCCGAGACGATCAACATCCCGTCAACCTCGTCCTGCAGCTTCACGCCGCTCTCCTTCAGCTAGCCGGATGACAATAGGTTGGCATGCACGCCCGGGATGTAGAGCACGTCGGAGATGAGCACCTGTTTCCCGGCCTCTCCTTGCAGGGCGACGGTCCCACGGCCCTAGACGGTATGCAGCGCCCCATTGAAGTCGCGCACGTGCTTGACGTCGCCGCTCGGCCCCCAAGTCGACGAAGGCTTCCTTCGTCCCCATCAGGTGGTGAGAGCAGCCACTGTCGAGCAGGACCACTGCCGGGTTCGCCTGCACAGCTGCTGCCACCGCCTGGAAGTCCTCACCTGCCTCCGGCGCCAGCGAGACCGTCGGATCCACAACGCCGACCAGCGAGTATGACGCCTCCCCGTCACCTTGCCCTTTGCCGCCTGAGGAGGAGTCGGCGTCCTTCGCAGATGTCGACTTGGTCGACTGCATCTCCTTGCGCGGCTTGCTCTCCCGACGAGGGCGACGCCCGGCCGACCTCCCTCGGCCTCCCTTGGAGTCGTCGTTGTCGGAGTCGCTGCGGTCGGGGCACTCGAAGGAGATGTGGTCGGGGTCGCCGCACAGCCAGCACTCCCGACGTCGACTTCCTCCTCCACGACCGCTATCCTTGGCCTACTTGCCCTTGTCGGCGTCCTTGGCCGATTTCCCACCTCCGCTACCACCGCCACCAGGCTTGCCACGCTGCCCCGGTCGACTTCCTTGCTTCGTCGGGGCGACGTAGTTCACCTGCGGCAGAAGCTCCGTGGACCTCTCGGCCTCCTGCATCGCCTCGTCCCTCAGGATGTACGAGGTCAACGAGTCCTCGTTGAGCGACTCCCGCGTGCCCGGCACCACCAACAGCCGCTTCATCAGGTTGTTGCTGCTTGGGAGCCTCTTGATGACGTGCGTGACGTACAACGCCGTCGAGTATTCGATGCCGGCCATCCGCATGCAGGCCAGGAGACGCCGAGCTCGGTTGCAGTAGTCGGTCGACGTCTCCTGCTCGCCCATCCGCAGGTGCGTCATCTGCTGACCGATGTACAGGTCGTCGGTGACCTGGTACGTCGACATGATGAACCGCCACGCCTGATGACCGTGACGCCTGCACGACTTCAAGGCGATCTGCACCACCGGCGAGCAGCACCGCGAGATGACCGTGAAGGTCAACAGCTGCACGGCGAGGAACTCCGCACGCAACTCGGCGTTGCTCTCAGGCGGCATCTCCACGGTGTCGTCGGCGAAGCACATCAGCCCAGCCACCTCCAGCTGGGGCTCGATGGCCTCCTTGCACGTGAGGAGGTCTTGACGGCCGACCAGCAGGAGGTTGACGGTGATCTTGTCCGGCGGGAACTTGAAGTACCCGTAGGTCGGCGCTATTCCCCCTGCTGTCACGTGGGTCGCCGAAGCCGGCGTCACGCTGCTCCGACGTCCTTCGACGTCGCCTTGCGAGTAGCCCGCAGCCGTCGACGACTGCAGCCGTCGACGACTGCAGCCTTCGCGCCTGAACGCCGCCGAGTTCACCATTGGCCGTCCAGAACACCCCTCTCTGCCTCGACGTGCCTCCCGCACTGCTGCCGACTTGGTCACCAGCGTTGACACCCACATCGACGCCGTCGTCGTTGTTCACCGGTCGAGGAGAGGCAGGTCGAGAAGGGTGCTCCGTCGCCCACGTTGCGCGGATGCCTAACTCGACGACCTCCAAGGGGAGAGTCTCCCCGTACTCGCCATCTGCGTGGCATCTCCTCGCATCAGCCAGCCGTGTCTCCAGGGTATCCACTACGCCTGCGTCACCTACGGCGCCCACCGTGGTGACTAACACGTAGCTGCCGACCTACGAACACGATAGGTTCAATCGGACAATCGACTGGACGACGGGAGCATGCACGGTGCCGAGCAACAAGGGGCGCGTGACACTTCCGAAATGGAACGGAGTCGGAGCCGATGACGACACGTGTCAACGCAATCACGCTGGCGAGGGCGACAAAATGAGGAGCGCAAGGCTACGCCGTACAGCTGTACGAGGTGGTTGCGTCCGAAAAAATCGCCGACATTGACACGTTGTGCGCTGCTGTACCTGACGACGTGTCGAGCATAATTCGGAGGTATCCCGAAATATTCGCGGATGACCTGCCCGATGGGCTGCCACCTCATCGGCCAGAAGACCACAAGATCGAGCTGGAGCCCGGCGCGCAACCAACTGTTCGGTCCCAGTGGCGGCTCAGCCAACCGGAACTTGACGAGTTGCGGAAGCAGTTGGATTATCTGCTCTCGAAAGGTTTCATCCGGCCAAGCACGTCACCATTCGCCGCCCCGATACTATTCACACCGAAAAAGGACGGAGGCCTGGGCATGTGCATCGACTATCGAGCGCTGAATCGGATCATGATCAAGTCACGTTACCCGATTCCGCGAGCGGACGACCTGCTGGATCAGCTTCGCAGGGCTCGCTTCTACTCGAAAATCGACTTGCGAGGTGGCTACCATCAAATTCGTGTGTTCACTGACGACTGTCCGATGACGCCTTTTCGTACCCGCTACGGCAGTTACGAATATAAAGTGATGTCGTTCGGGTTGACGAACGCGCCCTCAACGTTCCATCTCACCATGAACGGGGTGTTTCTAGGAGGAGGTGTTCCGGCGGCTTGCAGCAGAACCGACTGATTACGAAGGGCTCTAAGTCGACTAGACTGAAGGTTAGTCGCGGTGCCGTCCACGCTCACCGCACCATGCGGAGATAACTCGTACAATGGGAGCTAGTCTATGGGGTAGGCATGGGGTAGGAGTGATCGTAGCGTTCGTTCCTTACTCGTTCACTTGTGCTCACTCTACTTGCGGATTCACAGGGAAAGTTGGCAAGAGTTTCAGTAGCAAAAGTTCACAACAATGGTAGCAACAACATTGGCAAGGTTAACTACATCGGAGCTAGCAAGCTTGCAGTTCGACTGCCAGTGCAGCACAGTCGACCGCGTTCCAGCACGACATGGTCGACCGCGCTCCAGCAGAGCAAAGTCGCGGTCTGCCAACGCTGCAAGTCGACGGTGTGACAACGCTGCATCAAAGCGGCTGCGCAGTGTTGCACCCGCAGAACAGCAGTGCACCCACTTCGCAGGTGCTCGCAGCTGGTTGGCGTGCTGTGCCCCATCACGTGCACAGCGCAGACGCCGGGCTGGCCACATGCCCACAACTGCACCTGATCCTCCACGTCGACCTCGGGATACCACACCGAGGCCGGCCTCGCCAGAACCACCTGGGCGACCGTCGCACTCCTCCGCAGAACCCCTTCGCCCGGGTAACCTGGTCGACCGGGCAACCAGGTCGACCAGCGGCTTCTCCTTGTGCCCGTCAACCACCCAGGTCGACGACCACCACTGGTCGACCACACCAGGCCGACCGCACCACAGGTCGACCAGCTCGAGGTCGACCACACACCAAGTATACCAGGTACAGGTCGACCAGCACATCTGTCACCCGACCACACCAAGTCGGCTTCCCCAAGTCGGCGTCACCAAGTCGACGCCCTGCCAGGTCGACCTCCCAAGTCGACCTCACAAAGTGGGCGTCCTCCGAAGTCGACGCCCCTCCTTGGTCGACCACGCCTGGTCGACCACCTAGCACTGAAGTCGGCCGCCGGCACCCCCAAAGTCGGCGGCTTTGCAGTGGCTAGTGCAGGTCGACCACACCTGTCGACCAGCTTGCCCAAGTCGGCGTCGCCCACTGCTACACGAAGTCGGCTCCACCCAAGCGAGGACGGGGCCAACACACTGTCACGAATGTAACTATCGAATGAATGATTGAGAAACACACAGGAAACCCTAACTGACATAGGGCAAAGTGTAACACACCTAGACTAACACACATAAACCCTAATTGACATAGGGCAAAGTGTAACACACCTAGACTAACACACATAAACTATAGCAAATATAGTTTGACACACCCCCATAGTCTAGGTGACAGTAGTCCTGTGGAAAGCAACACACAACTCATGAGCAATGGGCACAGGACCAGTCAGCAAAAACGAGCAACGGTCACAAGACCAGTTCACAGGAACTAAGCAACTCTCGGGGTGGATGTCAAGATCACCACACAGTCCTAGAACAAGAAAGGGGCCACAAGGCCAGTCCGCATGCAAGTATACGCAGATATAAGAGATGCAAGAGTACAAGACATGCATGACAAGCATCTCTACAGAAGCAAGGGGCCGCAAGGCATGTCCACAAGCACAGATATAGAATATATAGTGAGATGCAAGAGTACAAGACAAAGCATCTCTACGCAAGCAAGTGAGGGCATGTAGACACAAGGCCTAGCTGGGTGCAGAAACGCTAGTGGTCACAAGGCGGCAACGCCTTGGTGAACATATCTGCAGTGTTTGCCTCAGAGACCACACGTCGCACGAGTATGTGGCCACGCTGCTGCAACTCTTGCAAAAGGAAGTAACGAAGCTGGATGTGCTTCGCCTTCCCAACCAGCCGGGGCTCCTCGCACAGCAGGATAGCAGACCTGTTGTCGGCGAACAAGACTGGGTGAGAGCGAGGCCGCTCACCAAGGTCGGTGAGGAGGAAAGACAGCCAGCAAAGCTCCTGGGCGGCCATGGCCGCAGCGTACACCTCTGCCTCACTGCTGGAACAGGAGATGGACGACGCCCGAGTCGACCTCCACGAAATAGCTCCGGTCCCAAGGCTGAAGCAGTAACCATGTGTAGACCGCAGGGACTCAGCGTCGTCAGCCCACGACAAGTCCGAGAAACCTGTAAGTGTAACTGGATGCTTCCCTCCAAGGACAAGTCCCATGCCTGATGTACTCGCCACATACTTCGCCATCCTCTTAGCAGCGTACCAGTGGGAAGGTCGGTGTCTCCCAGGCGCAACAAAGCGCGCAAGGACGCTACGAAGGTAAGCTAGGTTTGGGCGAGTACAGGTCATCAGGTACATGAGACAACCCACCAGCTCAGGATATGGACCACTGGACTCAAATGGCTCGTCCGAAGGTGGATCCCCGAGCCCATGATCCACAGCAAGAGGGGTGAGCTGTACCTTGGAGATCGGGAAGCGGAACCGCGTGAGGATCTGCTCAACCATATGCGACTGCGTCAGCGTAATGGTGCGAGCTGCCCTGTCCCTAGTGATCTGCAGGCCAAGGTAGCGCTACAATTCACCAAGGTCAGTGCAAGTGTGTCTTCTCTGCAGTTCCTCCTTCACGGAAGCCAGTACGCGTCGGTCCGAAGTGGCGAAGACCAGTTCGTCAACGTAAACCAAAACAAAGAAGGGGGTCGAGCCGCGGCGGACGAACAACGACGGGTCGGCAGACGACGGAAAGAAGTCAAGCGCTGCAAGAGTCGAACGTAGCGTGTCGTGCCACTCGCGGGGAGCCTGGTGCAGGCCGTAGACCGGTCGACGCAGCTGCCACTGGGTCCCAGGAGGGAAAGAGCCAGTGAGCCCAGGCAGGCGACCCAGCCAGATCTGCTCGTGCACGCTGCCCTGTAGGAACGCTGTGGAGAATTCTAAGGAGAGTAACGCGTAGTCGCGCTGAGCTGCGATGTGCAGCAACACCCGAAGAGTGGTCATCTTCGGGGTGGGAGAAAAGGTCTGAAAGAAATCTACCCCCTCGTGCTGACTGAAGCCTCTCGCCACATAGCGCGCCTTGAACACTGGTGGTGATCCAGTTGGCCACTTCACCTTGTAGAGCCACATGTCACTGACGACGTTCGTCCCAGGTGGTGGGACGGCGTCGACGTAGGTGCCTGTGGACCTATAAGATGTGATCTTTGCCTCCTCAGCTGCTATCCAGTACGAAGCCCAGGGTCCCGAGACCGCCACGAGCAGTGCCGCTCAGCAGGTGGGAGGCGTACTCAAGACGGTGGGACGAGGCAAAGCCAGCAACAGTGGTAACAAGGGCTGAGACAGACGAGAGAAGGGCAGTCAGGTGAGTGACCAACGCGGACAGAACACAGGAGACGACAGGACGGGAGGCACGGAGGTAGTCGGACAACGGGTCGTGAAGCACAGTGAGGGACGACTCAGGAGGCTGTGGAAGGACCGGAGGAGGTGGAACACGAGAGCGGAGTACGAGGTGAAATGGGCCGTCAGCACGGTAACGAGACCGACGGCGCTCTGGAGACACAGCACGACTGAGGGGAGAACGACGAGTCCACTGGGACGAGGAAAGGGACTGAACGGGGGGAACAGGAGGGGACGGTAGGGGACCACGAACCAAGCGTGCAGGTGCTGGATCGGGCAGGTCGCGCAGTCGAAGTTGTTGCCGCTCCGCCTCTTCTGGCGTCTGCTGCGACGGTACCTGCCCCTGCTGCTGCTCCTGTGGCTCCTCCTCTGCCCTCTCCTGCTGCGGCTGCAGCTGCACCCGCTGCTGCGACCGGGGCTCCTGCGCTACCCTCTCCTGCTGCGGTCGTGAATCCTCTACTCTCTCCTGCTGTGTCTGTAACTGCACCTGCTGCTACGGGCGGGACTCCTGCTCTACCCTCTCCTGGTGCGGTCGTGACTCCTCCTCTACTCTGTCCTGCTGCAACTGCAACTCCACCCGCTGCTGCACTCGTCCTCCTCTACTCTCTCCTGCTGCAGCTGCAACTGCTCCTGCTGCTGCAGTCGTGACCCCTCCTCTGCTCCCTCCTGCTGCTGCTGTGACTCCTCCTCTACTCTCTCCTGCTGCTGCGACTGAGACTGCTCCTGCTGGTGCTGCTGCTGTGCCCTCTCAAACCGCTCACGCTCCTCCCTCTCCAACCGGAGGAGACGCTGCTCACGGGTCAGGAAACGTACAGTGCGCGGTGTAGGCGCCACAGTGCCAGTGCCTCCAGCTTCAGCACCCCCAGAACCAGCACCTCCACCACCGACACCCTCGAGGCCTCCAGTACCTCCCGCAAGAACACCCCCAGGCTCCGCAGCAACCACTCGCAGAGAAGAACGAGGAGGAAACTGCGGGACGGACGGGAAGCCAGGGGGTAACGCGGGGCGAGGCCGCCGACTCGAGGCTGCCGTGTCCTCCACGGGAGTGACCTTCACGCCCACACCCCCTGCACCCCCAGAGCCGACACCACCAGCTCCTGCAGCCCCAGTACCCTCACCCTCCGCAACTGCACCTCCCGCACCCCTAGACACGACAGGGTCCGGACGCTGCAGGGGGGACGACTGCGGAGTGACGTGCGACACAACTGACGGGGCAGGACGCAAAGGGGGGAGGGCTACTGGGGCGACTTTGGGGGCTCAAGGGTGAGGAACAGCGGGGGGGAAAAGGCCTCAGTACCTCGGTGGGGGCGACTCCTGTAGTAACAAACAGACTCGTCGAACGTGACTGGGTCGTAGAACACCCAGCTGGAGGCGTCCAAAGGGAAGCCAAGAAAGACGCAGGCACAATTGCGCGGAGACAACTTGTTCGCGCCAGGGGCGCGAACGTGAGCCAGAGAACCCCAGGCGCGGAAGTCAGCTGCTACGCCCGGAGAACCTGTCCAAAGGGAGACCGGCGTCACCCGTGGCCGTGCGTCACTGGGCCACAGGTTCAGCTGGTGCGTGGCGTAGTGGACTGCCTGAGGCCATAAGAACTGGGGGCCGCCGGCATGGCACATGGAGGTCCGGGCAACCTCCATGACCAGGCCGATGCGTCGCTCGGCTACCCCGTTCTGCTGCGGCGAGGCTGGTAGCGTGTAAGACTGGATGATCCCTCGACCCTGACAGAACGTCTCCAGGCGAGTGGAGAAAAACTCACCACCACGGTCCGAGTGTAGGCGGAGCCCACACAGGCCCTGGGAGCCACCCGTCGCTAGTAGCCACGGCTCAAGGACGGTAGGCACGTTGGCCTTCCGTCGCAGGGGGGAAACCGTGGTGTAGCGGGAGTAGTCGTCCACCAAAATCAGGAAGTAGCGCTCCTGACGTGGGCCAAGGACCGGGGAGGGGCCCCAGACGTCCAAGTGCAGGGTCTGGAAGGGAGCCGTGATGGGGGGGAACGAGGAGGAGTGAGGGGCAGCGCGCTGCCGACACTCGACGCAAGGAGTGCACGGCGGCGCAGGTGAGCGAGGAAGCGGAGCAAGCGACGCTGGGAGACCTGAGACCAGACGGTGACGTACCATCCTACTGAGACGTGGGAACGACGGGTGACCTAGACGGTGGTGCCAGAGGACCGACGGGTGGGTGACTGACCGACAGTCGCACGACACAGCAGCTACCTGACCTGACCTGACCTGACCTGACCTGACCTGACCTGACTCAGTGTGGTGGGACCCAGTGTGTAGTGAGTACAGACCAGAGCCCAGATCTCTGTGGAAAGTGGCCAGAGGCGCCCCAGAGGCACCGACTGTGCAGGAGGCAACTGGCTCGTCCAGTGGGAAAGTAGGTCGTGGAGGTGACTGACACCCACCAGGTTCCTGGAGAACGAGGGGGTGTAGTAACCTGTGAGAAACCCAGAGGGAGCAGCTGGACACGGGAGAGTGGTGGTGCTGGGGGCAACTACAAGTCCCACAGAGGGGTCAGCCAAGGCGACAGTGACTGGAGAGCGTAGTGGTGTGAGGTCAGTACAGTCGCGAAAGAAACAGCTAGACGCTCCAGAGTCTAAGGTGAAAGAAAGTTGGGCAGTTTGTGAGGCTGCACCCGAGCCAGCGACAAAGGCTGGTGCTAGACTAGTGGTAGCTGCAGCTCCTACACAAAGACCCTCAGAGGCGCCTGGACTGGAAACAACACACGCACCAAGACTGGAAACACGGGTCTCTACTCGTGCAGCCGGGAAAGGTCCTAGACCAGGTAGGTGAGACTCACCTGGTGCAGCAGTGCGCTGGCGAAGACGCGAGGCCAGTGCGGTGTAATAGCGTGAGGACCAAAACGCGCACAGGGAAGGTCGTCGAGTCGACGGTAGCAGCTGGACGCAGAGTGGTCAGGACTCCAGCAAGTAATGCCAGCACCAGGGCCTGTCAGGGCCGGTACCCGCAGGGGCCGACGTCTCGCCCACTGCTAGCTGAGCCACTGCTGGGGGCGCCACACTTTGGACCCGCAGGTCCCCACTGCCGGGAGTGCTGCGGCTGGCCCTGCTGCTGTAGGACTCTAGTACACGCTATCCGAGGAGCTAGAAACGGGGGGGTGCGCTGGTGGTAGCCTAAGCTGCTGCTGGTGCGCTGGGGGCAGCCTATGCTGCTGCTGGTTTTGCTGGGGGCAGCCTACGCTGCTGCTGGTTCTGCTGGGGGCAGCCTAAGCTGCTGCTCGTCCTGCTGGGGGCAGCCTATGCTGCTGCTGGTTCAACTGGGGGGCAGCTTATGCTGCAGCTGGTTCAACTGGGGGCAGCCTATGCTGCTTCTGGTGCTCCTGGCGGCAGTCAAGGATGCTGCTGGTTCAATTGGGGGAAGCCTAAGCTGCTGCTGGTGCTCCTGGTGGCAGTCTAGGCTGCTACTGGTTCAACTGGGGGCAGCCTATGCTGCTGCTGGTGCTCCTGGTGGCAGTCTAGGCTGCTGCTAGTTCAACTGGGGGCAGCCTAAGCTGCTGCTGGTACGCTGGCGGCAGCCTATGCTGCTGCAGGTTCAATTGGGGGCAGCCTATGCTGCTGCTGGTGCTCCTGGCGGCAGTCTAGGCTGTTGCTGGTTCAACTGGGGGCAGCCTAAGCTGCTGCTGGTGCTGCTGGCGGCAGTCTATGCTGCTGCTGGTGCGCTGGCGGTGGCGTAGGCTGCTGGCGCTCGCTGGCGGCGGCCTACTCTGGTGCTGGCGGCGGGCTACGGGCGGACAGCAGTCCGTATGGGGTGGAGGGCGGCGGGAGGTGACTGGGAGTCGACGTGGAAAGGGGTGGGACGCGGAGGCGACGGGAGGCGAGGCGAAGGCGACGGGAAGGGGGGGAACGGGGAGGCGACGAGAGGCGACGCGGAGGTGACAGAAAGGGGGCGGGGAGGCGACGGGAGGAGACGCGGAGGCGACGGGAAGGGGGGGACGGGGAGGCAACGGAGGGGGGGCGACGCGGAGGTGACGGGAAGGGGGGACGGGGAAGCGACGAGAGGCGACGCGGAGGCGACAGAAAGGGGGACGGGGAGGCGACGGGAGGCGACGCGGAGGCGACGGGAAGGGGGGGACGGGGAGGCCACGAGAGGCGACGCGGAGGCGACGGAAAGGGGGACGGGGAGGCGACAGGAGGCGACACGGAGGTGACAGGAAGGGGGGGACGGGGAGGCGACGGGGGGGCGACGCGAAGGCGACGGGAAGGGGGGGACGGGGAAGCGACGAGAGGCGACGGAAAGGGGGGACGGGGAGGCGACGGGAGGCGACGTGGAGGCGACGAGAAGGGGGGGAAGGGGAGGCGACGGAAAGGGAACAGGGGTGCGAGCTACACGGGCGCTACGGGTACGAGGCGCTTCGGGCTACGGGGCGCTTCGGGCTACAGGGCGCTTCGGGTTACAAGGCGTTGGGCCCAACGGATCGATCTAGCTCTATACCATGTCACGAAGGTAACTATCGAATGAATGATTGATAAACAAGCAGTACAAGGAAGGATATAGGAAACCCTAACTGAACCTAGGGCAAAGTGTAACACACCTAGACTAACACACATAAACTATAACAAATATAGTTTGACACACACAACTCCCGTTGACACTTAGGATTGGTGCGTGAGTTACATGTATGATGGTACTAAGAGTAAGTTTGTTACTTCCTCCTATAGTCGGTAGTAAGAGTAAGTGCGTTACGTACCAGTATGGTCGGTACTAAGAATAAGTGCGTTACTTACCCGTATGGTCGGTACTAAGAGTTTGTGCGTACCTTACCCGTATGTTTGGTACTACGAGAAAGTGCGTTACTTACCCGTATGGTTGGTACTAAGAGTAAGTACGTTACTTACCTGTATGGTTGGTACAAAAGGTAATTGTGGTACTTACTTGTATGGTTGGTACAAAGAACTGATCTGTTACTTACCCATATGGTTGGTACCAAGAGTAAATGCGTTTTTTACTCGTATGCTTGGTCCTAAGAGAATGTGCGTTACTTACCTGTATGGTTGGTACTAATATCTAGTGCGATCCTTACCCATATGGTTCGTACTAAGGGTAAGTGCGTTCTTTACCCGTATGGTTGGTACTAAGAGTAACTGTATTACTTATCCGTATAGTTAGTAACTGTGTTACTAAGAGTACGTATGTTACTTACCTGTATGGTATCTACTAAGAGAATGTGCGTTACTTACGCGTATGGTTGGTACTAAGAGTATGTATGATACTTACCAGTATGGTTGGTTCTAAAACAAAGGGCGTTATATACCTATATGGTTGGTACTAAGAGAATGAGCGTTACATACCTGTATGGTTGGTACTAAGAGAATGTGCGTTACTGACTCGTATGGTTGGTAACAAGAGTAAGTGCGTTACTTACCCTTATAGTTGGTACTAAGAGTAAGTACCTTACTTACCCGTATGGTTGGTACAAAGGGTAGTTGTGTTAACTGGTATGGCTGGTACAAAGAATTTGTGCGTTACTTACCCATATGGTTGGTACTAAAATAGTGTGCGTTACTTATCAGTATGGTTGGTACTGAGAGTAAGTGCGTTACTTACCCGTATGGTTTGTACTAAGATTACGTACTTTACTTACCCGTATGGTTGGTACAAAGGGTAGTTGTGGTACTTATCTATATGGTTGGTACTAAGAGAATGTGAGTTGCTTATCCGTATGGTTGGTTCCAAGAGTAAATGCGTTACTTACTCGTATGGTTGGTACTAAGATATTGTGCGTTACTTACCCGTATGGTTGGTTCTAAGTGTAAGTGTATTAATTATCCGTCAAGTTGGTACTAAGAATGCGTATGTTACTTACCTGTATGGTATGTACTAAGAGAATGTGTGTTACCTACTCGTAGGTGGGTACTAAGCGAATGAGCGTTACTAACCCGTATGGTTGGTACTAAGAGGAAGTGCGTTACTTACTTCTATAGTTGGTACTAAGAGAAATGTGCATTACTTACCCGTATGGTTGGTACTAAGAGTAAGTGAGTTACTTACCCGTATGGTTGGTACTAAGATTAAGTGCGTTATTTAATCGTATGGTTGGTACTAAGAGTAAGTACATTACTTATCCGTATGATTGGTACTAAGAGTACGTATGTTACTACGTGTATGGTATGTACAAAGAGAATGTGCGTTACTTACCCGTATGGTTGGTACTAAGAGTAAGTGTGTTACTTATCCGTATGGTTGGTATTAAGAGTACGTATGTTACATACCTGTATGGTAGGTACAAGACGAATGTGCGTTATTTACCCGTATGGTTGGTACTAAGAGTAAGTGCGTTACTTACCCGTATGGTTGGTACTAAGAGAATGTGCGTTAGTTATCCGTATGGTTGGTACTAAGAGTAAGTGCGTTACTTACTTGTATGGTTGGTACTAATAGAATGGGCGTTACTTACCTATATGGTTGGTACTAAGAGTAGGTGCGTTACTTACTCATATGGTTGGTACTAAGAGTAAGTGTATTACTAATCTGTATGGTTGGTAATAAAAGTACGTATGTTACTTACCTGTATGGTAGGTACTATGAAAATGTGAGTTACTTACAAGTATGGTTGGTACTAAGAGATGTCTGTTACTTACCCGTATTGTAGGTACTAAGAGAATGTGCGTTACTTACCCGTATGATTGGTACTAAGAGCAAGTGCGTTATTTATCCGAGGAGCAAGTGCGTTACTTACCGTTGGTACTAGGAGTATGTGCATTTCTTACTCCTATGGTTGGTTCTAAGAGAAGATGCGTTACTTACCCATATGGTTTGTACTAAGGGTATGTGCGTTACTTGTCCGTATGGTTGGTACTATGAGAAATTGCGTTCTTCTTATCCCTCTCTGTACAAACTCGGACCCAAGGATAGGGGCTGGTCTTGTACCAGGCACCTAGGGACCCTTGGAGGTGACCCCAAGGAGAGGTTGAATTGCGTCTTAATAGCTTGAGTTTGTTGAGCCCTTACATCAACAGTTTGTACTAAAAATAAGTGCGTTACTTACCCATATGGTTGGTACTAAGAGTATGTGCGCTACGTATCCGTATGGTTGGTACTAAGAATAATTGCGTTCTTCCTATCCCTCTCTCTACAAACTCGAACTCAAGGATAGGGGCTGGTCTTGTTGCAGGCACCTAGGGACCCTTCGAGGTGACCCCGAGGAGAGGTTGAATTGCGTCTTAATAGCTTGAGTTTATTAAGCCCTTACACCAACAATTGGTACTAAAAGTAAGTACGTTACTTACCCGTTTGGTAGGTACAAAGATTTGGTCCGTTACTTACCAATATGGTTGGTACAAATAGTAAGTGCGTTTCTTACCCGTATGGTTGGTACAAGGAGTGCGTGCGTTGCTTACCCATATGGTTGGTACCAAGGGTAAGTACGTTTCTTACCCATATGGTAAGTACAAGGATTTGGTGCATTACTTACCAATATGGTTGGTACAAGTAGTAAGTGCGTTACCTATCCGTAAGGTTGGTACAAAGAGTAATTGAGTTTATTACCCAATTGGTTTGTACTAAAAGTATGTGTTGTTTTTACCCGTATGGTTGGTTCTAGAGTAAGCACATTACTTACCAGTATGGTTGGGACAATGAGTAGGTGCGTTACTTACCAATGTGGTTGGAACAAGTAGTAAGTGCGTTACTTACCCGTATGGTTGGTACTAAGAGTAGGTGCGTTACTTACCAATATGTTTGGTACAAAGAGTAATTGCGTTATTTACTAGTATGGTTGGTACAAAGCGTATGTGCGTTACGTACCAGTATGGTTGGTACTAAAAATAAGTACGTTACTTACCAATATAGTTCATACAAAGAGTAAGTGAGTTACTTACCCGTATGGTTGGTACTAAGAGTAAGTGTGTTACTTTCCAGTATGGCTAGTACCAAGATTAGGAGCAAAGTAAATACATTACTTACCCGTATGATAGGTACAAAGTGTTAATGAGGTACTTAACAATATGGTTGGTACAATGAGTAAATGCGTTACTTACCAGTCTGGTTGGAATTAAGGGTAGTTGCGTTCCTTACCCGTATGGCTGGTACTAAGAGTAAGTACGTTACTTACCTGTATGGTTGGTACTAAAAATAAGTACGCTACTTACCTGTATGGTTTGTACAAAGAGTAAGTTCGTTACTTACCAATATGGTTGGTACAACTAGTAAGTGCAGTACTCTCCAGTATCATTGGTACTAAGACTAAGTGCGTTACTGACCCGTATGGTTGGTACTAAGAGTAAGAATATTAGTTACCAGTATGGTTGGTACTAAGAGTAAGAGTGCTACTTAACAGTATGGGTGGTACCAAGAGTAAGTGCGTTACTTACCAGTATGGTTGGTGTCGGAAACCCTCACACTCTCTTTCACTCCCAACCCCCTGCTCCACATCGGCCACCTTCTCTCGCTCACTAATCCTCCTCCTGATCTCACACTGTCGATTCTTCTCTATCCTCTGCCGCCTCTCTTTGTATCTGCAACCCTCTTCAACTTATCTCCCCTCCCTCTTTTCGTACTCCGTTCCTTTCTTACCCGACTTTCTCCTTCCCTTTCTTTGAGGTGAACCGAATGTGCAACCCTCCTAGGATTGAGACCCTACCTATCCCATTCGCCTGCTTGTGATGTCCTTGACCTAGGCGGTTTATCTTCATAAGATGAAATCACAGTAAAATCAAGAACATACAAACAGTAGCAGTCCCATGGCCCTCACCCGCTATAACTACTCTCCCCACCCTGGCTTCCTCGTTACTCTTCCAGACGATGAGTTATCTTGAGCACAAGGCGGCCCTGCTCTTGTCGTTTCACTACCTCCAGCTGTTCTTCAGCAGCCATAGCTGGCGAGGACTCGATGTGTGCACAAGCGAAAGGAATCAAGCATGCACAAGTCATACTTCCCCATTCCTGCCACCCATTTTCTGACTCTGCCTTGTTCCCCCTCACTGCCGAGTGCCACTTCACCCATTCCCTTGCAACCCGCCACGTCAGATGTTACCACTCCAATTCACTCCCCTTCGCCTCTCCGCCCCACCTTTGCTTTCGCCAACCGCCACCCGATATCACTCCTTGCTATATACAATATGCACACCCCACCCTTTTACCTTCCCTGTCACCTAACCACGATGCTCATCGTTGTTATCTGATAGCTGTCGGAAACCCTCCCACTCTCTCTCACTCCCAACCCCCTGCTCCCCATCGGCCTGTTGACGGGAGTTGACCCCGCCCTCGCTTGGGCGAAGCTGACTTTGTGGTCGGGTGGTCGGGAGGTGCAGCCGACTGCTCTCAGTTGCGCCACTGACGTGGGCGAGGAAGTCGACGGGTTTGGTCGACTTTCGCGGGACCACTGCGTAGCCACCGACGACGGGAAGTCAGTGGCCGACTTCGTCCTGGGTGGTCGACAAAGGGGTTCGTCGACCTGCGAAGACACCGACTTGGTGAAGTCGGCGGGTGGCGTCGACTGGGCGGTCCACGAGCATGTGCATCAACCTGCGGGATCCTACCGCCCAAGTCGGCGCCGTCTTGGTGGTTTCCTGGTCGACGGTGTAACCAGGGCGACGAGGGCTTGCGGCCGTCGCCCAGGTGGTTCTGGCGAGTTCGACCTGCGGGCTGGTATCCCGAGGTCAACGTGGCTCATCAGGCACAACCGTCGGCAAATGGCCGACTTGGCACCTGCGCAACGTGGTGGCGGTGCACAACATTCTTAACCGTCGACACGCACCTCCGAAGTGGGTGCATGCATGTGCGCTATTGTCACATGCCGTTGCAACTTTCCCAAGCCGCCTTGCTGCAGTGTTGGAAAGCTGCCTTGGTGAAGCGCTGGCAGGCCGCTGCCTTGCTACGTTGGCAAGTCGCCTTTCTGCAGCGTTGGCGCGGTGTCAACTTGCAGTGCTGGTAGGTCGCCGACTTTGCTGCGTTGGCAGTCGACCTGCCTGTGTGCTAGGTTGCTTTGCATCTGATGTAGTCATTGTTGCCATTGCAATTCCTGTAATTGTTCTCCAACGTTTGCTAGTAAAACTCTTGTTGTTTTGCCCCGTGAACGTACAAGTGCTAGAGTACGACCACTCGGACTACCGTGCTTATCCCCGTAATCCAGCTCCCGATGTAGAGTGACTCTCCTCATGGTATAGTGAGCGTGGACGGCCCTGCAGAATACCTTCATATTAGTAGCCGGCTAACCGCTTACATTTATCGTTGTTAGGCCGGCAGCCCGTGCAGACCATGATGCCTACCCCGGCAGAGGCCGGCTGAGTAGAGGATAGCCTGGAGGCACGTAAGACTGATATTCAGTGATGCCACACGGCTTGCAAGGTCGGCGAGGCTCCCTTGGAGGTGTTCCTCCTAGGCACCCGTGCGCGGTGGGCGCACGAGCACCCTCCCCGAGCTGCAGCGGATGGTGCGTCTGCCTCTCCCCGACCGGTGTGCAACGAAGGCGGCGTCGAAAGAGGCACGAGGATGACCATTTCGGCAGCGAAAGAGGCACGAGGATGACCCGTGGAGTGATTCAGGCCGCCGACGACGACGTCGGCAAAATGCAGGCGCGAGTGCAGCGGTCGACGGCGGTTGCAGGCAGCTCGCATGGCGACGTCGGCGGACGACATCGTTCTCTCCAGCGAAATGGGGCCGGGCCGACGTCGGCAACCCACGTGTCGGGCGGGCGTGATTGAGCCGTCTATCGAAATCGCCAGGCTGAAGTGCTTCGCTGACGGCGACGTGGAGTTTCCGAATGAGGCCGACGTCAAGCTCCGGGCGAAATTTCGCGCCGCCTATCTGTTGGCCTTCATTTGTTTTTTTCTTTCTTTCTTTTGCTTGGTGAAAGTGCACTATATAATCAGATTATACAATGCGAAACACCACGATCGTAACCGATCTGTTGACCTTCATGGTCATCTCGCGGTGCTGCTCGCCGATGGTGCACGTCGCCCTAAAGCCATGTCGACTTCGACTGGACGCCGGCCACCAAGCTTGGCGGTTCATCATGTCGACCTACCAAGCGACCGACGACCAGTACATCGACCAACTGGAGGAGTGGCTGACCCGCCTCAGGATGGGCGAGCAGGAGTCGGCGACGGACTATTGCAACAGCGCTCGGCGGATTCTTGCTGACATGCAGATGGCCGCCGTCGACTACACGACGGCGTCCTACATCATGCACGTCGTCAAGGGACTCCCGTCGGGCTACAACCTGATGCGCCGGGTGCTGGCGATGCCCGGTGTGCGTGAGTCGCTCAACGAGGACACACTGACCAGCCACATCATCAAGGACGAGGCCATGCAGGAGGCTGAGAGGCCCACAGAGCTCCTTCCGCAAGAGAACTACGTCGGCCCGACAAAGCAGGGACGTCAGCAGGGGCAACGTGCAGCTATGCTCCAACTTTGGCAGAGCTGTCTCCTTGCTCCCCCTCGTCTCCAACATGGAACATTTGGCCCGATGCGCGCTCCTTTTTATTCTCAGCACCGCCGTTGCCTTTTGGGTTTTTGTCGGACGAATCTGCAACCATGTTCGCGCCGTTCTTTTTGTTGTTCCGCGCACCGCCATCATGGTGAAAATTCTGGGGCGCCCATCTTTCGGGCTTCTTATAACACAAGAACCAGGGATGCCCCTCCTTCTCACAATACCAGCAGCTCCTTTTCATTTTGCCACCAACACCCGATCTGCCCCCGCGTCCAGAGTTTCCACCTCGACCCTACCGATACCTCCATGTTGGTCGTTGGATTCGTCGTCGTTCTTTGCACCGTGAACTGCATTATAGAAGCCATGTCCTCTGCCACGTCAGATCCCTTGCATCCCGTAGCCACTGCTGCCCTTCGTCTCCACTCCTCAGTTGGCGCGACGGAAGTCCTCCTCCATAATCTTTGTCTGCACCTACTCGAGCGTCCACAATCTCTGGTTGCGTTAGGCTCAATCCGCTTGTGATTTGAAGCCACAATTCCGGCAGCAGCAAGAGCATCTTCAGGCACTTGGTCTGCTCCGGATAGGTGATTCCTTCTCTCGCCAACTTCCCGTTGAGATCACGCATCTTGTTCATAATAGGAAGCATTGGCTCTCCCTCGCTCAGACGCAGAATGGACAGCTCCCTCTCCTTCAATACAATCCACGCCTTCGGATCGCACTCAACCTTCGGCAACAGGTACATGACGTGGTGACGCTGGTTCAGCTCCAAACTCTGCGACATGAAGTAGTAGCCAGCCAACAAGTGCCATCCGGCATTGACACCATCCGGAGCTCGGCGAAGCACGAGGTCGCCACTGGACTGGACCTCAAGTCGGCGTCGGGCGCCGACTCACCGTGTGTTTCGTGTGTCGGCGGTAAGCTGACACGGCACACCTTCCCCGACAAAGGCTCCGACGCCGACGACGTGCTGGCAGTCGTGCAGATCGACCTGTGCGGGCCATTCCGGGTGTCTTAATCTTTCTGCAGCACGGGGTCATTCGGGCTAGGCTCATCTCCGGTCATTAGTTTCAGGCAACCGATCTAACAGATTTATAGTCGCATTTTCCGGGCACAATCATCATAGCCCTCGCCATTGCTTCTCGGCAATGAAGTTCTTTAGCACCTCCTTGATCAGCGTGAACTGGTTTGTTCGCGCTCCCCTTGGCGCCGAAACACCAGAATCTTTGCTACCGCTTCGATCTTGGGCTGAAGATCACTACCTCCCGCCGCATCCTTTCCCGCCATAGCTACCTATAACGCAGATCTGATAACAACTTCTTGGTGAAGGGCCTAATAAACTCAGTCTATTTAGACTTAATCAAACTTAACACCTCTCCTCGGGGTCACCTCCAAGGGTCCCTGGGTGCCTGATACAAGACCAGCCTCTATCCTTGGGTCTGAGTTTGTAGAGAGAGGAGTCAAGTGCGACTTAGTCAAAACAACCTTGAACATCGCGCAGTGCAGACCGTCGATCGGATAAACCTGGAATTTTACTATATCGAAGCTCAAACGGAGATATTTAGAATAAGCCAAGTTGCCTCGTGAAAAGTTCTGCCGGCAGAGTTTTGGCTCGGACAGCATTTGCCTAGTGTCCTTGGCCTTGTCCTAGCAGAACCTCTCTTGTTAGGATCTTGATCTTGATAAAAATTGTATGGTTATACTCGTTAACTGGCCTTGTGGCTACTTGTCTTGGAGGTTGGGCTCGTAGTACCTGCTAATGAGCTAAGTTAGGTTTAGGAGGGCTCGATCTAGGAGGCGAGAGAGAAGACCAAAGAGAGAGAAGTTGTGATTGGGCAACAGTCGAGAAATACAGGACAACGAGGTGGTCACAAGGGTGCGCCGTGAAGGAATTTGTAACAACTAAACAATACTAGCTGGGTTGTAGGCAATTACAGCAACATATATAGAATTTATATATTCTCACACACCCCCTAACTGTCTCTAGGACATAGCTAGTGAAAGCTGGAAGCCCAAAAGCCGACGCACTGCAGCTCTACCGCTGCATGCTGAAGGAGAGGACTTCCAGCTAGCTGGTTGGCTCGCTGGCTGGCGAACACTGAAAGGAAAGAGGAGAGAGGCGACTGGAAGGATAGAGGAGAGAGGAGGAGGTACCAATCATTAGTGTAAGTAACGCACTTACTCTTAGTACCAACCATAAAGGAAAGTAACGCACCTACACTTAGTACCAACTATTAGTGTAAGTAACGCGTTTACACTTTGTACCAATCATTCGTTTAAGTGTCGCACTTACTCTTAGTAGCAAATATTAGGGTAAGTACGCACTTACACTTAGTACCAACCAAACTAAATGCCCGAATACACATTTCTTCCCATCAATCGTAACCACACTAGACCGTTCGGGGTAACAATTGTACGAAAAAATATTTCTAGATATTATCCTGGCTGGCCACCCAGTTCTTCACTTCCTCCCCCTCGTAGCAGCCTGGTGCCCACCAGTTTTCACCATCATTCCTCCATCCCTCTGCACCTCCCATCAGTTCATTTATAGCATCCTACACCTTATCCTAGGCAAACCCTGCCTTAGCCCTCTCCTTGTCAGTGTCATCCACCTCATCCGCCTCCTTGGCAAGCTCTGCCTCGGCCTCGTCCTCGTTGTCCTTGTCAGTCGAGGGCAACCACGAGGTCTTCCTAGAAGAGGTATGGGATCCTCTCTTTCTTCGCCTCCTCGTTATCCCACGGGTGAGCAAGGATCAGATGGCCCTTGCTATCGTCTTCTGTGTTTGAAATGCCACCTCTGAGGAAAGCCTTCCTCACAAGCTCCTCTGGGACGTTAGCCCATGCCTCTGCAATTCACTTTAAAACGGTCTTAAGGAGGCTTCTTCAAGAGATCTGCTAAGGCTGCACTTTTGCGAGCTTTGCCAGCACACGGATGACAGGGTTGCTTGGAGGACAGGGTTGCTTTTGATGTTGCCCAGGGGCACCCAACTGTCTTCAGTGGAGGTGGTATCCTTCCAAGGAATAAGGAACTCAATCCCCCAAGATCCCTAAGGGTGGCGAATCCGATGGCTCCGAATTTTCTCGGGGTTGACAATGGGCTTTGATGCACGAAGCGTCACCAAGGGCGGACGATGGTGTGGCAGTTGGCTTGTGGTCAGGATGCAGTGTCGAAGAAGGCTGATGTACTAGTCGGCGGGTAGCAGGAGATGGGCGGTGACGCGTGTGATCATGTGGCTAATCTAGAACTAGCCACAGTAGAGCGGGCAAAGTTTCGGTACGACGGGCAGGTGTAAATTCTGGGTGTAGTATTTTTGCTAGTACGTCACGGGGTGGAGGTGGCGATCGGCGTTCCATATGGTGATGATATTTGCTTTTCGTTTATTTCTTCTGCTGCGTGTGTTCGGGCAGCCCACAAAATATCGGCGAACTGTTGCGCGCATGAGGTCGGGTTGTCGGGACTTGGCATCATGGGCACTGTAGGGCTTTGCCCATAGTTGAGGTAGAACGGCGATTGCTGCGTTGTTGCTGACGTGGTGTTGTTGTAGGCGAACTCGATCAGCGGCAACGGTTGCTCCTAGGTTGCCGGGTCGTCACACGTGGCGCGAATCAGCTGCTCCATGGTCTGGTGTGTTCTCTTCGTTTGACCATCGGTTCCGGGGTGGTAGGACGAACCGAACTGTAGATGGGTCGAAAACTGCTCCCAGTGGTTCTTCCAGATGTTGCTGGTGAACTTCGTTTTTTCTGTCGCGCTGATGATTGCGGCTGGTATTCCGTGCAACGACAGTTGCGATGAAAACGCAAGCGGATTCTTCGGCCGAGATCGATTTCCTGCATGCAGCAAAATGAGCCATTTTTGTCAATCCTAGCCAGCGACGACCATGACTGCGTCGTTACAACCAGGGCTCGCAGGTACCCCGTGACGAAGTCCATTGTTACTTGCTACCAGGTGCGCTCGGGCGGCGGGATCGGCTGCAGTTGACCCGCTTTCTTTTTGTGCGAGCTCATTATCACCTGACACATGGAGCACGATCCCACGTGGTGCTGGACGTCGATCAACAGCTCCGGCCAAGAGTAGTGCCGCTGCAGTTTCTGTCGCGTTTTTTCAACCCCGAAGTGACCCGAGGTAATCCCGTCGTGTGTCTCGTGCAGTAGCAGTTCCCGTAGCAGTGAATATGCCGGTACCCGGATGCGGTTGGTGCTTGTTTTTGCGTAATAATCTCCTTTAGCCTCTGTCAGCTGCTGCAAATTTCCAGTGCTCAAAAACGGGTCGGCGCGGTAACCGCGGGTGAATAGTCCGGTCAATAGCGGGTTGGTTTGGCCGAGTACGATGGCATGCAGTTGGGTAGTCGGGCGAGTGAGGGCGTCTGCGATGTTCGAGGCACCTTTCTTGTACGCTATAGTACCGTGAATGTTGTACCGTAGCGAGCGATGGTCTGTCGAGGTAGACGATGACGCACTATCTAAAAGCAGGCGGAAGGCCTCGTTCATCGTCCTCTAAAAATTCGCGGGGGAGTTGGTCAGTCCGAAGGGCATTACCATGTATTCAAATGAACCGTAGCTGTTACGGAAGGCTGTTTTCGGGCAGTCATGGGGGATTGAGTCGGATCTGGTGGTAACCTCGCTCGAAGGTCAATTTTCGAGAAGATGCGGGCTGTGATCGTGGGATGGGGTAACGTGACTTGATTGTAACCATGTTCAGTGTGCGGTTGTCTATGCACATGCGAGAACTGTCGTCCTTTTTTTTGTGAACAGTATGGGCGCGGTGAAGGGTGTCAAACTCTGGCGAATGAACTTTTCCTCGAGCAGGTAATCCAGTTGCTTCCGTAGTTCGTCCAGTTCGGGTTGGGTCAGTTGGAACTGTCGCTCTACCGTTGGTTGTGCTCCTGGTTCTAAGTGTGTGCTATGGTCATATGGTCGCTGAGGTGGCATCCCCTCCGGTAGGTCGTCGTGCAAACATTTCACTGTACTATTTCAGTAATGCTGCCAGGCCATCCGGTACGTCAGCGAGCAGTTTCTGCAAATCGACCGCGTACACGTGAGATCCTGTCGCTACGGCGCGTTTCATCGTGATGGCATTGACTCGAACGGACGGAAACTCAGACGAGCTCCTGTCAGGTAGGGCGATGTTGTTACCGTTGACTCGCACAGTGCGGTCGGCCGTCGTCCAGTCTATCCGCGGGTCGTGTCGTCGCAACCAATCACGGCAGAGTAAAATATTGGTTACGACGAGGGTCGTGGCCAGCATTTCCTGGGTGAGGGTGAAGTTACCCCCACAGCGGCAGATCCGCACTCGGTCCACATGTTCCTGTATCGCCAATGGCTTGCCGTCGACTAGTCTTGTGTCGATGCCACGTAAGCATCGGTCCAGTTGCAGTTTAATTTTCCGTGCAGTGGCATCATTAATTAGGCTGTGGCTAGCTCCTCCGTCCACTAAAGTTATAGTGATCGATAAGTTCTCAAAAATGAAACACTTCATACCTACCAACGCCATGGCTACAACTGAAGCAACTGCACGTCTCTTCTTCGACCGCATCACCACCATCCTCGACATTCCTGCTACACTCATCTCATACATAAATCCAAAATTCATGCGTAATTTCTGGAGGGAACTCATGGGTTTGTTGGGGCCAAAGCTTGCGATGTCTTCAGCATACCACCCCCAGACAGACAGAGCGACTCTTTCAGGTGGTTGAACAGTTACTGCGTACCGCATGCAAAGACGATATCAGCCACTGGGATCTATAGTTACCGACCCTTGGGTTCTCCTACAACAACGCATCTTATGCTACGAACATGAACTAATCACACCACAGCAGCCAACCACACCGGCACACGTCCAAGCCGCCCACGACTTCGTCACCACCATGCAGCAGCTATGGGAGAAGACTCAGCGACGCACGATGCAGAACTCCCAGAAGAAGTATGCCGATCGACTGCGACGAAATGACTCGGTAGCCGTCGGAGACCACGTTCTTTTGGACACACGCAACTTGTCGCGTAGAGGCCATGGTGACACCAGTTACATTCTGCTTGTGCCTACCAACCACATGGAAACTTCACAACGCTTTCCATATCAGCTACTAAAGCCCTACAAGGACCCCAAACAACCGTACCAGGGACGACAGCTACCTCCACCACCACCTGTTCTCATACAGGATGAACCAGAGTACGAGGTGGGACGTGTCCTCGCTCACCGACGCAGACGCGGCAACACGCTCGAGTTCCTGATTTGCTGGATAAGTTATGACCCATCGGAGGATAGTTGGGTTATAGAAGCTGATATGGGCAACGCACGCTGTGCTTTCAAGGATTATCTTGTCAAGCAGGGAGATTCTCACGCCACCCAGCTTTGAGGGGGGGATGTGTGAGAGTACCGTGCCTGTGCTTACCCATACTTGCTTAATATTGCTTATTTATATTTCTCTCATCGTTTTATGCTTGTTTTCCTAGATTCATTGTTTTTTTATATTGATTATAGTTTTAGCTCCGAATTAGGTTGCGTGCACTCTGTTGAATTTTGGTTAATCCCGCGTGACTTTGCGTGCGCGTGACTTCACCCGAAATTCTTCTACCGAATCTGGGAAGGTTCCGTTCCCGATTCTCGATGCACGAAACATTCTCGTAACATCTTGGTTACCTGCCTTGTATCGTGCGTACATATAACGACGTAGTTGTACCTGAGATTCATAATATATTTTCTGAACTCGATCCTCGGTCCTCACAGTAAGGCGGCGGCATTCGCGGCGATGGCGCGTGTCGTGGCGTTCTCGTTCGTTTCACGAGCCCGATGTCTCCGGTTGATGTTGCTGTGATAGGACCCCGTTCTCAGTCGGCGGAGAAGATATAAATTCTCGGCCATGGCAAGGATGTGATCGGATTCCGTGACGTCACTGAGCAGGATTTCTTGCGCGATTTCATTTTTCAGACCGCTGACATAGCAATCGACGCGCTTAGCTCCATGCATGTAGCCCACCTGCTCGCACAACGCCAAGATGCATGTAGTCCTGGGCGAAATCGAGCTGGCGACAAGTGTGCAGCTTCTGACGGGGAGAGATTGACGACGCGATTGGCTCGAATCTCCCTCGCAGTCCCTCGCACCACGCGTCCCACGTGCGATACTGGGTGACCACTACGAAATACGACGGTGCCCAGGGCCCAGTTGGTCTTTCCTGTGGCGGAAGAGTCTCGTAGTCGCTCGGCTTCATGACAATGACGTGCCACCAATCCATGGCGAGTCCTCGCAATAACGACACGGCGTAGCGAATCTTCGCCGCAACCTCACGGCTCGGCCAGTAACCCGCACTCCAATCCTCCGCTTCGAGAATTCCCAACCTCGGCGCCAGGCCCGTCGCTCACCCCATAATTCGCTCGTTACCGTTACTACGCTAGTTCGTTATTAAACATTCGCTCATGCCTTCACTCAATGTAGTGTTTTACTTTGATAGTGCATTCTTCGTTCGCTCACTCAATTGCAGTCGTAACACTTGGTATCAGAGCCACGACCCTTTTCAGACCGCGCCCACACCTTCGCTTCCCAAATTATCACAACTTTTCTGGGGGGGAGGGGGGGGAGGGGGGGGGGGGGGTGGGGGGAGAGGGGTGGGGGGGGTGGTTAGACGTTCCTCTGCGACCAAGCACCGCTGCTCTCTCGTAAGCACACATTGTCACGACAGAGTCTCTCGCTGAGCTAGCCTGACGCCCCCGCCATGGACTAATCCGGCCGCATTCCGCTCACGTCATGGACACAAGAGCGCCTCGACAAACTTATGCGCCAACTGGAGGAATCGACGCTCGAAATCGCGACGCTCACGGCAGAGCGTGATTCTGCACGACAGCAGTCGACGGCGAATGCACCGGCACCAGCACCAGCAAATGCACCTGCACAAAATGAAGAACCCATCGTCATCTCTTCCGGGACACCATCGCAACACGATAGCATGGGACAGCGCTCAGGCGCAATCAGTGATGGCGCTCCCCAATCTATGCCAGGCATGGAGCGAACCAGGGAGGAAACCGGGCGTAATCACACCTCTCGAAGCCCGTCGTCCCGTCAGCATTGCAGCACCCGTCGGCAACAACGACATTGGTGAGCCGAGGCCACTCAAGCCGCAGCGCCCGCCATTTTTTTATCCTAGCCAGCGTGGAGGTCCGACGGTTCAATCGTGGGTGTTCACGATGAACGTGCATTTTTACGCAAATTACGTCACGTCGGATGCAGCGAAGATCCGGTAAGTCGTATCCTTGATGCGCGGACCCGCCATGGGGAGACGCCCTCGGGGCCAGATGTCACCTCGAGTTCGTTCTGCAAAGTCGCCCAATACCGCACGTGGGACGCATAGTGCTCAAGGCTACGGGCGCGATACGAGCCAATCGCGACTTCGATCTCAGCACGCCAGAGGCTGCGCGCTTGGCGGCAGCTTGGGTCGGTTCAAGACTACACCAACGAATTTCTCGCGCTGTGCGAACAGGTCGGCTACATGCACGAAGCGGAGCGAGTGGATCGCTACGTTGGCGGCCTGAAGCCGGAAATCCAACTTCAACGAAATCATGGCGCTCGCCGAGAAATTTGACATTTTGCGACGACCGAGGCCGGGGTCCTACCACTACGGACATCGTACTCAGGGGGCGACCGAGCATGCCACTGTACATGCTGTCGCAGCGAACGCAGCTGCCGCATCACTTAAGGGGCGCTGCTTCGCGTGCAACAAGCCGGGCCATTGCAAGAGCGAATGCCCAGAGGAGCAAAAGCGCCGAGGAGCAGAGCAGGGAAGAAAGTGAGGAAGGCAGGGAAACGCAAGCAGTCAGTAGAGTACGGGCCCACTACTGACGAGTCTCATTGCTCGTCTGACCCCACTGTCCCTCACCGAGTGAACGTACCGATTCACGCGATCGATCGGGCTCGGCTGAACAAGGAGGGTACAGCGACAGATTGCCCAGTACTGATACACGGGAAAATACTGGGGACAGCAGTGAAGAATTTTATTGACAGAGGAGCTAGTCACAGCTTAGTTAATACCGCAACCGCAAGGAAGCTGCAATTGACACTTAGCCGCTGCTTACCGGAGATCGATGCACGCTTAGTGGACGGCACGCCGCTGCCTATACGAGAAAAGGTGGAGAGGGTGAAGGTTCGCTACGGAGAGAATTTTGGGTTTACACATGAAATGCTCGCGACAACATTGGATGGGACCGACATTTTATTGGGGCGTGATTGGCTGCGACGATACAAACCACGAATTGACTGGACGACAGGCAGCTAAACCGTGCGAAGCGGCGGTAACTGGGTCGCATTACCTTGTTGGGAGTCGCCTGAGTCTTCAACGGTCCACATCAACGCCATCACAATGAAACGGGTTGTCTCTTCAGGAGCTGACGTGTACGGAGTGGATATTACGAATGTAGGAGAAGTCGAGCGGTTTTTAGACACTGCTTGCAGCTGTACCACCCGAACTGCAGGAATTACTGAAACGGTACCCCAGGGTTTTTCCCGATGACCTACCGGAGGGATTGCCACCTCTGCGACCACACGACCACCGAATACTACTAGAGCCGGGGGCACAGCCAACTGTACAGTGACAGTTCCGTCTGACACAGCCTGAGCTGGACGGATTAGGGAAGCAGATAGATTACCTAGCGGAGAAAAAAATCATCTGACCAAGTTCGTCGCCGTTCGCCGCACCGATACTGTTCACACCGAAGAAGGACGGAGGTTTTCGCATGTGCATCGATTACCGGGCGCTCAACAGGGTAAAACTCAAGTCACGATATCCCATACACCGCGCCAACTAACTGATCGACCAACTGCAAACAACCAGGGTTTTTATTCGAAAATCGACTTACGCGGCAGTTACCACCAGATTTGAGTCGAACCGACAGACTGCGCCAAACCAGCCTTTAGAACTAGATACGGGTCTTTCGAGTATACGGTGATGCCATTCGGGCTGACCAACGTGCCCGCGACATTTGAAATGACGATGACCGAGGCGTTTAGGACACTTTTAGATAAATGCGTCGTCGTTTACCTCGACGACATCCTGGTTTAGAGTCACGACAAGCAACAGCAGTTAGCCGACATGGAAGCAGTATTTAAAATTTTAGACGAACATCGGCTGCTGACGATGGGTTCCAAGTGCAAGATTTTTCAGGACCACTTAGAATCTGGGGCGCATCATTCCGGAAGCGGGGGATGTAATAGACCCAAAAGGACTGGATAATATCAAAGCGTGGCACCCCCCTACGAGTATCACGGAGCTGTAGTGCTTTTTTGGGTTTTGTTAATTATGTGCGTCGGTTCGGCCCCGACATGGCATGGTTAACGGCCCCACTGACAGACTTACTACGGAAGGGCATGTACGTGGGGGGAGAAAAATCATGCTGCCTTCTCTGCCCTAAAAAATGTTCTCCGTTTGATGCCCGTGTTACGCATCGCCGACCCACACCGCCCATTCGAAGTGGTTACCGACGCCAGCGACATCGCCATTTGGAGCCGTACTGCTACGTGATTTCGGCAACGGCGTACAGCCCATCGCATACGAGTCACAAAAGTTGCAGCCCCCCGAGAAGAATTACCCAATACATGACCGCAAAATGATCGCAATCGTGCAGCGTTCAAAGTGTGGCACTGTTACTTGACCGGCGCAGACGTGACAATACGGACAGATCACCGCTCGCTACAGTACCTTCGCGCGCAACCCCACCTCAACCCACGACAGATCGGCTCGCTCGATTTCCTCGGGTCCAACTTTCACTACACAGTCACCTACAAAAAGGGTGCCTCCAACATTGCCGACGCACTGACCCGCCTAACTGCCCAGATACACGCGGTACTACTCGCCCAAACCAGCCCACTGCGTACAGGCCTATTCACTCACGGCTACCAGACAGACCCGTTCTTCACTGGAGGCAATTCACAGCAGTTTGCAGCAGCACGAGGGGTGTCTTACGTAAAAGTTGGCACTGATCGCATCTGGGTACCAGGCTGCACCCTACTGCGGGAATTACTGCTACAGGATGCACATGACGGAATCATATCACGACATTTCGGGGTCAAAAAAACACAACAGCAGCTGCATTGGTATTATTACTTGCGTGAAATGCTGACGGACATGCAGCGACACGTGGCATCGTGTCCCACCTGCCAGCTCATGAAGTCATCACGACAACGACCGGCAGCACAGCTGCAGCTGATACCACCCCCAGAGCGTGCTTGGCAGCAGGTGAGGATGGAGAAGTCAATTTCAGCCGAAGAAACGTCGTTCGACTACACAAGATACCCGCGGCGATCATCATCGACCGCAACACGAAATTCACGAGCAACTTCTGGCAGACCCTGTGGCAGCAGTTCGGCACACGACTACAGTTCGGTTCATCGTACCACCCCGAAATTGATGGTGAAACGGAGCGGACCAATCAGATCATGGAGCAATTAATTCGAGCCACGTGCGACGACCCGGCAACTTGGGAGCAGCAGATGTCACTCACCGAATTCGCCTATAACAACTCCGCGTCAGCAACCACGTAGCAGTCACCGTTCTATCTCAACTACGGCCAAAACCCCACTGTACCCATGACACCGAATCCCGACAATTGGGTCCCACGTGCGGAGCAGTTCGCCGAAACTGTACAAGCAGCCCGGACCCGAGCAGCAGACGCCTTAAAAATATCAAACATCATCGCTAAGCGCAACGCCGATCGCCACAGCCGCCCCGTCACTTATCAGCCCGAGGACCTCGTACTACTCGACACTCATAACCTCCGCCTTCCCATCACCCCAAAGTTACGCCCACGATATCGCGGGCCATTTCGCATCAGTCACATGATCACGCCTGTCACCCCCCACCTCCTCCTGCCCGCTAACTGGTACGTCAGCCCGTCATTCCACGTCAGCCTCCTCCGCTCCGAGTCAACTGCCACGCAGCCACCAGACAATACGCCCGCCAGCCGAACCAATCATCAGCCCCGAAAAAATATTGAGCCACCGAGTTCGCGACCCACTTGGAGCACGCTGTATCGAGTTCCTGATTTGCTGGAAGGACCGCACGCCTAGCGAAGACAACTGGGTCCCCTTGGATAAAATTGAGAACCACCTCGGCGACGTACATGCACTTTCGTAAGGGGCCTACTTCGCGCCCGTGCTTACCACGTACACGACTGTTCCTGCCACAGCACCTCAACAATAAACCGTTACCACCTCACAACACTTGCCTCGACTACTGTTCCCGCCACTATTCACATCGCGACCCAACCTCGCGGCTCGGTCGGTAACCAGGGCTGACTTTATCAGGATAATTACCATGATTTCAGGGTGATTTCAGCCTTCTCACCTGCTGGTCCCTGTGAAATCAGGTTTTTCACATTTTTGTCCCTGATCCATTCAGAGTATTGGTTTAGCGGACCCTGATATTCTCTGTACACTCTCTGTGTAGTGTTTTCCTCGACCCTGTCAATACAGAGTATGCGACCTGTGGACCCTGAAAGCGATGGTATCGGGACGAAGCTTCGTAGAGGTTTCGTCCCGATACCCCCCCATGTGGGTAATCATGATTTCACACTTACCCATGTGCTCGATTCGTTTCACGCGCACAAGTGACATAATACAGACAGAGAACACAACTGTGATTTGTACAGCATCGGTGTACAACACAGCTGTCAAATTGACAACGCAACAAAAGGCATCATATTTACTGCCACGCGCACCGCGCACAGCACAATACGTGTCCCTCATTGGCGGGAGACACATGGTGGCAGTAATCGCTGGCATTGATGCAGTCGTTCAATGTATTCGGCCTGCATGAAAGGCCGAATACAATGACGGCTCGATGTTTCGACCAAGGCACCACCAATTTCGTGGCGACGCGGTGGATTCTTGCTGACCCCACCTTCTCCCTCCATCTCTTGCTTCCCTTCTCCCACAGCCAGGGCCGGATTCTTGCTGCTGTTATGTTTAGATTGTTCAATTCTTTTCTTCGTTTCTCTCTCCCCCCATCTCTAGCTTCTCCCCGCCATGGAAGGCCAGCAGGCTGACGAAGACGCGCCGCAGGCTGGGTCAGATGAGCCACCGTTACCGCCGAAAGCCACGGAGGAAATTTTGCCGGAGAACCGTTCTGAAGCCCGTCGCTTGGGGCTTGATTTTCTTAGAGGTTCCGCTGCTCCAGTAACACCTGATCCACCTAGGTCTACCGTAGATGATTCTGCAGTTAAAGAAACGCCCACACCTGACGAGTCTCCCCGTGAGGCCGCCTTCACTCTACCCCCGGCTGTTGCTTCTTGCAGCTACGATTCCCAACCGGCCGTGCCAAGTCCCACACCAAGCACCGTGCGGGTGTCTGTTGGTCCGCCGTCGGCTACCTCCACTCCGAAGAGAGCGCGTTCAGGGAAGTGGGCGCAGCATACCCTGCTCATGGGAGGCCGCCGTCTCTCTGCTTCGAACACTCCGGCTGATCCGCCAACTGCTGCAGCCGCACCGCCAGAGGAAGATGTGTTCCCGATCCGCGCTGACACCGGCTCGCCCGCCCTCACCAAGGCGCAACTGCAGGAGCAGATGTACCTGGAGGCCAGCATCATGTACGATACGAGGTGGTCGGGACAGTTCTCTTGGCTTGTCTTCGGGAAAACCAAGGAGGGGTTTCCCTATGTGAAGTGCAGCGTCTGCATGGCCTACGGGAAGGAGAACACGAGGTACGCGAGGCAGGGTGATGACGGAGGCCGTGACCTGCAGACGCAGGCGTTTCGTGCACACGAGCACACGGACGCGCACACAGCGGCTGTTGATCGGCAGTTGAAGATTGCGAAGGGCATCCACGAGGGGCAGCAAGTGATTTCGAACTTCATCAACTCGGACGTCGAGGGCAGGCGCGCAGTCCGACTGTTGCGGTCTGTTGTGATTCTGTGCAAGTGCGACGCGCCGATAAGCATGTACCCTAGGCTGATGCGGCATCTTGCGGAGCAGGACACGCCCGACATCCCGAGGCAGTCTTATGGTGTCTATCTTACAAGGTAGGGCAATTTATTTACCAGCTTGCTGTATTGATTGCGTTCATTTAACTACTTTTCGACTGGTGATTAACTAGTTGACATGCATCCCTGCGCAGGTACGGCTTCCAGCAGATGGTTCACTGCCTAAGTACGTACTTGACGAATGTGCAAATGGACCACATCAACTCCTCGCCGTTCCTGGGCCTTCAATGTGACGAGAGCACCGACCGAACGCGTGGTAAACACATGATTGTTTACCTGACCTTCATCAAGGAGCGCCGAGTCGTCACCGAGTTCTTCACCCTTCTGACTGTGGAGAAGTGTGATGCTGCGTCCCTGTTCGAGGTGCTCATGAATCATCTGCGCTCAGCGGCCGTCGACGTGTCCAAGCTTGTCGGAATGAGAAAGGCTAGAGAAGAATGGGAAACGTCCTAGCTAGGTCAGCAAAGCCAACCACACTTGGAAGTTCAGAGCTGTACTCAAGGCTACCAATAGTGAGTCAAGCCAACATGAGTCAGCTTGTCTTCCCACTTGCACCCTCTTGCAAGTTGCTTCCAGGAAGACCACACTTCTCAAAAGGAGGGTTATAGAGTCCCACTTGACCACCTGTACTTCTTGTCTCATTCTCTGTCCTTGCACCATTGGCATGACAACAATGAAAGGGTGGCAAGGGAAATGCTGCCAACAGTGCACCATGACTACGGAACAGTGAATTTCGGCAGCTGTCACGCAATTCTCAGATGTTGGATCGTTCTGAAACTTGGTGACCACTTGCACAGCGGGGCAAAGGACTGCCAGACCGAATTTCAGACCAATCAGATCTCGGTAGACGAGTCAGCAGCCGAAATGTTGAACTCGGGTGTTACCAAAAAGGAGTAACACACACTTCCGGGATGCCATAAGTCTTGAAACATAAGATGTTGTCATGCCTTGGTAACTGCTTGAAAAACTCTGAAACTTTGAGGGTTTGAAGAAAACGTGTTGAACAACCTCCCCACAAAATTCCAGAAGCTGAGCAGGCTTGTAGGCCGAATGGGAGTGCGATGACCGTGCCACTGTAATGTGTTGGCACAACAAACTCCCCCTCATCGTGCTCTCATTCATCCCTTAGCTGCTCCCTGAAGCTGCCTCCCTTAGTTGAAGGACATGCCACACAAGGTGGCGCAGGTCCAATGCTGATGCTCTGCAAGCCGCTTCGTCAAAAAATCTGCAGGTTGCTTGGTAGTGTTGATGTAGTGCAAGGAGACCGTGCCCTTCTTCACCTCCTTCCTCACCCAATGCCATTTGATATGCATGTGCTTGTTCAGCCCATGGAGCACAGCATTGCGAGCCATTGCAATTGCTCCTTGGCTGTCACAAAACACAGGTGTAGGACCCTCTTGCTCCTGCCCCAACTCCTCAAGCAACCTCCTCATCCAAACCACCTCCTTCACCCCATGAAACAACGCCATGTACTCGCTCTCCGTTGATGAGTGAGCTATCTCCCCTTGCTTCTTAGACTTCCAGCTCTCTGGACTCCCTCCAACACAGCATACATAGCCACCGTGGGATGTTGCATCACTGATGTCACTTGCCCAGGTAGCATCGGTGAAGCACGAGAGGTACAAGTGTCCACGCCTTGCAGGTGCACCGGTCTTCGTGCTCACCTCCTCCACTCCCTTTTGCTTCAGCTGCCCATGCACTGAATATTGCAGCCCCACCCTTGAGGTTGCCATGCAGTACCTCACCAGCCTCTCTGCTGCATCAAGGTGCTCTTGAAGGGGCCTAGACACCACACGAGCCAGCTGCGAAACCGCGAATGAAATATCGGGGCGAGTGTTGACCGAAGCATACATCAAGCTCCCCACCATTGACTGGAACCGACGCTGCAACTCGGGCTCCAACACCTCACCCTCCTCTTCATCAAGGTGTAGCTGAAATCCTGAGGGTAGTGGAGTCTTTACACTCCTCCCTTCCTCCAGCCCATACCTCTCCCCCATGGCTGCAAGGTACTTGTGTTGGTGAAGCCTCAACCATCCCTTCACCTCGTCCCGCTCCACGTGAAGACCAAGGTAATACCCCACTGGTCCAAGGGCCTTGCATTGAAAGGTCTCCTTCAGCTTCCCTTGCACCTCCTTGATCCTCTCCAGGGATGGAGAGAATAGGAGAATGTCATCGACGTAGACAAGGAGAAACACTTTCTCCTCATCCCCCTCGGTTATGAAGAGACTCTCGTCGCACCCACTAACTTTGAAGCCAAGAGCCTCCAACGCCTCCACCAGCCTTGCATACCAGCACCTTGGAGCTTGTTTGAGGCCATAGATGGCCTTGTTGAGCCTGCAAACACGTCCGATCCCATCGTCGTACCCCTCTGGCTGCTTCATGTAAATCTCCTCATCTACCACGCCATAGAGGAAAGCCGTCTTCACATCCATTTGCTCCACCTTCCAACCACAAACGGCAGCTGCTGCCAGCAACACCCGGAGCGTAGGAGCCTTGGCAACAGGAGCAAACACCTCCTTAAAGTCAACCCCCTCCCTCTGCTGGAAACCCTTGATCACAAGTCTTGTTTTGCGCCTCTCCAACTTCCCCTCCGCATCGGTCTTCACACGTAATATCCACGTGCAATCCAATGCCTTTCTTCCCGGGGGCAGATTGGTGAGGGTCCACGTTCCATTCTCCATGAGGCTCTTAAACTCATCCTCCCTTGAAGCCAACCAAGCCTCTCGATCATCTCCAGCAAGTGCTTCCTCCATCGAAGCCGGTTCATGAGGTAAGTTGACACCGAAGCAACAAATCTGCTCCATCTCTCCCTCGGCTCCCTTCTCCTCATCATCTTCCTCCTCCTGGACCAGCAATGCCTTGGGACCCCCAAGCCTTTCATACTTGAGGAAATCCCTTGGGTGAGCAGCTCTCTTGGGCCTCTCCTTGGCTGCACTCTCCTTAGCTCCACCACGGACAGCACCACGCTTCCCTTGGGTTGTCCGCCTTGGTGGAAGAGTAGGGGATGGTGTAGGCTGCTGCACCTCCTCCTCGGCATCACCTCTCTCAGCTACAGGGGCCTTCTCTTGCTGCAACACTCCCTCCACCTCTGCTGCCTCCCCTTCAGCACCTCCCAAGTCATGTGACACCTCCGTTACCTCTGAAGACGAAGACAACTCGATGGGAATGAAGAGTGGGTCATTCGTTCCCACCTCTATTCCGAGCGGAATGGTGACCTTGCTCCTCCCTCGCTCCAACCACTCCTTGAACATGAGCCCCTCCATGAACTTGGCATCTCTGGTGGTGAAGATGGTGTTGGCTATTGGGTCCCACATGAGCCACCCCTTGCTCCCTTGTGCAAGTCCCAAATGAACAGCCCACACCGCCGCCGCTTGAAGCTTGTCACGCTTTTCCTTAGGGACGTGCACGAGTCCCATGCACCCAAAGACTCGAAGCATATCCACCAGAGGCTTCTTGCCCCTCCATTTCTCCATAGGGACCCAATGCTGCCCTCCCACATGAGTCAATACTCGGTTCTTGATGACGGTGGCATGGCGAATAGCGAGGGGCCAGAACCGTAAGGGTAGACCCGAGTCTACCAAAATCGTTCTCCCGCCCTCCAAGATGGTCCGGTTCGCTCTCTCTGCCACGCCATTGGATTGAGGGGTGTAGGCCGTGGTGAGCTGCTGCTTGATGCCATGCCGCTTCAGCCAGCTCCGGAACTCCGCTCCCAAGAACTCCCCACCACGGTCACTACGTATCGCCTTCACCCGCTTGCCGCTCTCTCGCTCCACCATGGGCAGCCACTCTTCAATGATGACCCTTGCAGCATCACTCTTCTTTGCAAGTGGAAAGGACCAGGTGAGCCTTGTGTTGTCATCCACCATGGTCATAGAATACAGGGCCCCACCATCTCCCTTCACCTTCATGGGTCCCACGAGATCCACATGCACGAGCTCCACCGGGTCACTCGACTTCCCCTCCACCGAATGGAAGGGAAACCGTGAAAACTTGCTGGTCAAGCAAGTCTCACAAGATCCCACCTCCTTGGGCTCCCCCTTTATCCTCAGCCCCTTGACTCTTTCCTCCTTAAACAGCTGCTGCAACTGAGGTAGCGCCACGTGGCCAAAGCGACGGTGTGCGGTGAGCCAATCCGTCTCACCCGTGCTAGGAGTTACACTTGGAAGCACAGCCCCTCCATGCCCAAGGAGCCCACCATCACTGTCATCACCACCCCCTCCATTGTCCACGTGGTTAACACGCCCTCCTCTCACATCTCCAGCAGCCAAGCGCGCAGCCGCCTCCTTCCATGGCAGCACCAATATCTCCCACATGGACCGGTGCATGTCCTTGCCGCCTCGGAGGTCCCACAATACGCGCCCATCCAGAGTTGCCTTGAAAACCTTTGTGCCCAACATCTCCATCTTCATCCCTGCCTCACTTAGGGCCTTGGTAGAGAGGAGGTTGGCACACAATCCAGGAACAAGGAGAACACGCTTCAGCCCCACAAGCCTCCCATCCGCACCCATGAACATGGCTCTCCCCTCGCCACGCACGGGTACAACTTGGCCGGTGGCTGAAATGACGGTGGCTGCCTTTGATGGCCTAACTTCATCCAGTAGATCCTCTCGGTTGGTCATGGTCATGAAGGCTCCCGTATCGATGACCCAATGGGAGGAGCGGGGAAGAGCAATCTTGCTGGCCGGCACAACCATGTCCTCGGGGCACGCCTCCCCTACATGGTAGAACATGCCGCCGTATCCGCCAGCACCTCCTTCGCCCTCCTCACTGCCCATGCCTTCTCCCATAGCTCCATGAACACCCTTGGAGCCCTCAATTGATGGCTGACCAGGCCTCCAACTGTCAGGTAGCTTGCGGCACTTGAACCATGGGTGCCCTTCCACATGGCAATACCAACACTTGCCGCCACACCGCTTGCCTCCCTTGTTGCCACGCTTCCCTCCCGAATGCTGCTCCCCTCCAGAGCCTTCCTTGGCCTTCCCTTTCTTGCTGCCACGCCCCTTGAAGCCCTTCATGCCATAGGCAGAGCCTCCACCTTCACCGGCAGCGGCGGTCAGCTCCTTCCTCCGAAACTCCTCTTGAAGAACTTGTGCGCGAATCCACTCAAGGGACCACGAGTCCTTCATCCCATTAAGGTTGACCACCAAGGGCCCCCACGACTCCGGCAGCAGGGAGAGAGCCTTGTAGCACTTGATTTTCTCAGGGTAGTCCACACCAGCAGCTGAGAGCTTCACATAGAGGTCCCGGAGTTGATCGAACGCTCCTTGTACGGCATCACCCTCGTTGATCTTCACCGCATGGAGTTGTCGCTCGAGCACCACCACCATTGCTTCGCTGCTGGGGGCATGGACATCCTTCAATATCCTCCATGCCTTAGGACCACACTCAGCTTCCTTGATGAGATGCTTGATGTGGTGCAGCTGGTTGGATGAGAGGCATTGGGAGAGAAGGAAGAATCCATCCTTGGACCGGCGATCCCATTCTTTGGTCGCTCCTTCGCTCGTAGGCCTCTTGAATTCTCCATCCATCACTTCAAGCAGCCCATAATGGTTGAAGAGGAGCTCCATCCTGAAGCTCCATGATGCCCAATCATCCCCAGAGAACTTCTCCAGGTTGAATGCCTTCACATCATCCTTAGCTGATGTTGAAACTGAAGCCATTGGCGCAGATCCGCCTGCAACGCCTCTTCCCGCTTCCCCAGCGCCTCTCACGCCACCACTGCCACTGGGACCAGCTGGAGCAGAACCTTCAGCCTCCATTTTCACCCACGAACAGAGTATAACAGCTCTGATACCACTTGTTATAGTCTGCAGTCCACTTAGGGGTCGCGGATGCCCATGAAACCGCCTAAGCAGAATCTGACGTCTTCAAACCGCCTCTGTTCAAAACGCCGTCACGATCAGCTCCGAGAACATACGAGGCTGAAACTTGGACAGCGGTTAGCCTTAGATGTCTGCTTTCCAACGGTATATTACTTGCTATTATCAGAGGTGTGTGCACTACGCAGTGAACGAAAACGTAAGCTCGGCTGAAAAAACGTGTATTCTCATTGATGCAAGGAAGAGGTGAGTACAACATTGCCTAGGGGACTCATAAGGGGTTGGGTCATCCTGGGAACTCAGAGAAGGTTGAGTCCTAGGGGAGAAAGGCTAGAGAAGAATGGGAAACGTCCTAGCTAGGTCAGCAAAGCCAACCACACTTGGATGTTCAGAGCTGTACTCAAGGCTACCAATAGTGAGTCAAGCCAACATGAGTCAGCTTGTCTTCCCACTTGCACCCTCTTGCAAGTTGCTTCCAGGAAGACCACACTTCTCAAAAGGAGGGTTATAGAGTCCCACTTGACCACCTGTACTTCTTGTCTCATTCTCTGTCCCTGCACCATTGGCATGACAACAATGAAAGGGTGGCAAGGGAAATGCTGCCAACAGTGCACCATGACTACGGAACAGTGAATTTCGGCAGCTGTCACGCAATGCTCAGATGTTGGATCGTTCTGAAACTTGGTGACCACTTGCACAGCGGGGCAAAGAATTGCCAGACCGAATTTCAGACCAATCAGATCTCGGTAGACGAGTCAGCAGCCGAAATGGTGAACTCGGGTGTTACCAAAAAGGAGTAACACACACTTCCGGGATGCCATAAGTCTTGAAACATAAGATGTTGTCATGCCTTGGTAACTGCTTGAAAAACTCTGAAACTTTGAGGGTTTGAAGAAAACGTGTTGAACAACCTCCCCACAAAATTCCAGAAGCTGAGCAGGCTTGTAGGCCGAATGGGAGTGCGATGACCGTGCCACTGTAATGTGTTGGCACAACAGGAATTGTAATTCCTTACTGTACTCTCACTTTAGCGAGTACATCCCGAAGGTCACGCGACGACGAACCTGTTCGGCCTATTTCGTCGGCCAAACCAATCCCGAGTCGGCCTCCGCTCCAATCGCAACCATCACCGAGCCATCCTCGCCCTACCTCTCCGCCTAGCTAGCTTTTCCCCTATTTAGGCTCGCTACTTTCCTTGTATCGTCATTCAGTCATTCTGTAGTTCAACATTCTCGTTATTCGTTTTACTGCGCACTCTGCAAGTTCATTCATCACACCTGGTATCAGAGCTACTTTCCTAGCCTACCCCGTTTTTTAGAGTGTAATACCCCTCGGGGGGGGGACGAGGAAGGATGCCTTGGGGTCCAGGAGTTGCGTAGGCCGGCCAGGAGAACTAGTTAGTTGCTCCTCGCGGCTATGTTTTTACGGGCACTCCTTTGGCACCGCCGGATCCTTGCCTCGAACGGTCGCGATCGACCGTGTCCTCCCTCCCCCCGGGCAACGGACAGCTGTAGCTTTCGGCAAAAGTGCATGTGGACAGACGGGAGCTTTGGACCCGCCGACACTTACGGGCTGCAACAAACAACGAAGTGGCTATTTCGCACTCAGCGGAGTGGGACGCAGGCAGCGAGGGCAATTTGGGCCGGACACCCGAAAAATCCTCGTTCGACGCTGCGTGCCTGGAGCTGTTTGCCAGCTGTTCGACAGTTCCGAGATTGGTTTCCCCGTCCCGGGAAGCCGTTTTCGGGGACAGCCGCAACATCCCACGATTAAACGGTGTTCAACGTACCACCCCGACAATTTCGGAGGTGTGTGGTACATGCCGCCGGGACACACGAGAAGAAACTGCCCAACGGCTAAGCGGGGGTTGAAGAACGTCGTGGGGAGCAGATTAAAAGCCGGTGGAACCGATCTGCGGCCCTACTTCGCCCGAACCTCACCATCCCCACCGATTACTGGTTCCGACTCATGTAGTCGACCTTATTCGGATGAATAACGGGGGTGAACACGTGCCTACCCTGTGCTGGTTAAAGGCACCTGGATTTGGTGCTCGTTCGACAGCTGTACAGAAAAGTAACAAAAAAAAAAAAAAAAAAAAAAAAATGGAGTTCGCGGCACTGTGTTACTCCGACAAAAGCGGGCTGGGTGAACGACACGCGAAAAAGTCGGGGAGCTGCGAGGACAACATTGGTGCAGTTTACGGATTTCTCCTGACCCGGGCGTCTACACGATTTGACGGCGCAGCGACGAAGCTGAGACCGGGAAGCTGTGGAATTTTCGTGGCGTGATAGGCACGGCGGGCTGCAAAACGGTTGGGCGATAGTTCCTTTTAACTAAGGCTACCCCGACTCCGATAGTTTTTGCCTCTCCACCGTGGCCGGGTTCGCGCGGGCAACAACGACGATACCCTATCCGACAAGGGCGGACGCTGGGTGAACGGCGCAGGCGATATTGTCGGGGGGTGAATACGAAAAAAATATAATGACGGAGGGAAAGTTGTGGGTGATCCAGCAGATCACTTGAGTGAGAGGTTGAGCCCGTGCACCACACTACCGCGAATTTCGGAGTCTATTCGGTAGACACCCGAAAGGGTTTGATATTGTTACATGGAGGCGCGGCAAGGGGTGCATTGCCAAGGATACCTGGGATTCGCTAAGTGGCTTCGACGGGTATGAAGATGGGTGAACATCGGAGTACCAGGGTTAACGGCAGAAAATGTCAAACATATACGCTGCTTATTATGTAGGCTGTAGTGGCCCACATGGGGTACAACCCAAATTAGGGTTTGCTACTTGTACCCATCCTGCTGCTAGTTCATTCATTCCTGTTCGTTATTCTGACATGGTATCAGAGCAGGTCCTAGCCTAGGACCGATTTCTTAGGGCCCACCGAGTAGCGCTACCCCACCCGTCGCGCCACTGTGATCGCGTTGCCCTGCCCTGCCCTGCCCTGCTTTGCCCGCGCGCCGCCTGCTGCAGCGCGCCCAGCTGAGTTGAGCGCCGCCTGCTGCAGCGCGCCTTGCCCTGCCCGCGCGTCGCGCCGCCGCGCCTGCCCTGCCCGCGCGCCGCGCCGCCGCGCGCCTCTGCCCTGCCCGCGCGCCGCGCCGCCGCGCGCCTCTGCCCTGCCCGCGCGCCGCGCCGCCGCGCGCCTCTGCCCTGCCCGCGCGCCGCGCCGCCGCGCGCCTCTGCCCTGCCCGCGCGCCACGCCGCCAGGTGCCCTGCCCTGCCCGCACGCCGTGCCGCGCCGCGCGCCTCTGCCCTGCCCGCGCGCAGCGCCGCCCCGCGCTCTGCCCTGCCCGCGCGCCGCGCCGCCGTGCGCCCTGCCCTGCCCGCGCGCCGCGCCGCTGCGCGCCCTGCCCTGCCCGCGCCCTGCGCCGAGCGCCCTGCCCTGCCCGCGCGCCGCGCGCCCTGCTCTGCCCGCGCGCCCTTCCTGCTGCGCGCCCTGCCCTGCCGTGCGCACCCTGCCCTACCGTGCGCCGCTCACTGCTGCACTGCTCCTAGCGCGCTCCCTGCTGCACTGCTGCTAGCGTGCTGACCTGCTGCTAGCGCGCCCGACTGCTCTGCCTGCTATGGCCGCTCTCAACGTTCTCACCTTCGATTCGGAGGGCCGCCCGATAGAGTTCAATGCGTGGCTAGACGACTTACAGCTGTTCCTGCTGACAGACTCTAAGGACGGTACTTCGCTGTTTGACCTCACTTCTGGCGCCTCGCCCGCCCCTGACGCCACAGCTGACAGTGCGACTCGCTCACTGTGGCTTACCCGTGACGCTGCTGCTCGCCTAGCCGTTTGCAACCACCTGCCGTTAGCCGAACGCGCCCACTTTGGCCAGCATAAGACAGCTAAAGCACTGTACGACGCTGTAGTCGCTCGTTACTCCTCCCCGGCCACTGCTGCTCTAGGCCGCCTTCTCCTGCCCTACCTGTTCCCAAAGCTGTCCGCCTTTGCCACAGTAGCCGACCTAGTCACTCACCTCCGCACTAGTGACACTCGCTACCGTGCTGCGCTCCCCGCCGAGTTTCTCGCCAAGAACCCCCCCCCCCATGTACATCACGCTCTACTTCATAGTCACCCGCCTCCCTGACTCTCTCACTGCAGTCAGGGACCTCCTCCTAGCACTTGACCCCACCGACCTCACTATCGACCTGCTCGAGAAGCACCTCCTAGCAGCTGAGACTAGCATAGTCGCTGTAGGCGCTTCTCGTGGCACTCCTCGCACCCCCTTCTTTGAGGGGTGTTCGCCCTCCCCCCTTCTCCCCTCAGTCGCCTCTGCTGCAGCTGTTGACTACCTTCGTGCTGAGGAGGTGGGAGCTGCGTCTGCCCCTAGTGGGAGGCGCCGCAGCGGCAGGGGCAGGGGAGGCAGGAGCGGTGGGGGTGGCAGCGGTGGAGGCGGTGGTGGGGGCGGTGGAGGCGGTGGAGGGGGCGGCGGCGGAGGAGGTAGTGGTGGTGGGGGCGGAGGGGCGGGTGGCGGCGGTGGTGGCGGCAGTGGGAGTGGTGGAGGCAGCGGTGGTGGCGGCGGTGGTGGCGGCAGTGGGGGTGGAGGCGGAGGCAGTGGTGGCGGCAGGGGTGGTATCAGCCAGAGGGGAGGCCTTGGAGGTGGCCAGAGGCAGCAGCAGCGTCAGCCCCTTTCGACCCAGGAGCTTCGTGAGTGGTTTGCTCAGCGTGGGGTGGCTGGGGGTAGTGGTCCCTGCCCGTGTGTCATTTGCACAGGTGACCGCACTGGTCAGACATGCGGGAGGCCTCACACTCAGCACCGCTGCTTCTACCGCCTCACCGACGCCTTTCGCGCAGAGTTTCCTGATGCACTTGAGCTCCCCAACTGGGCGGAGCTGCTTAAGCAGAATGTTGATATCTTGGCTCTAGACTTTGATGCTATCCTATCTGCCATGTATGCATTGACTGTTAGTGCTGAGGGTGACTGTTACTTGTGTATGCCGCCAGACCCAGGTATAGAGGCTGCTGCTCTAGGTGCTAGTGAGTCTACTGCCCTAGGTGCTGGTGAGTCTGCTCTCTCTGGTACAGTGTCTGCTGCGGCCCTGCACACCTTCACGCTTGACTCAGGTGCTTCCCGCTGTTTCTTTCGCGACAGTACCACAGTCACACCGCTCTCTGCACCTGTTGCTGTCTCTTTGGCTGACCCCTCTGGGGGCCCAGTCCTTGCACGTTCCTCCACTGTTCTGCCCTCTCCGGCGGTTCCGTCTGGGTCACTGTCAGGTCTCCACCTCCACTCATTCTCTACGAACTTGGTGAGCACTGCTGTCCTCCAGGATGCGGGGGTTGACACCTTCACCCCTGGACGGCAGCGTGTGGCGATCTGTACGTGCTCCCGGACCGGTCGCCACCTGGCCACGTTCACCCGTCGGCCTGGGTCGAGTCTGTATACACTGACTACTGTGCCTCCTCAGGTAGCTGCGTCTGCGTCTGCGTCAGGTCAGCTTGCTGCCCCCTGCTCGTGTCGCGCCCTGTCGCACCAGACGCTCCTTTGGCACCACCGTCTTGGTCACCCCTCTGTGGCACGCCTCCGTGGCATGCACTCCTGTCTCCTTGTCTCTGGTCTTCCCAGGTCTCTGCCTCCCCTCCCACCCTCGCCTGCCCCTCCCTGCCTTCCCTGTGTCGAGGGGCGGCAGCGCGCCGCTCCTCACTCCTCCTCGTTCCCCCCGACAGAGGCTCCCCTGCAGACTCTCCACCTGGACGTGTGGGGCCCAGCCCGCGTCCGTAGACAGGGCCACGAGCGGTACTTTCTGCTGGTTGTCGACGACTACTCGCGTTACACCATGGTCTTCCCCTTGCGCCGCAAGGGGGAGGTCCCTGATGTTCTGATCCCTTGGATCCGCGCTGTTCGTCTCCAGCTCCGCGAGCGGTTCGAGACGGACCTTCCAGTCCTGCGTCTGCACTCTGACAAACGTGGTGAGTTTTCCTCCGACCTCTTGCGGGCCTTCTGTCGTGCGGAGGGCATTCGCCAGACGTTCACGCTTCCGGCCTCTCCGCAGCAGAATGGGGTTGCTGAGCGCCGCATTGGTTTTGTCATGGAGGTCGCTCGTACCTCCATGATCCATGCGGCTGCCCCCCATTTCCTGTGGCCGTTTGCGGTCCAGTACGCTGCGCATCAGCTCAACCTCTGGCCCCGTGTCTCCTTGCCGGAGACCTTGCCCACACTGCGTTGGACGGGGGAGGTTGGCGATGCGTCGGTGTTCCAGGTCTGGGGATATCGAGCCTTTGTCCGCGATACGTCCGCGGACAAGCTCTCCTCCTGCGCCGTTCCCTGTGTCTTCCTTGGCTTTGTCCCTGACGCGCCTGGCTGGCAGTTTTACCACCCCACCTCGCGCCGTGTCCTGCCCTCTCAGGACGTCACGTTTGATGAGTCGGTTCCCTTTTACCGTCTCTTCCCCTACCGCACTGCCCCTCTTCCTCCCCCGCCGCTCTTCCTCGCACCAGGTCCTCCTCCGGTAGACCCCCTTCCCCCTCAGGGTCCTGCTCCCTAAGGTGTGTCCCAGGTAGACCCTGTCGAGCCTGTCGAGGTCGCTGTCGACTCTGGTGCTGCTAGAGGTGTTGCGTCTGGGGGTGCTGAGCCTGAGCGTGCGGAGCCTGGGGGTGCTGAGCCTGAGCGTGCAGAGCCTGGGGGTGCTGAGCTTGAGCGTGCGGAGCCTGGGGGTGCTGAGCTTGAGCGTGCGGAGCCTGGGGGTGCTGAGCCTGGGGTTGCTGAGTCTGGGGGTGCTGAGCCTGCGGGTGCGGAGCCTGGGGGTGCTGAGCCTGAGCGTGCGGAGTCTGGAGGTGCTGAGCCCGAGTGTGCTGAGCCTGGAGGCCATTCGGGTGTCGTGTCACGGCTGGAGTCTCTCTCTCCACTGCAGCTGCGCGAGTGGTTTGCTCGGCGCTAGAGCCTCCGGGGTGGTGCTGCTGGAGCTTGAGCTGCTGGAGGTGCTGGAGCGGCTGGTCCCGGAGGTGCTCGTACTGGAGGTACTGGAGCTGCTGGGGCTGGAGGTACTGCTGGAGCTGCTGGAGGTGCTGGTGCTGCTGGAGCTGGAGCTGCTGGCGGTACTGGAGCTGCTGGAGCTGGAGGTGCTGCTGGAGCTGGAGCTGCTGTAGGTGCTGCTGGAGCTGGAGCTGCTGGAGGTACTGGAGCCACTGGTCCCGAAGGTGCTCGTACTGGAGGTACTGGAGCTGCTAGGGCTGGAGGTACTGTTGGAGCTACTGGAGCTGGAGGTGCTGCTGGAGCTGGAGCTGCTGGAGGTGCTGGAGCTGGAGCTGCTGGAGGTACTGGAGCTGCTGGAGCTGGAGGTGCTTCTGGAGCTGGAGCTGGAGTTGCTGCTGGAGCTGGAGCTGTTGGAGGTACTAGTGCTGTCGGTGCTGGTGCTGGAGGTGCTGTGCGGCCGCGACCGTACTTCGTTCCACTTCTTCAGCAGGTTCTTGGTCTCCCGCCGTCTGCTGACCTTGGTCCTCCCTTCCTGTGTCCACCGTCTGACCAGTCCCAGCCACAGCTACTGCCAGCCTCCCCGCTGCCTGCTCCTTCTCCTTACACTGAGCAGCCAGGAGGTCTCACTGAGCAGCGAGGAGGTCTTACTGAGCGTCGTGAGCCTGCGTCTCGTCCTGCGTCGCCTGTTCGCGCGCGTCGCACTGGTAGTCGTGTTCCGCATCCGTGTCCTCCTCCTGTCCCCGGCACGCACCAGATGGCACTTCGTCCTTCCTCTGTTCCACTTCGTGTCCCTTTGCCGTCTCCTCCTGCGTCCTCCTTTGCTGACGGTCCAGACCCGGAGTCTGACTCCCTTCGTGCTGCTAGTCCTACTGTCACGCGTCTCCTGGCCACTGTTGTCACTGACCCTTCCTTTGAGTCCATTGCTGCGTCTGCCTTAGTTGCTGAGCTTGTCGACTTTGCTGCTCGCTGTCGTCTAGACTACGCCGCTAGCCTTGTTGCTGAGTCTGAGTCTGTCTGTCCTCCGTCCGTCGGGGGTGAGTGATTTGCAGCTGCTGTACCTCATCTCGTGTCCATGCTGATTGCACCTGAGGGAGATCCGGATGCACTAGACATCCCGACCCCGCGCTCTTACGCAGAGGCGATAGAGGGTCCCTACTCCTCTTAGTGGCAGTCAGCCATGGACGCAGAGATGGCATCCTGGAAGTCCACAGGCACTTACGTCGACGAGGTTCCCCCACCTGGGGCGAACATCGTCAGTGGCATGTGGATTTTCAGGGTGAAGCGGCCGTCGGGTTCTCCGCCTGTCTTCAAGGCGCGTTACGTTGCACGAGGCTTCAGTCAGCGACAGGGAGTTGACTTCTTCCAGACCTTCTCCCCTACCCCGAAGAAGACCACTCTTCGGGTGCTGCTGCACGTCGCCGCTTAGCGTGACTACGAGCTTCACTCTCTTGACTTCAGCACTGCTTTCCTACAGGGCAGCCTGCACGAGGAGATCTGGCTGCGCCGCCCACCTGGTTTCACTGGGTCGTTTCCTGCAGGTACCCAATGGAGATCTGCAACCCTAAACCTTACCCTCTTAGCATCCTGGCACGCTACGTTGCGCCCGGGAGACACCGACCAGAGCACTGGAAGGCCGCTAAGAGGGTGATGCGCTACTTATGCAGTACGTCAGGCATGGGGCTCGTGGTTGGAGGACGGGGTCCAGTTGTCCTCACTGGTCACGCAGACGCTTCTTGGGTTGACGACTTGGCTACGCAGCAGTCGTCACAGGGTTACACCTTCAGCCTTGGCTCCGGTTCTGTTTCCTGGCGGTCTACCCGCTCGTCTTCTGTTCTCAGCTCCAGTTGTGAGGCTGAGATCTACGCTGGGGCCATGGCTGCACAGGAGTTACGCTGGCTCACCTACCTGCTGACCGACTTGGGAGAGCAACAAGGCCATGATTGCCTTGTGTCAGGAGCACAGACTGGAGCACAGAACGAAGCACATAGCTCTGCGCTACTTCCTTGCTCGAGAGTTGCAGCAGCGTGGTCAGCTTCGTCTTGTTTACGTGGCCTCTCAGGCCAACACTGCTGATATCTTCACCAAGGCACTTCCGCCTTGTCATCATCAGCGTTTCTGTACTGTTTTAGGCCTTGTGCCTACTTGGCCTCACTTGCTTACTTCTTGACTTTGCTTGTACTGTGATCTATATACTTAGCAGTTCGATGACTTGTGGTGCTGTTGATGTGGCATTGTCAAGTCCTAGCAGCCGCTGGGGGTCATGATTGGGAGTTACCTCCTGCACATCATCGTTGTCAATCTCTGGCTCAGGTGGTGGTGGCGGCGCTGTGCCTCTGCTGCTCCCTTCTGCTTCGCCGACTCCTCCTCTTGACGGTTCCTCATCGTCGTCGTCGCTGCCGTGGCGTTCGACTCCTTCGAATTCGCAGGTGTTGTCCTACTCTAAAATAGCCGCGGCGGCTTCGTTCACGGGCGTGGCGTAGCTGTGCCCGTCATTGACGTAGCCGCGATTCGCGTTCGTCTTCTCGTCTTCGCGGAAATGGCGAGGTTGAGCCGTTCTCTCATGCGTTCGTGATTTTCTGGCTGAGAAGATCCAGGATGATCCATGCCTTGTATTCGCGGCTGATACCGAGGTGAATTCCCCAGCGCACGCGGCTTGCAAATTTGCCAATGGTTGACGTCGGCGGGCGGTATTGCACCACGCACCCCCAGACACGGAGCATGGAGGTGTCTCCTTCTTCTTCTTCTTCTTCTTCTTCTTCTTCTTCTTCTTCTTCTTCTTCTTCTTCTTCTTCTTCTTCTTCTTCTTCTTCTTCTTCTTCTTCTTCTTCTTCTTCTTCTTCTTCTTCTTCTTCTTCTTCTTCTTCTTCCTCTTCTTCTTCTTCTTCTTCTTCTTCTTCTTCTTCTTCTTCTTCTTCTTCTTCTTCTTCTTCTTCTTCTTCTTCTTCTTCTTCTTCTTCTTCTTCTTCTTCTTCTTCTTCTTCTTCTTCTTCTTCTTCTTCTTCTTCTTCTTCTTCTTCTTCTTCTTCCTCTTCTTCTTCTTCTTCTTCTTCTTCTTCCTCTTCTTCTTCTTCTTCTTCTTCTTCTTCTTCTTCTTCTTCTTCTTCTTCTTCTTCTTCTTCTTCTTCTTCTTCTTCTTCTTCTTCTTCTTCTTCTTCTTCTTCTTCTTCTTCTTCTTCTTCTTCTCCTTCTTCTTCTTCGTTCGCCGTCGTTAGCATTAGTGCCAAGATTTACGTGTCGAGAATCACGGAGAGAGGGATATTGGTCCAGGGGATCAGGTCTCGGGATCAGGTCCGTAGACTGTGCGACGTGGGGTCGAGGGCTCGTTGCCCAAGTCGATGGTGTCCCTAGGGTTTTGGTGCGGTTGGGCGTCTAGCGGAGGTAGCGCAGGTGCAGGGAGGGGATCAATAGGAGTATCTGTTTCTTCTTCCGTTTCCCCCATTTGGACTGCTCAGGAAGTTCCCCAGCCTTGGCCGGAGATGCCCCAGCCGTTTTTGTCGCAGCCTGTTGCGGCTCCCCATCCGCCGATGGTATTGCCCCATCCTCCGATATCGCTTGTTCCCCAGCCGTCGTTGCTTCCCCACCCCCCTTCATTGGTGACGCTTTCTTCTTCGGCGACCCATGCGCTGCAGGCGAACGTTCTGCGCGCCTCGGCAATGCTCTTGTGACGAAGCTCAACTGCTTCGCGTCACGCCAGCTCTTCACCTTGCGCAATGGTCAGCTTTTTCTTGAAGTCTGGGTCGCGCAAGTGGGGGTAGATTTTTAGAAAGGCCTTCTTCGTGTAGGGATGCGCTATCCTTTTCGCGTCGAAGGTTCCGTGGCGTGTACCACGCAGAATCCCGTAAAGATGTTGCGATGCAGGAAAGAGGATGTTCCTCGGTTCCAAAGATGCTGTGCGTCGCGATCTCGAGCTCCATGGTTGACATGCCTACTGCAGGCAGCGCTGTCGTTCGGCTTCTGCGATTGCGGCGAGCCCTCGTCCGACTATCGCGCTTGTTAAAGCAGTCGGCGTGTGGCAGTCCCTGCAGATGCCATCGAGGCCGGGGACGTGAAGCGCGACTTCGCGAGGATGTGGGTGATGCGGCACCTAATGACTTCTATCTGGATGTTTCCACTCTGAACGGTGGATCTCTTCGAAACGAAGTGGCACGAGGTCGATTAACCCGTCTGTGTCCCTGCTGCAGTCGAGAATGTCGAAGTCGAAGATGAACACCCCGTTTTCGGGGTGTGCCCATCCGATCTGCCTGCGCGCCTTTTTCGGCACCGTGTAGTGCAGAAGTATGTCCCGTGTGCGCAGGTCCGTGCTGAACTCAACTCCGCAGTCCATGAGTTGCGCTGTCGAAAGAAGATTGAAGCGCAGATTCTGGACGATTAGCACATCGTTCAGTGTGATATGCGCCTTCAGTACGACGATGCCTTGCGTGCTTGCGCGCAGGCGAGTGTTGTTCGCCACGGTGACGTAAGTGACCGTGGGCGACAGCGTTAGAGACAAAACGTTCGGAGCCGACAATGTGCTGCCCGCAGAAGCTGTCGAGGTACCAGGTGTGGTACCTTTTGTTGTCATCGCGCGCAAGCAGCGCCAGTCGCGGCGTGACGATGTGTGGAGTATTGAATTTCAGAAACTGTTCACGCGAGATCCAGTCGAGTGGAGCTGCCCGCGAATCAGGTACGTGCGGGAGGCTTTCAAGCAGCGGGATTGCGAGTGTCCAATCCTAGTCGTTATCGTCATTGAAGTCGTGTCAGGGGGTAAACGGATTGTTGTCCGTGAATTCCCCAATTGGATGGGGTGCTGGCTCGGGTGACGGCGTGCGCACGCGGCGACGAGGATTTCCGCTGGTGTGTGTCATGGTCAAGTTGTTGATGACATAGCGAGAGGGAACATGTTGCGACGACTGCTGATGCTGGTGCTGAACCCCTGGGTTCAGGTTGCGTGATGGGGGTTGGTACCCCTGGGCTTGACGCGTGTTGTGGCGTGCGTCTTGACGGCCGGACGAGGTGCTCGGACTGGTCTGGCGGGGGCGAGAGCGGAATAGTTATCGCTTTGCCAAGTGCCCGTAGTTTCTGAATATTTTGCAGTAGAGGCGCCGCAGTCGTCGCTCTTCAGTGTTGTCGGCGCAGAAGGAGAGACGTTCCCGGTCTCGTCGCGGCGCTGGGCGCTGCTGATCTGTCTCTTTGTTCGACGAGAAGGGCGGCGCAGAGGGCTGCTTCCGAGATAGCGCCCTGTTGCCGGAGAAGCGCCTTGTAGGTTCGCCATTCTGGGCCGAGTCCTGCGAGCATGATATTCACGAATATTCCTTCGGAAATCGAGCTTCCCAATTTCGCGATTCGATTGCATAAGCTCCGGCAACGGTTGATATAGAAGTTGGCCTTCTCCCCTGGGGCCATTTTTGTTTCCATTAGCTGCTGGAGTAGGCGGCTCGAAGAAACCTAATCCTTCCTTTGATACACACCGTTGAGGTGTCGCCATGCATCAAGTGCAGGAGCAGAGGTGGTCTTGTAGGAGCGAATCCCCAGCTGCTCCGCCAGCGACATTTTGCGTAGCAAAACGCCGTACGCCATCAGCATTCACCGTAGTATTGCGTTTTGGCGTATACGGTTTCTTCAGCAGGCCCCGCGTAGCTCCCGTTAAAGTAATAAAAAATCTGCGCGTTTTGCAGCAGCAGCTCCAGCTCGAAGCTCCAGGTATAGAAGTCTTTTGCCGTCAAAGCAGGCACTTGTCTTTTTTTTTTTTTATGCTAAAAAACCTTGATTGAGCTCAAAGAATTGCTTCGTTGTTAGGACGAGGAGTCTTGGGAGTTGAGCCATTTGTATTGAGGGAGAAGGTGTGCGGGGCGGTATCATGGCCGTTAGCGGCCGGTTGAGAGGGTTGGGAAGATGTTCCCGTGTCGCCATTCCTCAATGTTTGGAGTCCTTTCTCCAAAGTAGAAAGCCGCTGAAGGAGTTGTGCGAGGGCGGTAGTGCCGATCGTCGTCGTCTCCTCGTTTGTCGCAGTTGGGTTGGACTGCGCTTCAGCGGTCAGATTAGTCTGACCTCCAGATCCTCCGGCCATTCTTACGCGTGAGCGTGTGCCGGACGCCACCTTGTCAGAAATGTGAAGGAAGGAATGATTGAATTAGCAAGCAGGTGGGTACAAGTAGGAAAACCTAAAAGTGTTGTACCCCATATTGACTACCCCACTACAGCCTACACAGACTATGTCATATAAGTTTGACACACCCCCATAGGCAAAGTGGGGGAGAACAAGCGGTCACAAGACCAGTCAAGAAAGGCAAAGCAAGCTCAGGGTGGATCACGACGTCACCACGCATTCTGAGCACAAGCAAATGGCCACAAGGCCAGTTCACATGCAGAGTTATATAAGGAGAACAGGCAGTACAGTGATCACAACTTAGCAAGTGTAAGCATGCAGGTATAAGTATATAGATCACAGTACAAACAAAGTCAAGAGGTGAGCAAGTGAGGCCAAGTAGGCACAAGGCCTAGAACAGTACAGAAACGCTGATGATCACAAGGCTGAAGTGCCTTGGTGAAGATAACAGCAGTGTTGGCCTGAGAGGCCACGTAGACAAGACGAAGTTGACCACGCTGCTGCAACTCTCGAGCAAGGAAGTAGCGTAGAGCGATGTGCTTTGTTCTGTGCTCCAGTCTGTGCTCCTGACACAAGGCAATCATGGCCTTGTTGTCGACGTACAGAACTGGAGGAGAACGAGGGGGCTCGCCCAGGTCGGTCAGCAGGTAGGTGAGTCAGCGTCCTCCTGCTGTCCCCGGCACACACCTGATGGCACTTCGTCCTTCCACTGCTCCGCAGCGTGTCCCTCTGCCGTCTCCTCCTGCGTCCTCCCTTGCTGACGGTCCGGACTCGGAGTCTGACTCCCTTCGTGCTGCTAGTCCTACTGTCACGCGTTTCCTGGCCACTGTTGTCACCGACCCTTCGTTTGAGTCCTCTGCTGCGTCTGCTCTAGTTGCTGAGCTTGTTAACTTTGCTGCCGACTGTCATCTAGACTACGCCGCTAGTCTTGTTGCTGAGTCTGAGTCTGTGTCTGTCTGTCCTCCGTCCGTCGGGGGTGAGTGTGCTCTTGGCACGGACGTCCTTGAGGACAGACAGGAGGAGTTTGAGTGCTTTGCCGCTGCTTTACCTCATCTCATGTCCATGCTGCTTGCCCTTGAGGGAGACCCGGATGCACCAGACATCCCGACCCCGCGCTCTTACGCAGAGGCGATAGAGGGTCCCTACTCCTCTCAGTGGCAGACAGCCATGGACACAGAGATGGCTTCCTGGAAGTCCACAGGCACCTACGTTGACGAGGTTCCCCCACCTGGGGCGAACATCGTCAGTGGCATGTGGATTTTCAGGGTGAAGCGGCCGCCGGGTTCTCCGCCTTTCTTCAAGGCACGTTACGTTGCACGTGGCTTCAGTCAGCAACAGGGAGTTGACTTCTTCCAGACCTTCTCCCCCACCCCGAAGATGACCACTCTTCGGCTTCTGCTGCACGTCGCCGCTCAGCGTGACTACGAGCTTCACTCTCTTGACTTCAGCACTGCTTTCCTACAGGGCAGCCTGCACGAGGAGATCTGGCTGCGCCGCCCACCTGGCTTCACTGGGTCGTTTCCTGCTGGTACCCAGTGGAGCCTCCGGCGGCCAGTCTACGGTCTCCGCCAGGCGCCTCGCGAGTGGCACGACACACTGAGGACGACTCTTGCGGCTCTTGGGTTTGCTCCTTCTACTGCTGACCCGTCGCTGTTTCTACGCACCGACACTTCCCTGCCGCCGTTCTACATCCTCGTGTACGTCGACGACTTAGTCTTTGCCACTGCTGACACTGCTGGACTGGCCCACGTGAAGTCGGAGCTGCAGAAGAGACACTCGTGCACAGACCTGGGTGAGCTGAGCAGCTATCTTGGCTTGCAGATCACCCGGGACAGAGCACGGCGCACCATTACCTTGACTCAGTCACACATGGTGCAGCAGGTCCTTCAGCGCTTCCGCTTCGAGTACTCCTCGCCACAGTCCACTCCTCTGCCTACCGGTCACTCGCTCTCAGCTCTGCCTTCGGATGAGTCCGTAGAGCCGAGTGGCCCGTATCCAGAGCTTGTGGGCTGCCTCATGTACCTGGTGACCTGCACTCGACCTGACCTCGCTTACCCTCTTAGCATCTTGGCTCGCTACGTTGCGCCCGGGAGACACCGACCAGAGGGTGATGCGCTACTTGTGCAGTACGTCGGGCATGGGGCTCGTGCTTGGAGGTCGGGCTCCAGTTGTCCTCACTGGTCACGCAGACGCTTCTTGGGTTGACGACTTGGCTACGCAGCGGTCGTCACAGGGTTACACCTTCAGCCTTGGCTCCGGCTCTGTTTTGTGGCGGTCTACCCACTCGTCTTCTGTTCTCAGCTCCAGTTGTGAGGCTGAGATCTACGCAGGGGCCATGGCTGCACAGGAGTTACGCTGGCTCACCTACCTGCTGACCGACCTGGGCGAGCCCTAATGTTCTTTCCATTGATGCTGAGGGGCGTGCGGTTGACTTCGGCGTGTGGGTTGACGACCTGCAGCTCTTTCTTCAGTGTGACTCTAAGGACGGAGTCTCCCTTTTCGATCACACGTCCGGTGTCTCTCCTGCACCTGCTGCCACTGCTGACAGTACGGTTCGCTCGCAGTGGACCACTCGTGACGCTGTTGCTCGCCTTGCTGTTCGTAGTCACCTGCCGTCTGCTGAGCGCGCGCACTTTGGCCAGTACAAGACTGCTCACTCTTTGTATGACGCTGTAGTAGCGCGCTACTCCTCCCCTGCCACTGCTGCCCTCAGCCGCCTCATGTTGCCGTACCTGTTCCCTGACCTTGCCGCCTTTGCCACAGTCGCTGATACCATGTCAGAAATGTGAAGGAAGGAATGATTGAATTAGCAAGCAGGTGGGTACAAGTAGGAAAACCTTAAAGTGTTGTACCCCATATTGACTACCCCATTACAGCCTACACAGACTATGTCATATATGTTTGAAACACCTTAGTTTGCCGATGTTTTCAGGGGTGGTAGTGCGAAGGATTCCCGAGTCGCTGTCATACCATGCTGCGATTAGAAGTTGATCGTGCCTGGGATCACTTCGGAAAGGTTCGCACACGGTGTGTGGTAGTGGTGGGCCCTTGACTTCAGATCAGAGCGAATATAAAATGACCGAGATATTAAAATCATGCAAATACAATCGTATAAATAAGAGTGCAGGGGAATACAAAACGACCTCGACTAGCCATGTCCTCTAAGGGGTACATTTCCTTATTGCAGTGAAATCCAACCGTGCGACTCCGGACGGTTACGAACTGCTCGGGCAGCATCCTCGCCACTGCTGTCTGCCCTGACGGTCCAGATGCTTCGTAACCGTGCGCGAATCTTCGCGTCATTCCACCTTTTCGTCTTCAGCCTCAGTATTGCGTGCTTCACTTGCTATTGTCAGGAGTGCATAGTGTCTTTCTTAATTTACTAATCGTAACAGATATCAGGCACGCGTCGGCGGGAAAGGTAATCCCGTAATACTGAGTGGCCTTGTAGTGAGTGGACTGGGACCCACGTCTCGTCCTCGCTTGTGCGATCCACCCAACGAAGTAGGAAATCCACTGGGCGTCCTGCGGGTGTCGCACGAATGAGATGAGCAAGAATTTTCCCAGGTTGAAGCGTCGATTCTGCTGCAGGCCGGACACTTGTCGCAGGACTGGGGCGTGCGATGTCGGATGACTGCGGGTCCACAGAATGGCGGAGAAGAGTGTCGTGGAAAGCGTCGTGGATCTTCCAGTCATCCGGTAGAAGCAGTTTCGCCGTGACAGGTGTCAGCATCTTGATGATGCGGAAAGGTCCCATGTAGCAGGGACGCAACCCTGCAGGCTGGGGCAGTCGGAGATTTTTCGTGTCTAGAAGGACCATCTGCCCGTCGTGGAAGGGTAACTTCCTTCCGTGCCTGTCGGTGTAGCAGCTGGCGACAGTGTGCTTTGTCGCGAGCTGCTTGAAGTTCCGATACAAACTGTTGAGATCGTGGTACCGGATTCTCGGGGGCCGTTGAAGAGGGTATGTTGGGATCTATCCTGTAGTTGAGGTAGAACGGCGACTGATTGGTCGTTGCGGAGGGTGCGTGGACGTGCTTTGCCCACGTCTCCTGCCAGAAATGTGAATTTCGGGTCTCGATCGCTGATGATCGCCGAAGGTAACCCGTGTAGTCGTACAACGGTCAAGATGAACAGCTTCGCAGTTTCTTCGGCTGTGATCGTCGTGCCGCATGGCACGAAATGCGCCAGTTTCGTTAAGCGGTCAACGACGACCAGCACCGAGTCGTTGCCACTCGGTCCATCGTCGTTCGGGTGGCTCGAGGGGCTGCAGCAGTCCAGCCGGGCGTTGTCGCAACGACTTCATTGCTTGGTAGGTCAGGCAAGCTGTACGTAGCGTTACACGTCCGACGCCATGTCGGGCCAAAAATAATGCCGCTGCAGCAACTTCAGTGTTTTGTCGGTGCCGAAATGCCCCGAGAGGTTGGAGTCGTGTACCTCATATGTCAGCAACTCCCGTAAAGGTCGACATGATGAACGGGGACGGGGAGGCGACGCGAGATAGGGACGGGGAGGCGATGCGAGATAAGGACGGGAGGCAACGCGAAATGGGGACGGGTAGGTGGCGTGAAATGTGGAAGAGGAGGCGACGGGAAAAACAGGACGGGGAGGCGATCTAGCGGGCCCGCGGGGGGGCTTTCTAGTGCGCGTGCGTGCGGCCTTAGCGTGCGAGCGCGTGTGCGCGCCTAGGTCGCGGCGACGGGGGGGGAAGGAAGGGGGGCCCGCGGGGGTAATTCTAGGACGATTTCGCGGGCCCACTGGGGCCTTACCAAGTCGAGGCACGTTCGGGCAGCGGGATCCCAGGTACGGGGAGCGAAAATCGACGGTCGCTATGGGTAACGGGCGGGTACGGGGCGGTGGGCCCATAGGAACTAACTATCTCTATACCATGTGAAAGAAGTAACATGAAAATGATTGACTAAGGAAAGGAGAAACAAGCAAGATATAGCAAAGATAACCCCAAACCCTAAGAAACCTTAAGAAACACCTAGACTAGACAAAACACAACATTTGAAGCATATGTTGACAAGGCGATCGTCCGCAGAGCCACCACCCCGGTCGACGGCGTCAAGCAGGGGCGAAGGGCGGTGCAGAGGACGCGGCCCGTGTAGCGTGCTCGACCGAGTATCTCCCCTGCACTCGACATGAGCACCTGCTCATCACCGTCTTCCTACAGCCTCACACCACTCTCGTGTAGCTGACTGGCTGACAACATATTCACCTGCACGCCCGGGACGTAGAGCACGTCGGGAATGAGAACCTGCTTCCCGGCCTCCCCTTGCAGAGCGACAGTGTCGCGGCCCTCGACCATCTGCAACGCCCCGTTGAAGCCGCGCACATGCTTCACGTCGCCGCTCGGCGCCATTTTGACGAAGATCTCCTTCGTCCCCATCAGGTGGTGTGAGCAACCAGTGTCGAGCACCACCACCATCGAATTTGCCAGCATGGCGGCTGCGACCGCCTTGAGGTCCTCGCTAGCCTCCGGCGCCAGCGAGACTGTCGGCTCCACCACGCCGACCATCAAGCACGACGCCTCCCCGTTGCCTCGGCCCTTGCCACTGGAGTTGTCGACAACGTCTTCTTCGACGTCTGCTTCTCCTTACGCGGTTTCTCTTCTCGACGGGGCCGACGACTGGGCGACCGTCCACGGCCTCCCTTATTTTCGTCCTCATCGATGTCGTCACGGTCGGGGCATTCGAAGGAGAGATGGTCGGGGTCGCCGCAGATCCAACACTCCCGCCGTGGACCGCCACCTCCACGACCCTTGTCACGGGCTCTGCCTCCTGCATCGCCTCATCTCGGATGATGTAGCTGGCGAGGGAGTCCTCGTCGAGCGACTCACGCATGCCAGGCACCACCATCAGCCTCTTCATGAGGTTGAAGCTGCTCGGGAGTCCCTTAAAGACGTGCATGATGTACGACGCTGTCGCGTATTTGACACCCGCCATCCGCATCTCGGCTAGGAGTCGTCGAGCACGATTGCAGTAGTCTGTCGCCGACTCCTGCTCGCCCATCCGGAGGTGTATCAGCTGCTCCTCCAGCTGGCCAACGTACAATTCGTCCATCGCTTGGTAGGTCGACATGATGAACCGCCACGCATGGTGGCCTGCGTCCAGTCGAAGTCAACACGGCTTCAGCTCAATTTGCACCATCAGCGAGCAGCACCCCGAGATGACCATGAAGGTGAGCAGGTGAGCGGCACGAAACTCCCCGCGTAGCTCGACCTCGTCTTCGTGCGGTATCGCCATGGTGCCGTCGGCGAAACCCTTCAGCCCGGCGATTTCCAGCTGGGGCTCAACAGCCTCCTTCCACTTGATGAGGTCCCGTCGACATTGCAGCGGCGTCGTCACGACGATCTTGTCCGGCGAAAACATGAAGTAGCCGTGCGTCGGCGCGATCCCGCCCGCCGTCACCTGCATTGGCGACGTGGGCCTCCCGCTACTTCGTTGGGGAGAGCGACGTCGTCCGTCGACGTCAACACGCGAACTCCCAGCGACAGCCGTTAACCGCTGCACTCGCGCTGGACTCCCATCGACGCCACCGTCGACCTTGATCACACCTCTCTTCTTAGTGCCCGCGCTGCCGCTGACTTGTGCACCACCGTCGACCTCCTCGTCGACACCGCCTTCGTTGCGTACCAGTCGAGGAGAAACAGGTCGGGAAGGGTGATATGTTGCCCACTTTGCGTAGATGCCCAGCTCGACGACCTCCAAGGGGAGGGTCGACCCGTACTCGCCAGCCTCGTGGCGTCTCCTCGCAGCAGCGAGTCGTGTCTTCAGAATGTTCGCTACGCCCGTCTCAACTACGGGGTCGACCATGACGACTAGGGCAGCTGCCGGCCTACGAACGACTTCGTAGGTGCAAAAGTCGGCTCCTATCTGAATGTAATCTGCGGGGCCGTCCATGCTCACCGCGCCATGCGAAGATTAACTCTACAACGGTCGGGAGCTAGACTACGGGGGAGGGGGTTGGCACGAGCTCCAGGAGTGATCCTAGCCTTAGCGTTCTCTAACACTTGTGCGTTTACAGAGCAATCTGGCAGGGAAAGTTGCAGCGCAGAATGAAAAGGTACAACAATGGCAAGAATGACTACATTAGTGACTAGCAACCTAGCAGAGCATGGTCGACCGCCTGCCAGCGTTGCATCGAGGAGTCGCGCCAGTGCTGCAGAAAAGCGGCCTGCCAATAGAGCAGGTCGACGGCGTGCCAACGCTGCAGCAGATTGGTTGTCCAACGTTGCACTCGTTGAGGATAGCAGTGCGCACACTTGCAGGTGCGCGCAGATGATTGGTCCGACATGCACCATCACGCATCTGTCGGCTGTTGTCTGCGCCTGACGAGCCACATCGACTTCGGGATACCAGCCCGTAGTCGCCTTCGCCATCGCGGCCTCGACGACGTTCGCGTGCCTCCGCAGAACTCGCCGAACAGGTTACCTGGTCGACCGGGTCGACCACCCAGTGCTTTGGTCGACGACCTCCCTCGTCGACCACATCTCCCGTCGAAGACCACCCTTGTCGACGGACCCCTCCGTCGACCAGAACGATATGCTGCTGCCGTCGAGCTCACTCCGTCGTCTGCTCCTCAATGGTCCGCGGTGTTAGAGACTAAGGACGGAGTCTACGAAGATTAGGAGCCGAAATATCTCAAAATCGTTGGTCTATAACTCTGGACAGAAATGTCGACTTCACAAGAAACGACGCCGACGAATAACGCACTGTTAGAATCCTTGACTCAAACTCGAGTATGTTGTAGCCCTTGACCGTGGCTATCTTTCCCAATTTGAATCGTATCAAATGATGAAGTATATCTCGAGTTATGATTTTCGGCGCACTAGGGGGTATGTTGCCATAGGAACTTAACTCAATCACAATTAACTCACAAGTTCACACAAGAAAGTTAGAGTAGCTAGAAACCAGGTAGGAGGGAAAGAGGAGGACGAGAGGGGAGGTCCCCAAGGAGTCCCCAACCAGGGAAACCCCATAAGCACATCAAATCCCCTCCCACTTTTACTTTTGTCACTTTCCCAACCCATGCCATCCACCTTACCCAACTTGGCCACACTTGCCAACCTGGTTTGGCTCCTCCCAACCACTTGGCAGCATCTAAAGTGATGTTGACGAATTTCCCAACCCCCAAAAGTCTATACCCCTTATGGAGTCAACCCCACAACTTCCCATAGTCACCACAATCAAATATCAAAAGCATACGAACTTCCAACGTTCGTAACTTTCTTGTTCGTGCTCCGATTGAAGCGATACTTGGTTCGTCGGAAAGCTCTTGAGCAGAGGAGTCACTTCAGATATCTGCTCAAGCCAAATAACATTCACACACACTCAGAAAAACCAAACCACATCAAACACAAATTCTTGCACACGCTCACACCACGCATGCAACGCACGAACATATGATGGGAGGCAGACAGACGTGAATGCAAGTGATAGCATCACATAACAAACTCCCCCTCTGGCTGCCTACCATCATCCCACATGCCATAGCTCAATCATGCACCCTCAATGCACACTCATCCCAGCAAGCTTCATGCCCTTCTAATGCTCAGATTCAGCCAGGCGCTTGGTGAGAATGTCAGCCGCCTGCTGATGGGTCTTCACAATCTCCAGCCGCACCTCCTTGTCCAGGAGCCTCCTCACCCAGTGCCACTTGGGCCTGATGTGCTTTGTCAGCCCATGAAGGCTAGCATTCTTGGCTAACTTCACTGCCGACTCATTATCACAGAACATCACAGTCGGCTCCTTCTGGCACACTCCTATCTCCTCCAACAAACGCCTCAGCCACACTACCTCCTTTGCCCCATGATGCAGGGCCATGTACTCTGTCTCACACGAGGACTGCCCCACCTCGTTCTGCTTCTTGCTGCGCCAGCTCACTGCACCACCTCCAAACAGGCACACATAGCCTCCAATGCTGGTGCCATCCGCCTTCACAGAGTTGAAGCTAGCGTCAGTGTAGCAGGTCAGGAGCATCTCCCCCTTGCTCAAATCAGTAGCACCCCGCTGCTGCCTTTGCCTCACAGCACTGTACTCCAAACCCACAGATGCTGTAGCGCTCACATAGCGGACCAACCTCTTGGCCGCTTCCAGCTGCTCATGACTGGGGCGTGAAACCACACTGGCAAGCCTGGATGTAGCAAAGGCAATGTCAGGCCGCGTGTGGTTAGCCGCATAATTGAGTGCCCCCACCATGGAATGAAACAGCTTCCTGTCACTCTCACCCACCACCTCCTCATCAGCACAGGGCTCCACAGTGAACCCCGAAGGCAGTGGGGTTGCTGGCTTTCCTCCATCTTGCAGCCCATACTTCTTAGCCAGCCCCTCACAATACTTCCTCTGGTGCAACCTCAGCACTCTCTTGTCAAGGTCCCTCTCCACATGCATCCCAAGGTAATACTACACATCTCCCATCTTCGAGCACTTGAACTGCATCTCCAGCATCTCCTCCACACGCTCAATCATCGCAGACGACTCGGAGAAGAGCAGGATGTCGTCCACATACACCAGGAGCATAAGGAACCGCTCCTTCTCTTGCAGCAGGAACAAGCTGTGGTCGCACTCACTCTTCTTGAACCCCCCAGCCAGCAGTGTCTCCTCCAGCTTGTGGTACCAGGCGCAAAGAGCCTGCTTCAGGCCATAGATGGCCTTCTTCAGCCTGCACACCCTGCCGCTCCCATCATCCAATCCCTCAGGCTGTAACATGTACAGCTCCTCCAGAATTATCCCATTGAGGAAGGCGGTGGTAATGTCCATTTGCTTCACCCGCCATCCACGGTTTGCTGCCATTGCCAATGACACCCGCAATGTTGTGCCTTTCCCCACAGGAGAAAAAATCTCGTCAAAATCCTTCCCCTTTGTCTGCTGAAACCCATTAGCCACAAGCCTTGACTTGTAGCGGGTCAGCGCCCCATCAGGTCCGTACTTATGCCTGAAGATCAACTTGGAAGAAATGGCCTTCTTCCCAGGAGGCAGCTCACACAACTCCCACGTCTCATTCTCCAGCAGAGAGTCATACTCCTCCTTCACACTCTGCTTCCACTTTTCAGCATCGGGCCCGCTCAATGCCTCAGCTAGCGTCTTGGGCTCAGGGACGGCTGCCCAGTAGCAGCGTGCTATCTCTTCCTCATCACACTGCTCAGCCACACTCCCAGCCCTTACCACCTTTGGCTTGCCAAAGCTCGGATAGGTCAGCCGGTTAGGAGGGCGCACATCCCTCCTAGGACGGTCAGCCGGACTTGCGGCACCTTGTGGAGCACCTTGCTGCTGCTGCTGCGGCTGCTGCTGCTGCTGCTGTTGCTGCTGCTCCTCCACCTCAGGTTCTCCCCCATCCTCAGTCACCCCAGAGATCTCATCCTCTGAGACAATGACCTGCACTTGCCTCGAAGGCCGCTGCACCTCATCAGCCTCAATGATCAGCGGTGTAGTAGGAAGCTTCTGCTGCTGCAGCTTCCACTCCTTGTAGTATAAGGACTCGAGGAACTTCACATCCCTCGACAAAGTCAGCTGCTGGCTGGTCAAGTCCCATATCAACCAGCCCTTGTGATCCTTAGCAAGCCCCAAGTGCACACCCCATCTCCCAGAAGCCTCCAGTTTTCCCCTCTTCTCCTTCGGCACATGAAACACCACCATGCAGCCGTAGGCTCTCAGCATATTGAATGCTGGCGCACTCCCATACCACTTGGTGTAGGGGACCCACTGCTTGTCCTCCACAGTCGCCAACACCCGGTTCTTCACAAGAGCAACCTGCCGCAGTGCAGTCACCAAAAACGGATCCGGCAGCCCTGCACGCCCAAGAAGAGTGTGAGCACCTTCCTGCAGGGTCCGGTTGAACCGCTCAGCCACGCCGTTCTGCTGAGGGTTGTAGGGCACTGTGAGCTGATGCTGGATCCCCTTCTTCTTCAGCACCGCCTCAAAATCAGCGCCAATGAATTCTCCCCCGTTGTCAGTGCGGATCACCTTCACCTTGTGTCCGCTCTCCCTTTGAGCTCTCGGCATCCACTCCTTAAAAACAGCCGCTGCCACCTCCCCCTTAGTCTTCAGAGGGTAGACCCATACCGCACGCATGTGGTCGTCCACAATGGTCAAGAAGTGTTGGCTGCCCGAGAGAGAAAGGGCCCTCGTGGGGCCCACCACATCCATGTGCACAAGCGCGAGTGGTGCCTTGGCTGGTCCCGTCCTGCTGCTGAAGGGAAATTTCGTGAATTTGGTCTCAAGGCATGTAGGGCAGCTCCCAATCTCCTTTGCTGCCCCTTTCACCTCTAGCCCCTTCAAGCTCCCATCCTTCACCAACTTCTGCAGCATTGGAAAGTTCACATGACACATCCTTTCGTGCCATGTCTCCTAATCAGCTTCACCACTCCCAGGTGAAGCCTTTGCCCATGCAGCTCTCGCATCCACACCAGCAAGCACCTCACCATGTGGCTGCCGTGGCTGCTGCACCTTCTTGACTGCATCCAGGGCCCCAGCAGTTGGTGCGGTCTCCTCTCCTCCCGCAATTGCTTTAGCCGCTGCCGCTGCCGTTGCCATTGCTGGTGGTTTCCCATTCCAAGGGATGATGGGCAGCTGCCACAGGTCCTTGATGCAGCTGCTCTTCTCCTCCAAATCCCACAGCAGCAACTTCCCAAGCTTTGCACGGCAGCTGGTTGGGCCGAATGTAACTTTGGCTTTGCTTTTCTGCAGCCGGCGCACAAAGAGGAGGTTAGCGGATAAACCTTCAACTAACAGGACATTCCCAAGCCCCACAAGCTCCCCCTTGGCTCCCATCACCTTGGCATTCCCAACACCAATTACAGGGAGCAAAGCACCTGAAGCGGCAGCCACAAATTTCATCTTCCCAGGGGGCTTTACCTCGTCAAGCAAATCTGCCCGTGGGGTCATGTGACTTGTGCATCCTGAATCGATCACCCAGTGAGTGAGGGGGTGCATCACAACCTTCCCAACCGAACCCACATCATCCTCACTCTCTTTCACATCTTCAACCATGACGAACATCCCAGGGTCAGCTTTACCTTGTGCATCTGCACCTTGTACAGCGCCACCTCGTGCGCGTTCACCACTTGGCGGCTTCATGCCTGGAGGCGCCCATCCTTCAAGCCGACTGAAACACTTGAACCATGGGTGTCCAGCCTTCTTGCAGTACCAGGACGCACCCTCCATTCGGGTGCTCCCCCTGCCACCAGAGCTCCCATGCCCCTCGTTGTAGTCACCTCGGCCTCTCCCTCTACCAAAGCCTCTCCCGCGGCCTCGGCCTCTCCCTCCCCCTCTTCCTCTGCTGCCTCCTGCAGCTCCATACCCCTCAGCAGTTTTTTTGGCAGCACCACCTCCCGTGTGGCGCCTGCGGAAGTCCTCCTTCAGAATCTGCTGCCGTAGCCACTCAGGCGTCCACTTGTCCTGCTGAACGTTGAGGGTGGGAATGAGGTTATCCCACGAGTTGTCGAGCACCGAGATGATCTTGGTGCATTGCTGCATCTGCGACACCTCGCTGCCCGCCACTGCCATCCTCGCATATGTGTCCTTGATCTTGTCAAGGACCGGCATCACATCATCTCCCGATCGCATGGAGATGGCCGCCAGCTCCTTCTCGAGCACGATCACCATGGGCAGCGTGTTGGGCTGAATCACGTCGCGCAGTAGCTTCCACGCCTTTGGACCGGAGTCGTCCAACTCAACCAAGTCCTTGATGTGCTGGAACATGTCGTTGTTGACCGATTGCAAGATGAGGTCGAACAACACCGCGCTCCGCTCAATCCACCGATCCCGAGCATCTCCTTCCTCGGGCATCTTCTCTTCTCCCATTGCAAGTTTCAGCAGCTTGTAGCACTTGAAGACGCTCCTCATCCGCCCGCTCCATTCCTCGTAGTTGGAGCCATCCAACGCCTCAATCTTGGATGGTGGCGGCTCACTCCTCTTCTCAGCTGCTTCTCCACTCCCTTGACTCATTTCCTCTGCTCCCAATCACAGGTTTCAGCTCCCCCCTTTGCTGTCCACACCGAAGTCCCACAATATTTTCACAAGTGTCGGCGCCAACGAAATTTTGGCAGAGTTTCCCCTTAGCGGAAGTCACAAACAACCTCCAGAACTCCACTTAGGCACGCCCACAGGCCATGGTGGGTCTAGGAGGGTCTTCACACTTCAGTAGACTCTCCACAAAGTCCTTAATCAGCTCTGATACCACTTGTTAGAGACTAAGGACGGAGTCTACGAAAATTAGGAGCCGAAATATCTCAAAATCGTTGGTCTATAACTCTGGACAGAAATGTCGACTTCACAAGAAACGTCGCCGACGAATAACGCACTGTTAGAATCCTTGACTCAAACTCGAGTATGTTGTAGCCCTTGACCGTGGCTATCTTTCCCAATTTGAATCGTATCAAATGATGAAGTATATCTCGAGTTATGATTTTCGGCGCACTAGGGGGTATGTTGCCATAGGAACTTAACTCAATCACAATTAACTCACAAGTTCATACAAGAAAGTTAGAGTAGCTAGAAACCAGGTAGGAGGGAAAGAGGAGGACGAGAGGGGAGGTCCCCAAGGAGTCCCCAACCAGGGAAACCCCATAAGCACATCAAATCCCCTCCCACTTTTACTGTTGTCACTTTCCCAACCCATGCCATCCACCTTACCCAACTTGGCCACACTTGCCAACCTGGTTTGGCTCCTCCCAACCACTTGGCAGCATCTACAGTGATGTTGACGAATTCTCCAACCCCCAAAAGTCTATACCCCTTATGGAGTCAACCCCACAACTTCCCATAGTCACCACAATCAAATATCAAAAGCATACGAACTTCCAACGTTCGTAACTTTCTTGTTCGTGCTCCGATTGAAGCGATACTTGGTTCGTCGGAAATTTCCCAGCAGAGCAGATATCTGCTCAAGCCAAATAACATTCACACATACTCAGAAAAACCAAACCACATCAAACACAAATTCTTGCACACGCTCACACCACGCATGCAACGCACGAACATGTGATGGGAGGCAGACAGACGCGAATGCAAGTGATAGCATCACATAATACGCGCAGGTCGTCGGACTGCTCCGTCGACCTCCCCTGTCGAGATAGGCAGCCGGCTCTCACCGACGGCGGCATTGCAGCGGTTGCCTGCAGGTCGACAACCCCATCGACCAGCACGCGTCGAACCCTGCAGTGGGCCGCACCACCCGCGCGCCCGACCAGGAAGTTAGCGTCTCCCAAGAGAGGGTGGGGCCAACACTGGCAGGTTCCACCGGCTTTTAACATGCTCCCCACGATGTTCTTCAATCCCTGCTTAGCTGTCGGGCAGTTTCTTCCCGTGTGTCCCGTCGGCCTGTACCACACCTCGTATTTGTCGGGGTGGTACCTTGAGCACCGTTTGAACGTGGGCTGCTGCGGCTGTCCCGAAACCAATCTCGAAAGCTGGCAAACAGCTCCAGGCACGTAGCGTCGAACGGGTGGTTTTCGGGTGTTCAGTCCCGATATGCCCTCGTGCCTGCGCCCCACTTATGCTAAGTGAGATTTAGCCACACGCTTTTTGTTGCAGCCCGTAAGTGTCGGCCGGTCCAAAGTTGCCGTCTGTCTACGGGCACTGCTGCCGAAATACTCGTTGACGTGCCAGCCATGCAGTAAAAGCCACTGCACTTCAAGTCGGGGGGGGGGGCGGGGGGGGGGGGGGGGGGACGGTTAACCCTTGCTAATTCGGGTAATCGTCGTGTCGTCTCTTCTCGCCAACGACATGTTCGGACGCAAAAACTCCATTTGCGCCTGACGAGTTCCCCCAGCCGTCTTTTTCTTAACAGTAGCCCCGAAATTGTCGCCCACAGTGACGTAGGTCCGTTGTCGCCAGCGGCCGAAACACAATCCGCGAGTCACGCGCGCAGGATGACGACGAGCCACCGTTGTCACTTGCCGCATGGGAAGAACTCCGAAATTGTCGCGCAGCTGTTGACCTAGGTCCGACAGCGTCAACTGCCACTCATGGTGACAACTTCCGCAAATTTCGTGCACGTACCGATGCAGGTCCGCTGACGCCAGTTGCCACACAAAATTTCCAAAATCGTCGGAAAACGCATCGGAAAAACAAACTCACGATAACGTCGCGACAGCTACTGCTGCCTGTTGCCCGGGAGGAGGGAGGCACTGTCGATCTTGACCGTTCAAGGCAAGGATCCGGCAGTGCCAAGGAGTGCCCCGTAAAAGTATGGCGGCGGAAGCAACTAACTCGTTCTCCTGGCCAGCGAGCACGCAACTCCTGGACCCCAAGGCTAGGAAAGTAGCTCTGGTACCAGGTGTTAAGTTTCAGAGTATAGCGGAATGATGAATTAGGTCAAACGGGACAAGAAGAGTATCAAGTGAAATTATGTACCCCCTAGCATGCAGCTCACTACAGGCTAAATAACTGTAAAACATAACTTTGATACACCCCCATAGCCTAAGTGAGGGGCATCAAAACGATCAAGACAAGCAAGTGATCACAAGACCAGTCAAGAGAAGAAACACAGCAAGCTCAGGGTGGATCACAATGTCACCACACTGCCCAGGCACAAGCAATCAGCCGCAAGGCCAGTTCAAGAGTTCACAAGTATATATAAATGCAAGTACAATCAACAAGAGGCAATACTACAGCAGTCGAGGGCCTGCCTCAACAATGGCCTAACTGGAGACAGAAGCTGTGGTGGTCACAAGGCGGAAGTGCGTTGGTGAAGATGTCTGCAGTGTTGGCCACTGAGGCCACAAAGCGTGCCTGACCGCGCCGCTGCAACTCTCGCAGGAGAAAATACCTGGCGTCGATGTGCTTCACTCTGCTCTCCAGTCGAGGCTCTCGACACAGGAGAATCATGGCTTTGTTGTCAGCGAACAAGGCCGGTGCAGAGCGAGGCCGCTCACCAAGGTCTGTGAGTAAGAAAGTCAACCAGCGAAGCTCCTGCGCAGCCATCGCATCGGCGTAAATCTCAGCCTAGCACTAGAGGTAGCCACAGACGACGACTGAGTAGACTGTCACGACACAGCTCCAGCACTAAAGCTGAAACAGTACCCCTGTGTCGAGCGCTAAGTCTCCACATCGTTGGCGTAAGAAGACTCGCAGTGACCGGTCAGCACAACTGGCTGAGTCCCTCCAAGTAGAAGCCCCATGCCTGATATAGTTGCCAGGTACTACGCCAACCTCACAGCAGCCGTCCAGTGAACAGGACGGTGTCTCCAAGTTGCAACAAAGCGAGAGAGGACGCTGAGCGGAAAGGTGAGGTCCGGCCGAGTACATGTCATCAGGTACATGAGGTAGCCCACAAGCTCTGCGTAGGGACTACTAGACTCAAAGGGCTCGTCGGGAAAAGGGCCAGTAAGTCTGTGGTCAACGGCAAGAGGAGTGGGCTGTGTGGTGGAGAACTATAACCCGAACCGCCGAAGGACCTGCTCCACCATGTGTGACTGAGTCAGATTAATGGTGCGAGCGGCTCTGTCCCTGGTGATCTGCAGGCCAAGGTTGTTATAGTCACAGTAGGCTTCAATGTGCCTAAAACGAAAGATAGAGTGCACAGTCGGATTTCTGCACAGCGGCTTTAAACGTTCATAGCGTTCTAGTCACAGCTTCAAATGACCTGATTCAACTTGGATCTGGAGAGTTTTAATGTCGCCTACAATAGGCAATTTAGATCGCACGATTTCACCAAGTATTGACGACACAGCGTCGGTTTGAACGAACGGCACTATGGCAGCCACTATCGTCTTAGAACACAAGATAGGAAGAGTTACGAGTTGGGAATGATTCCGAGCTCCTACAAACCCCAAGAGCCGAGGTACAGTGATGTAGAACAGTGCCACACTGTCCCCAACCACGAAGGGTCTCGAAACTACCCTTCACTAGGGCCTACACCAAGTGAAATGTTACACTACCCAAAAGTAATGTAACTATCTTCAATATCTTGAGGTGTACCCTTTTCGCGGGCTTCGCGATCATTTGAATATTGACACAAAGGCTCTGGTTCTTCACCACAAACTCATCCTTGAGTTCTTGATGGGTCTGCTGCACACACCTGCGACAAGCCGAACGTTCCACACACACGACAAAATAGAAACCGTGCACGAGACACACGACAAAATAGAAACCGCGCACGGGACACAAACGACCGCGTGACACGCGACTAGCGATAACTCGCTATTGACTCGACACACACACTGGACATCATGACTCAACATTCACACACTATTATAAGCATGAAATATATATTATCCCATGCCCTCATACCATTCCATGCACACATGCATGCACGCACACGGACAACAAGCCGAGTGCAAACTGTAGGGTTGCACCAACAAAGGTCGCCCTGCAGTTCACCGAGGTCAGTGCACGTGTGTCTCTTCTGCAGTTCGGACTTCACCTCAGCCAGAGCTGCCGTGTCTGTTGTAGCAAAGACAGTACACAAGTATAAAGAAAGGAGTGGAACCAGTGCGAACAAACAGCGACGGGTCGGCAGAAGAGGGACAAAACCCAAGGTCATGAAGTGTGGAGCGAAGAGTGTCGGGCCACTCACGAAGCGACTGGCGGAGACCGTAGACTGGTCGCCTCAGGCTCCACTCGGTCCTTGGTGGGAAAGTTCCAATGAAGCCAGGAGGACGTCTTAGCCAGATCTCCTTGTGTAGGCGGCCCTTGAGAAACGCAGTGGAGAAGTCGAGGAAGTGCAGCTCGTAGTCTCGCTGTGCTGCTACGTGAAGTAACACCCGAAGAGTAATCATCTTCAGGGTCGGGACGAAGGTCTGGAAAAGGTCAACTCCCTCACACTGACTGAATCCCCGTAGCCACGTAGCGCGCCTTGAACACGGGTGGTGATCCAGGCGGGCGCTTCACCTTGAAGAGCCACATGCCATCGACAACGTTCGCCCTGGAAGGGGGAATTGCGTCGACGTAAGAGCCGAGACAGACGACGGAGAGGCACGAGGATCGGTGACAAGAGAGGCGAGAACACGCGAGACAACAGGACGAGAAGCACAGTAGTAGTCAGTGATAGGGCGAGAGGAGACAGTGAGAGACGACGCAGGAGGTGTCGGGAGAACAAATACTGGAGGAGCACGACGAGGACTAGAACGAAACAATACAGTGCAGAGGTTGTCAAAAGGAGACGAGGGACGAGCACGCGGAGCACAACGAGTGGTCCAGTCGTGCGGGAGAACAGGAGGAGGCGACTGTGGCTGAGGAGGAGAGAAAACAGTCGGAGCCAAGTCCGGAGGAGGAAACGTAGGACCGTATGCGGTAGGAGACTGTGAGCGGACAGGAGGAGAGGAGGGAACACCAAGGGCCGGAAGGCCACTCACTGGTGGGAACAACTGCTGCAAAAGGGGCGGTTTCGGTCCGGGCGCACCCCTAAGACGCCAGTCTCGGTCGACGCCTACGCCGACCTCACCTTCGACAACAAGGAGGAGCAGGAACGCCAGGAGGAGGATTACCGGCAGAAGGTCGGCTCGCTGCAGTTCGCGGCGACGACGACGAGGCAGGACATCGCCTTCGCCTTTAGCAAGCTGGGGATCGGCCTCACGGTGAGGAGCGACCAGCAGTGGCGCGAGGTCGACCGCTGCCTTGCCTACCTCGCCAACACGCGTGACACCGCCCTGGAGTTCGGCGGTGGACCAGAGTCGCTGGAGCTGGTCGGCTATGTGGACGCCGACGACGCCGGTGACAAGCAGAACAGGACGAGCACGGGCGCCTATGTGTTTGTCTACGGAGGGGCCGCGGTCTCCTGGTCGAGCCAGCGCATCAAGTGCGCGACATTATCGTCGACCGAGTCTGAGTACGTGGTGGCCACTGAAGCCGGCAAGGAGGGACGCCGCCTTCGCTTCCTCCTTGCAGAGTTCCGGCAGCTATACGCCGGGAAGCCGACTGTCCTACGAGTGGACAACAAGTCGGCCATCACGGTCGCCGAGGGCATGGGGTTGACGGGCAACCTCAAGCACATGGAGCGGCGACAGGCCTGGCTGCAGCACATGGTGAAGCGCGGGAAGTTCTCGCTGAGGTACATCCCGACCACCGAGCAGCCGGTCGACTTCCTGACAAAGGCGCTGCACTATCCGGCCTTCAACCTGTGCTTCGTCGCCATCGGTCAGGTGCGCTTGGCCGACGTGGGCGACGGCGACAACGACGTGCAGCAGTAGGTGCCATGCCCTCTTGCATGGCTGGTGCGGTGACCGGCGTGCTGTGTGTTGTGTGCACGCCGCTGAGATTTTCTCCGAACAGTACTGCCGTGTGGGCTGGGGGAGCCCAAGCGTGAACGCGGCAGGGGAGTGTCAACGGGAGTGTTGTGTGGCCCCGTCCTCGCTTGGGCGGTGCCGACCTTGTGGTCGGATGTGCGGGGGTTGCAGCCAACTTGCAGCAGTGGGCACGGGGGCCACTGCAAGGGCGCCGAGCTGGAGGGCGCCTGGCTGGAGGGCGCCGAGCAGGAGGACGCCGTCCTGGACGCCTGGTTGGCGTCCTGGACGCCTGGACGGCGTCCTGGGAGGCCGGACGCCAACCTGGGCGTCGGCACGGCTACCTGGGCGTCTGGTCGGCGTCCTGGGAGGCTGGACGCCGCCCTGGACGTCTGCACGGCGTCCTGGGAGGCCGGACACCGACCTGGGCGTCTGGTAGGCGTCGTAGGAGGCTGGACGCCGCCCTGGACGTCTGCAAGGCGTCCTGGGCGTCTGGACGCCGACCTGGGGGTTCGGACGGTGTCTTGGGCGCCTGGACGCCGGACTGGGGATGCCGGGCATGGGTGGCCGGCTACGGACTGCGCTGGTCGACCTGGCGTGGTTGCCCGGTCGACTGGGATACCCATGCGACGAGTGCGAGTGTCGCCGGGGTGGAGTCTGCGAGGCCGACCTCGGGGGTGATATCCCGAGGTCGACGTGGCTGGTGGGCGCAGTCGCTGGCGTGGAGTCTGCCAGGCGTCTGCGCTGTGCTCGTGACAAGGTGTGGAGTGCCAACCAGCTTCATGCACCTGCGAAGCAGGTGCACCGTTGTCCTGCGGGTGCAACGCTGTGCAGCCGACTTGCTGAAGCGTTGGCACACCATGGACTTGCAACGTTGGCGCATCGCTACTCTGCAACGCTGGAGCTGTGCGAGCGCTGCTGCGCTGGAGCGCGGTCGACCATGCTGCGCTGGAGGTCGACCAGCAGCCTAGCTAGCTCTAATGTAGTCTGTGTTGCCAATGTTGTTGCCATCATTGTTGTCAATCTTTGCTAGTGAAACTCTTGCAATATCTCCCCGTGAATGTGCAAGCAGAGAACACACAAGCAAACGACTAAGGAACGCAGAGATCACACGATCACCCGTGCCTAGGCTGTAGTCTAGCTCCCGTTGCTAAAGTTATCTCCGCAGAGGTCCGGCCGACCTCCATGACCAGGCCAATGCGTCGCTCGGCTACCCTGTTCTGCTGCGGCGAGTCCGGTAGCGTGTAAGACTGGATGATCCCCCAACCCTGACAGAACGTCTCTAGGTGAGTGGAAGAAAACTCACCACCACAGTCCGAGTGTAGGCGGAGCCCACACAGGACCTGGCCACCACCCCTCGCTAATAGCCACGGCTCGAGAATGGTAGGCATGTCGACCTTTCGTCGTAAGGGGAAAACCGTGGTGTAGCGGGAGTAGTCGTCCACCACAGTCAGAAAGTAGCGCTCCTGATGTGGGTCAAGGACCGGGGAGGGGCCCCAGACCTCCAAGTGCAGGGTCTGGAAGGGAGCCGTGGTGGGGGGGGAACGAGGAGGAGTGAGGGGCAGCGCGCTGCCGACCCTCGAATCAAGGAGTGCACAACGGTGCATGCGAGCGAGGAAGCGGGGCAACGACTCTTGGAGACCTGAGACCAGACGGTGACGTACCATCCTACTGAGACGTGGGAACGACGGGTGACCTAGACGGTGGTGCTACATGACCGACGGGTGGGTGAGTGACCGATAGTCATACGACACAATAGCTACCTGACCTGATCTAACCTGACCTGACCCAGTGTGGTGGGACCCAGTGTGTAGTGAGTACAGACCAGAGCCCGGTTCCATGTGGAAAGTGGCCAGAGCAGCCCCAGTGGCACCGACTGTGCAGGAGGCAACAGTCTCGCGCAGTGGGAAAGTAGTGACTACACCTAGGTCGTGGAGGTTACTGACACCCACCAAGTTCTTGGAGAACGAGGGGGTGTAGTAACCTGTGAGAAATCCAGAGGGAGCCGCTGGACATGGGAGGGTGGTGGTGCTGTAGGCAACTACAGGTCCCACGGAGGGGTCAGCCAAGGCGACAATGACTGGAGTACCTGGTGGCGTGAGGTCAGTACAGTCGCAAAAGAAACAGCTGGACGCTTTAGAGTCTAGGGTGAAGGAATATGTGCAGTATGTGAGGTCGCACCCGAGCCGGCGACAAAGGCAGGTGAAGGAACATGTGCAGCTCCTACACAAAGACCCTCAGAGGCGTCTGGGCTGGAAACTAGACACGCACCAAGGATGGAAACGCAGGTCTCTACTCGTGCAGCCGGGAAAGGTCCTAGACTAGGTAGGTGAGACTCAACTGGTGCAGCAGTGCGCTGGCGAAGACGCGAGGGCCAGTGCGGTGTTATAGCGTGAGGATCAAAACGCTCACGGTGGAGGTCGTCGAGGCGACGGTAGCAGTGGGACGCAGAGTGGTCAGGACTCTAGCAGATAGTGCCAGTGCCTCGGCCAGTCAGGATCCGGTACTCGCAAGGACCGACATCACGCCCACTGTTGGCTGAGCTGCTGTTGCGGCCGGTACTCCTAGGACCCTCAGGTCCCCTCTGCCGGGAGTGCTGTAGCTGCTGTCTCTGCGGTTGACCCTGCTGCTGCTGCAGAACTCTAGCACACGCCATGGTAGGCGCTAGAGATGGTCGAGCGCGGTGGCTAGGAGCAGTGGCTGGCTACAGCCTATGCTGCTGCTGCTGTTTCTGCTGGGGGCAGACTATGCTAGTGCGGTGCTCCTGGCGGCAGCCTAATCTGCTGCTGGGTTCTGGCGGTAGTATAAGGTGTAGCTGGTTCTAGTGGTAGCCTAAGCTACTGCTGGTTCTGGTGGCAGCCTAAGCTGCTGCTGCTTCTGGTGGCAATCTAAGCTGTTGCTGGTTTTGGTGGCAGCCTAAGCTGCTGCTGGTGCTGGTGGCAGCCTAAGCTGCTGCTGAATCTGGTGGTAGCCTAAGCTGCTGATGGTTCTGGTGGCAGCCTAAGCTGTTGCTGGTTCTGGTGGCAGCCTAAGCTGCTGCTGGTTCTGGCGGCAGCCTAAGCTGCTGCTGGTGGGCTGGTGGCAGCCGAAGCTGGCGGACTGCAGGGCGTACGGAGAGGGGACGCGACGGGGCTGGCGGACGGGGATGCGACGGTGTTGGCGTACGGGGACGCGACAGGGCTGGCGTACAGAGCTGGCGGACTGCAGGGCGGCGGGGAGGGGACGCGACGGCTAGGGGAAGGGGAGGGGACGCGACGGGGAGGCGACGAAGAGGGGACGTGATGGGGAGGTGAGGGACATCCCAAAATTCCATGTGCAACAATCACTTTGAAAAAGCTGGAGACCCCAGTGTCACCCTCACGGGGTGACCCACAAGTACCCTCGGTGTTACCTACAGCCTACCCCCAGACACGGGCGACGTCAGCGACGACCGCCACCCTTAGCAATCGGAACGGTTTACAGTTCGTGGGGGTACCCCGAGGTTACCCCAACGTTGGCGGGAAAATCGGCAGCGTTGCCAAATTTGTCGCCACTCACGATCTGCCGAACCTGTGACGCATGGGAATTCCAAACCTGTTGGGACTGTATTTCGACCTCAAACCTATTTTGCCTAGCCAATACGCATCTCTCTTACCCGCCAAACAATATGCTATCGCATCGCTCAATGATGGGTTGGGTTACAGTGATGGGTTGGGTCACGTGGCACATGAAAGTTCACGAACCAATCAAAGCTTTTCGACAGCACCTTCTCCTTCTCCTCTCCCAGCACCTTCAGACTACTTATCCACCCTTCTACTTACTCAACCCGTCATTTTTAACTTCGACTTCAGCTCATGATACACACCTAGAACAGCTAGTACGAGAGCCGCCATACTTGAGGGATAAACAGCTTCCACGACTAGCGCTGGTGAGATTCTAATGGTGGTCTCGTTTTGCGTTGAACGAGCTGTTGACGATCGTACCTGTTATTTGTTCTTATCTGATTCCAGTTGAAGCGTGGGATTCGTTATTTTAGCGCCTAATGTGTTTATTTTATGCCTAATGTTTTTGATTATGACGCGGAAATTGCAGTGCGGCGCATGGTTGATCCTGTGAGCTACTCAACACGTGCGTCTTGAGTTATGCGAGGTACGATAGTCGTGCTCGTTTGGTTTTACCCCTGCATTTAGCGCTGTAGAGTCTTCCGCTGTCTCGTAGCCGCACTTGTTCCGTTGCTTTTTTTTGGATGTCGCCATTGTTTGCAGACTATGGTGGCGATCCTCTCACATAGTGGCGAGTGTTGACAGTTGTGAGTGCATCGATTTCACCCCTTCAGCACTCTTCCTGAGTGCACCCTCTCGGCATGTCCGTGGAATCTGCACATTCTTGAGGTTATAATCATTCTTGACACCATGTCATTGATAAATGCCCAGTGTTGCTGCTGTTTCGTTTTTTCCTGTGTTTCATTGTCTGGTGTGTTGCAGGAGCACGCCATGATACACAGGTTAATTAATATTTGCCAAAGGCAATCATAGCTGCTGAAACCTGATGCATGTAGGGTGCATGTTTAACATCTTAGTTGAAGGTTATATGTCAAAATGTTATGTTCTGTGTTGTGTAGGCTGTAGTGGGGTAGCCTATATGGGGTACAACCCAATTAGGGTTAGTACTTGTATCACTTTCTTACTCAGTGCAATCATTCCTCCTCCTTAGGTTCTGACATGGTTTCAGAGCACTAGCTCCGTAGGACCGTTTTTTTCGGGCCCACCATTAGCTAGTGACCGACTGCGGTTACCGCGCTACCCCATGCCATGCCCTGCGCTGCGCCGTAACGCGCGCTCTGCCCTGCCCTGCCTTACGCCATGCTGCCCGTGCACGCCCTGCCCCGCGTTGCGCTGCCCCGCGCTCGCCCTGCCCTGCCCCACGTCGCGCTCCCCCACGCACACCCTGCCCTGCCCCGCGTAGCGCTGCCCCGCGCACGCCCTGCCCTGCCCAGCGTCGCGCTGCCCCGCGCACGCCCTGCCCTGCCCCTCGTCGCGCTGCCCCGTGCACGCCCTGCCCTGCCCCGCGTTGCGCGCCCCTGCAGCCCGTCGCGTCGCGCGCCCCTGCTGCCCGTCGCGCCGTGCACCCCTGCTGTCCGTCGCGTCGCGCTGCCCGCGCGCCCCTGCTGCCCGTTGCGTCGCCCGTGCGGGCTGTCCCAGCCCGTCGCGTCGCCCGTCCGCCCTGCCCCTGCCTGTCGCTTCGCCCGTGCGGGCTGCCCCAGCCCGTCGCGTCGCTCGTCCGCTCTGCCCCTGCCTGTTGTGTCACCCGTGCGGGCTGCCCAAGCCCGTCGCGTCGCCCGTCCGCCCTACCTGCCCGTGCGCCGCCCCTGCCTGCCTGCGCGCCGCCCCTGCCTGCCCCGCGTCGCCCCGCCCCGCGCATGTCACCCGCCCGCCGCCCGTCTGCAGCCCGCGCGCCGCTATGCTGGCAGCGCGCTGCCCTCTGCAGCCCGCGTGCCGCCCTTGCAGCCCGCGCGCTGCCCCCCCTTGCAGCCCCGCGCGCCGCCCTGCTGGCCGCGTGCCGCCCCTGCCTGCCCGCGCGCCGCCCTTTGCAGCCCGTGCCCTGCCCTACCTGTCCGCGAGCCGCCCGTCTGCAGCCCGTGCACCACCCTGGCAGCCTGCGCGCCACCCTTCAGGCCGCGCGCCGCCCTTGCAGCCCGCGCGCTGCCCCTTTGCAGCCCCGCGCGCCGTCCTGCCTTTCCGTGCCCGCGCCGCCCTTCCCTGACCGTGCGCCGCCCCGACCTACCCTACTGCCTGCTCGCCGCCCTGCCTTCCCTCCGTGCTGCCCTACTGGTCGCGCGCCTCCTAGCTTGCCCGCTATGACTTCTCTTCTTAGTAGCGGTGGGAGTGGTGACGACGGTGGTGGCAGCAGTGGGAGTGGTGACTGCCGTAGTTGCAGTCGCTGTGGAGCTGTTCGGTGGGGAGTTTCTGGCGGTGGCCAGATACAGCTGCAGCGGCGTCCGCGTGAGACCCTTTCGCCCCAACAGCTACGTGAGTGGTACGCTAGTAGGAGTGGTGGCGGCGGCGGTAGTGGCAGTCGCTGTGCAGCTGTTCAGTCGGGAGTTTCTGGCGGTGGCCTGGTGCAGCTCCAGCGGCGTCCGCGCGAGACCCTTACGCCCCAACAGCTTCGTGAGTGGTACGCTCAGCGTGGGGCGTCTCGGAGTAGTGCTCGCTGCCCGTACGTCATTCGCACAGGTGATCGGGCTGGTCAGACTTGCGGGACACCTGGTCACACACAGTCCCACTGCTTCTCCTGTCTGAGCGACACTTGGCGCGAAGAGTTTGGCGACGCGGCTGAGCTTCCCCGCTGGCTAGAGCTGCTTAGGCAGGGTGTGGATATCTTTGCTCTAGACTATGACGCTATCCTTGACTATTTGTACTAAGGGTGATTGTTACCTTTGTGTGCCTCCCCACCCTGGTATAGAGGCGGCTGCTCTAGGTGCTGGTGAGTTTGCTCTCTCTGGTACTGCGCGGTGCTGAGGCCTTGCACACCTTCATGCTTGACTCAGGTGCTTCCCGCTGCTTCTTTCGCGACAGCACCACAGTCACATCACTCGCAGCACCGGTAGCAGTCTCTCTGGCTGACCCCTCTGGGGGACCGGTTCTTGCACGTTCCTCCACTGTTCTCCCGTGTCTGGCGGTACCGTCTGGCTCACTGTCAGGTCTTCACCTCCCCTCGTTCTCTACGAACTTGGTGAGTAACGCCGTCCTTCAGGATGCTTGGGTTGATACCTTTACCCCTGGAGGACAGCGTGTGGCGATCTGCACGTGTGCACGGACGGGCCATCACCTGGCCACGTTCACCCGTCGGCCTGGGTCGAGCCTGTACACACTGACTACTGAGCCTCCTCAGGTAGCTGCATCTGCGTCCGCGTCAGGTCAGCTAGCAGCCCCCTGTTCGTGTCGCCTCCTGTCGCACCAGACTCTCCTCTGGCACCACCTTCTTGGTCACCCCTCCCTGCCACGCCTCCGTGGCATGCACTCCAGCCTCCTTGTCTCTGGTCTTCCCAGGTCCCTGCCTCCCCTCCCACCCTCGCCTGCCCCTCCCTGCCTTCCCTGTGTCGAGGGGCGGATTCCCCCGACGACTGCTCCACTGCAGACTCTCCACATGGACGTGTGGGGCCCATCTCGCGTCCAGGAACAGGGCCGCGAGCGATACTTTCTGCTGGTTGTTGACGACTACTCGCGTTACACCACGGTCTTCCCCTTGCGCAGCAAGGGGGAGGTCCCTGATGTCTTGATCCATTGGATCCGCGCTGTCCATCTCCAGCTCCGCGAGCGGTTCCACACGGACCTTCCTGTCCTGCGTCTGCACTCTGACAGAGGTGGAGAGTTTTCCTCCGACCTCTTGCGGGACTTTTGTTGTGGGGAGGGCATCCTCCAGTCGTTCACGCTTCCGGCCTCTCCGCAGCAGAATGGGGTTGCTGACCGCCGCATTGGCTTAGTCATGGAGGTCGCTCGTACCTCCATGATCCATGCGGCTGCTCCCCATTTTCTGTGGCCGTTTGCGGTCCGGTACGCTGCGCATCAACTCAACCTCTGGCCCCATGTCTCCTTGACGGAGAGCTCGCCTACACTGCGTTGGACGGGAGAGGTTGGCGATGCGTCGGTGTTCCGGTTCTGGGGCTGTCGTGCCTTTGTCCGCGATACCTCCGCGGACAAGCTCTCCTCGCGCGCCATTCCCTGCGTCTTCCTTGCCTTTCCCCCTGACGCGCCTGGCTGGCAGTTTTACCACCCCACCTTGCGCCGTGTCCTGCCCTCTTAGGACGTCACCTTCGACGAGTCGGTTCCCTTTTACCGTCTCTTCCCCTACCGCACTGCCCCTCTCCCCCCCCCCCCCCCCGCCGCTCTTCCTCGCTCCAGGTCCCCCTCCGGTAGACCCGCTCCCCCCTCAGGGTCCTGCTCCTTCAGGTGTGTCTCAGGTAGACCCACTCTCCTTGGTTGAGCCTATCGAGGTCACTGGTGACTCTGGTGCTGCTCGGGGTGCTGCGTCTGGGGGTGCTGAGCCTGCGGTTGCAGAGCCTGAGCGTGCGGAGCCTGGAGGTGCTGGGCCTGCGAGTGCGGAGCCCGGGGTTGCTGAGCCTGAGCGTGCGAAGCCTGGGGATGCTGAGCCTGCGGGTTTGGAGCCTGGGGGTGCTGCGCCTGAGCGTGCGGAGCCTGGGGGTGCTGAGCCTGCGGGGTGCGGAGCCTGGGGGTGCTGAGTCTGGGGGTGCTAAGCCTAGGGGTCCTGCGTCTACTCTATGGGAGCCTCTCTCACCACAGCAGCTGTGCGAGTGGTACACTCGGCGCACACACCTTCGGAGTGGCGCTGCTGGAGCTGGAGGCCCTGGATCTGCTGGTCCTGGAGGTGTTGGAGGTACTGCTGGTACTGGAGGTACTGGGGGTGCTGGAGCTACTAGTCCTGGAGGTCCTACTGGTGCCTCGCCCCAGCGGTCTAGCTGGCGGGAGCCTCTCTCACCACGGCAGCTGTGCGAGTGGTACACTCGGCGCACACACCTTCGGAGTGGCGCTGCTGGAGCTGGAGGCCCTGCCGCTGGAGGCGCTGGCGCTGGAGGCACTGGTGCTGCTGGTGATGGAGGTGCTGGTGGTGCTGGCACTGCTGGTCCCGGGGGTGCTCGTGCTGGAGGCGCTGGAGCTGCCGGAGCTGGTGGTGCTGCTGCTGCTGCTCGAGGTGCTGGAGGTAGTGGAGGTTCTGGAGCTGCTGGAGCTGGTGGTGCTGCTGCTGCTCGAGGTGCTGGAGCTGCTGGTCCCGAAGGTGCTCGTACTGGAGGTACTGGAGCTGCTGGAGCTGGTGGTGCTGCTGCTGCTGGAGGTGCTGGAGCTGCTGGTCTCGGAGATGCTCGTATTGGAGGTACTGGAGCTGCTGGAGCTGGTGGTGCAGCTGCTGCTGGAGGTGCTGAAGCTGCTGGTCCCGGAGGTTGTAAGAGACTAAGGATGGAGTCTAGGAAGCTTAGAGGCCGAAATATCACAAAATCGTTGGTCTCAATTTCTGGACAGAATCGTCGCACTCACAAGAAACGCTGTCGACAAAACACGCACCGTCACAAGTTCACCAATTTTGGATATGTTCAAAAGGTGAAGTATTTCTCGACTTATCCATTTCGGCGCACAGGGGGGTATGCTGCCATAGGAACTTTACTCAATCACAAGAGTCTCACAAGTAGCACACAAGAAAGTTAGAGTAGCAATACACCAGGTAGGAGGGGATGAGGAGGACGAGAGGAAAGGTCCCCAAGGAGTCCCCAACCAAGGAAACCCCATAAGCACATCAAATCCCCTCCCTATAGCAACCCCACTTTACTTTTGTCACTTTCCCAACCTCCACAATCCACCTCACCCAAGTTGGCCACACTTGCCAACCCAATTTGGTTTCTCCCAACCACTTGGCAGCATCTACAGTAGAAGTGACGAATTTCCCAACCCCCAAATGTCTATACCCCTTATGGAGTCAACCCCACAACTTCCCATAATCGCCACAACCAAATATCAAAAGCATACGAACTTCATATGTTCGTAACTTTCGTATTCGTGTTCCGATTGAAGCGATCCTTGGTTCGTCGGAATGCTCTCGAGCAGAGGAGTCACTTCAGATATCTGCTCAAGCCAAATAACATTCACACACACTCAGAAAGTCCAAAACAAGGCCGATGCAAATTCTTGCACACGCTCACACCACGCATGCAACGCACGAACATATGATGGGAGGCAGACAGACGTGAATGCAAACAATTGCATCACATAACAAACTCCCCCTCTGGCTGCCTACCATCATCCCACATGTCATAGCTCAAGCATGCACCCTCAATGCACACTCATTGGTGAGAATGTCAGCCGCCTGCTGATGGGTCTTCACAATCTTCAGCCGCACCTCCTTGTCCAGGAGCCTCCTCACCTAGTGCCACTTGGGCCTGATGTGCTTCGTCAGCCCATGAAGGCAAGCGTTCTTGGCAAGCTTTACAGCCGACTCATTGTCACAGAAAATCACAGTTGGCTCCTAATGGCAAACTCCGATCTCCTCCAATAAACGCCTCAGCCACACCACCTCCTTGGCCCCATGATGCAGGGCCATGTACTATGTCTCACACGAGGACTGCCCCACCTCGTTCTGCTTCTTGCTGCGCCAGCTCACTGCACCACCTCCAAACAGGCACACATAGCCTCCAATGCTGGTGCCATCCGTCTTCACAGAGTTGAAGTTAGCGTCAGTGTAGCAGGTCAAGAGCATCTCCCCTTTGCTCAAATCAGCTGCACCCCTCTGCAGCCTCTGTCGTACAGCACTGTACTCCATGCCCCATGATGCTGTAGCACTCACATAGCGGACCAACCTCTTGGCCGCTTCCAGCTGCTTATGACTGGGGCGGGAGACCACACTGGCAAGCCTGGATGTAGCAAAGGCAATGTTAGGCCGCGTGTGGTTGGCAGCATAGTTGAGTGCCCCAACCATTGAATGGAACAGCTTCCTGTCGTTTTCACCCACCACCTCCTCATCAGCACAGGGCTCCACAGTGAACCCCGAAGGCAGTGGGGTCGCTGGCTTCCCTCCATCTTGCAGCCCATACTTCTCGGCCAGCCCCTCACAGTATTTCCTCTGGTGCAACCTCAACACTCCCTTGTCAAGGTCCCTCTCCACATGCATCCCCAGCTAGTACTTCACATCTCCCATCTTGGAGCACTTGAACTGCATCTCCAGCATCTCCTCCACACGCTCAATCATCGCAGACGACTCGGAGAAAAGAAGGATGTCATCCACGTACACCAGGAGCATGAGGAACTGCTCCTTCTCTTGCAGCAGGAACAAGGTGTGGTCGCACTCACTCTTCCTGAACCCCCAAGCCAGCAGTGTCTCCTCCAGCTTGTGGTACCATGCGCGAGGAGCCTGCTTCAGGCCATAGATGGCCTTCTTCAGCCTGCACACCTTGCCGCTCCCATCATCCAACCCCTCAGGCTGCAGCATGTACAACTTCTCCAGGATGATCCCATTGAGGAAAGCAATGGTGATATCCATCTGCTTGATCTTCCATCCGCGATTTGCAGCCGTTCCCAACATCACCCTCAGTGTTGTTGCTTTCCCCACAGGTGCAAAGATCTCGTCGAATTCCTTCCCCTTTGTCTGCTGAAACCCCTTTGCCACAAGCCTTGACTTGTAGCGGGTCAGCTTCCCATCAGGTCCGTACTTGTGCCTGAAGATTAGCTTGGAAGAAATGGCCTTCTTCCCAGGTGGCAGCTCACACAGCTCCCATGTCTCGTTCTCCAGCAGAGAGTCATACTCCTCCTTCACACTCTGCTTCCACTTCTCAGCATCGGGCCCACTCAGGGCCTCGGTAAGCGTCTTGGGCTCAGGGACGGCTGCCCAGTAGCAGTGCGCTATCTCCTCCTCATCACACTGCTCGGCCACACTTCCAGCATGCTCCACATTTCATGAGCCACTGCGATTATAGCTCAGCCTGACAGGTGGGCGCACATCCCTCTAGGACGCTCAGGCAGGCGTGGGGCACGTGGTGGAGCACGTTGATGCTGCTGCTGCTGCGGCTGCTGCTGCTGTTGCTGCGGCTGCTGTAGCTGCTGCTGCTGTTGCTCCTCCACCTCAGGCTCTCCCCCATCCTCAGTCACCCCAGAGATCTCCTCCTCGGAGACAGAAACCTCCACTTGCCTCGAAGGCCGCTGCACCTCATCAGCCTCCACAACCAATGGTGTAGCAGGAAGCTTCTGCTGCTGCTGCTTCCACTCTTGTAGTACAAAGACTCAAGGAACTTCACATCCCTTGACACAGTCAGCTGCTGGCTGGTCAAGTCCCATATCAACCAGCCCTTGTGATCCTTAGCAAGCCCCAAATGCATACCCCATCTCCCAGAAGCTTCTAGCTTTCCCCTATTCTCCTTAGGCACATGAAACACCACCATGCAGCCGTAGGCTCTCAGCATGTGGACTGCTGGTGCACTCCCATACCACTTGGTGTAGGGGACCCACTGCTTGTCCCCCACGGTCGCCAGCACCCAGTTCTTCACAAGGGCGACCTGCCGCAGTGCAGTCACCCAAAACGGATCCGGCAGCCCTGCACGCCCAAGGAGAGTGCGAGCACCTTCCTGCAGGGTCCGGTTGAACCGCTCCGCTACGCCGTTCTGCTGAGGGTTGTAGGGCACTGTGAGTTGATGCTGGATCCCCTTCTTCTTCAGCACCGACTCAAAATCAGCTCCAATGAATTCTCCCCCGTTGTCAGTGCGGATCACCTTCACCTTGTGTCCGCTCTCCCTTTGAGCTCTCGGCATCCACTCCTTGAGAACAGCTGCTGCCACCTCCCCCTTGGTCTTGAGAGGGTACACCCACACCGCACGCGTGTGGTCGTCCACAATCGTCAAGAAGTATCGGCTGCCCGAGAGAGAAAGGGCCCTTGTAGGGCCCACCACATCCATGTGCACAAGCGCAAGTGGAGCCTTGGCTGGTCCTGTGCTGCTGCTGAAGGGAAACTTTGTGAATTTGGTCTCAAGGCATGTAGGGCAACTCCCAATCTCCTTCGCTGCCCCCTTCACCTCCAACCCCTTCAAGCTCCCATCCTTAACCAACTTCTGCAGCATAGGAAAGTTCACATGACACAGCCTCTCGTGCCACGTCTCCCAATCTGCCTCACCACTCCCAGATGAAGCCTTTGCCCATGCAGCTGTCGCATCCACACCAGCAAGCACCTCACCATGTGGTTGCCGTGGCTGCTGCACCTTCTTGGCTGCATCCAGGGCCCCATCAGTTGGCGCAGTCTCCTCTCCTCCCGCGGTTGCTTTAGCTGTTGCCGCTGCCGCTGCCGTTGCTGGTGGTTTCCCATTCCAAGGGATTATGGGCAGCTGCCACAGGTCCTTGATGCAGCTGCTCTTCTCCTCCAAATCCCAAAGCAGCAACTTCCCAAGCTTTGCTCGGCAGCTGGTTGGGCTGAACGTAACTTTGGCCTTGCTTTTCTGCAGCCGGCGCACAGAGAGGAGGTTAGCGGACAAACCTTCAACCAGCAGTACGTTCCCCAGCCCCACAAGCCCCCCATTGGCACCCATTACCTTGGCATTTCGAACACCAATCACAGGGAGCAAAGCACCTGAAGCGGCAGCCACAAACTTGATCTTCCCAGGGGGCTTTACCTCATCAAGCAAATCTGCCCGTGGGGTAATGTGACTTGTGCAACCTGAATCGATCACCCAGTGAGTGAGGGGGTGCATCACAACCTTCCCAACCGAGCCCACATCACCCTCACTCCCTTTCACATCCTCAACCATGAGGAACATCCCAGGGTCGGCTTTACCTTGTGCACCATCACCTTGTGCACCTGAACCTTGCACAGCGCCACCTCGTGCACGTTCACCACTTGGCGGCTTCATGCCTGGGGGCGCCCATCCCTCGGGCCGGCTGAAACACTTGAACCATGGGTGTCCAGCCTTCTTGCAGTACCAGCATGCACCCTCCATTCGGGTGCTCCCCCTGCCTCCAGAGCTCCCATGCACCTCGTTGTAGTCACCTCGGCCTCTCCCTCTGCCAAAGCCTCTCCCACGGCCTCGGCCTCTCCCACCCCCTCTTCCTCTGCTGCCTCCTGCAGCTCCGTACCCCTCAGCAGTCTTGTCGGCAGCACCACCGCCCGTGTGGCGTCTATGGAAATCCTCCTGCAGAATCTACTGCCGTAGCCACTCTGGTGTCCACTGGTCCTGCTGAGTGTTGAGGGTGGGGATGAGGTTGTCCCACGAATTGTCGAGCACCGAGATGATCTTGGTGCACTGCTGCATCTGCGACACGTTGCTGCCCGTCGCTGCCATCCTCGCATAGGTGTCCTTGATCTTGTCAAGGACTGGTTTCACATCATCGCCTGGTCGCATGGAGAGGGCAGCCAGCTCCTTCTCCAGCACAATCACCATCGGCAGCGTGTTGGGCTGAACCACGTCACGTAGTAGCTTCCATGCCTTAGGCCCGGAGTCGTCGAGCTCCACCAAATCCTTGATGTGCTGAAACATATCATTGTTGACCGATTGAAGGATGAGGTCATGCAGCACCGCGCTGATCTCAATCCACCGATCGCGGGCGTCTCCTTCCTCCGGCATCTTCTCTTCCCCCATAGCCAACTTCAGTAGCTTGTACCGTTTGAAGGCACTCCTCATCCGCCCACTCCATTCCTCGTAGTTGGAGCCATCCAATGGTTCTATCTTGGATGGTGGCGGCTCATTCTTCTTCTCAGCTGCATCTCCACTTCCTTGACTCATCTCCTCTTCTCCCAATCACAGGTTTCAGCTCCCCCCTTGCTGTCCACACCAAAGTCCCACAATATTTTCACAAGTGTCGGCACCAACGAAATTTCGGCAGAGTTTCCCCTTAGCGGAAGTCACATGCAACCTCCAGAACTCCACTTAGGCACGCCCACAGGCCATGGTGGGTCTAGGAGGGTCTTCACACTTCAGTAGACTCTCCAAAAAGTCCTTAATCAGCTCTGATACCACTTGTAAGAGACTAAGGACGGAGTATAGAAAGCTTAGAGGCCGAAATATCACAAAATCGTTGGTCTCAATTTCAGGACAGAATCGTCGCGCTCACAAGAAACGCCGTCGACGAAAAACGCACCGTCAAAACTTCACCAATTCCCAATTTGAATCGTATCAAAAGGTGAAGTATTTCTCGACTTAAAAATTTCGGCGCACAGGGGGGTATGCTGCCCTAGGAACTAAACTCAATCACAAGAGTCTCACAAGTAGCACACAAGAAAGTTAGAGTAGCAATACACCAGGTAGGAGGGGATGACGAGGACGAGAGGAAAGGTCCCCAAGGAGTCCCCAAGCAAGGAAACCCCATAAGCACATCAAATCCCCTCACTATAGCAACCCCACTTGTACTTTTGTCAATTTCCCAACCTCCACAATCCACCTCACCCAAGTTGGCCACACTTGCCAACCCAATTTGGTTTCTCCCAACCACTTGGCAGCATCTACAGTAGAAGTGACGAATTTCCCAACCCCCAAATGTCTATATCCCTCATGGAGTCAACCCCACAACTTCCCATAATCGCCACAACCAAATATCAAAAGGATACAAACTTCATATGTTCGTAACTTTCGTATTCGTGTTCCGATTGAAGCGATCCTTGGTTCGTCGGAATGATCTCGAGCAGAGGAGTCACTTCAGATATCTGCTCAAGCCAAATAACATTCACACACACTCAGAAAGTCCAAAACAAGGCCAATGCAAATTCTTGCACACGCTCACACCACGCATGCAACGCACGAACATATGATGGGAGGCAGACAGACGTGAATGCAAACGAGTGCATCACATAACAAACTCCCCCTCTGGCTGCCTACCATCATCCCACATGTCATAGCTCAAGCATGCACCCTCAATGCACACTCATTCCTGCAAGCTTCATGCCCTTCCAATGCTCAGGTTCAGCCAGGCGCTTGGTGAGAATGTCAGCCGCCTGCTGATGGGTCTTCACAATCTCCAGCCGCACCTCCTTGTCCAGGAGCCTCCTCACCTAGTGCCACTTGGGCCTGATGTGCTTCGTCAGCCCATGAAGGCAAGCGTTCTTGGCAAGCTTCACAGCCGACTCATTGTCACAGAAAATCACAGTTGGCTCCTTCTGGCAAACTCCGATCTCCTCCAATAACGCCTCAGCAACACCACCTCCTTGGCCCCATGATGCAGGGCCATGTACTATGTCTCACACGAGGACTGCCTCACCTCGTTCTGCTTCTTGCTGCGCCAGCTCACTGCACCACCTCCAAACAGGCACACATAGCCTCCAATGCTGGTGCCATCCGTATTCACAGAGTTGAAGCTAGCGTCAGTGTAGCAGGTCAAGAGCATCTCCCCTTTGCTCAAATCAGCTGCACCCCTCTGCAGCCTCTGTCGTACAGCACTGTACTCCAAGCCCACTGATGCTGTAGCACTCACATAGCGGACCAACCTCTTGGCCGCTTCCAGCTGCTTATGACTGGGGCGGGAGACCATACTGGCAAGCCTGGATGTAGCAAAGGCAATGTCAGGCCGCGTGTGGTTGGCAGCATAGTTGAGTGCCCCAACCATTGAATGGAACAGCTTCCTGTCGTTTTCACCCACCACCTCCTCATCAGCACAGGGCTCCACAGTGAACCCCGAAGGCAGTGGGGTCGCTGGCTTCCCTCCATCTTGCAGCCCATACTTCTCGGCCAGCCCCTCACAGTATTTCCTCTGGTGCAACCTCAACACTCCCTTGTCAAGGTCCCTCTCCACATGCATCCCCAGCTAGTACTTCACATCTCCCATCTTGGAGCACTTGAACTGCATCTCCAGCATCTCCCCACACGCTCAATCATCGCAGATGACTCGGAGAAAAGAAGGATGTCGTCCACGTACACCAGGAGCATGAGGAACTGCTCCTTCTCTTGCAGCAGGAACAAGGTGTGGTCGCACTCACTCTTCCTGAACCCCCAAGCCAGCAGTGTCTCCTCCAGCTTGTGGTACCATGCGCGAGGAGCCTGCTTCAGGCCATAGATGGCCTTCTTCAGCCTGCACACCTTGCCGCTCCCATCATCCAACCCCTCAGGCTGCAGCATGTACAACTTCTCCAGGATGATTCCATTGAGGAAAGCAATGGTGATATCCATCTGCTTGATCTTCCATCCGCGATTTGCAGCCGTTCCCAACATCACCCTCAGTGTTGTTGCTTTCCCCACAGGTGCAAAGATCTCGTCGAAGTCCTTCCCCTTTGTCTGCTGAAACCCCTTTGCCACAAGCCTTGACTTGTAGCGGGTCAGCTTCCCATCAGGTCCGTACTTGTGCCTGAAGATTAGCTTGGAAGAAATGGCCTTCTTCCCAGGTGGCAGCTCACACAGCTCCCATGTCTCGTTCTCCAGCAGAGAGTCATACTCCTCCTTCACACTCTGCTTCCACTTCTCAGCATCGGGCCCACTCAGGGCCTCGGTAAGCGTCTTGGGCTCAGGGACGGCTGCCCAGTAGCAGTGCGCTATCTCCTCCTCATCACACTGCTCGGCCACACTTCCAGCATGCTCCACATTTCATGAGCCACTGCGATTATAGCTCAGCCTGACAGGTGGGCGCACATCCCTCCTAGGACGCTCAGGCAGGCGTGGGGCATGTGGTGGAGCACGTTGATGCTGCTGCTGCTGCGGCTGCTGCTGCTGTTGCTGCGGCTGCTGTAGCTGCTGCTGCTGTTGCTCCTCCACCTCAGGCTCTCCCCCATCCTCAGTCACCCCAGAGATCTCCTCCTCGGAGACAGAAACCTCCACTTGCCTCGAAGGCCGCTGCACCTCATCAGCCTCCACAACCAATGGTGTAGCAGGAAGCTTCTGCTGCTGCTGCTTCCACTCTTGTAGTACAAAGACTCAAGGAACTTCACATCCCTTGACACAGTCAGCTGCTGGCTGGTCAAGTCCCATATCAACCAGCCCTTGTGATCCTTAGCAAGCCCCAAATGCACACCCCATCTCCCAGAAGCTTCTAGCTTTCCCCTATTCTCCTTAGGCACATGAAACACCACCATGCAGCCGTAGGCTCTCAGCATGTGGACTGCTGGTGCACTCCCATACCACTTGGTGTAGGGGACCCACTGCTTGTCCCCCACGGTCGCCAGCACCCAGTTCTTCACAAGGGCGACCTGCCGCAGTGCAGTCACCCAAAACGGATCCGGCAGCCCTGCACGCCCAAGGAGAGTGCGAGCACCTTCCTGCAGGGTCCGGTTGAACCGCTCCGCTACGCCGTTCTGCTGAGGGTTGTAGGGCACTGTGAGTTGATGCTGGATCCCCTTCTTCTTCAGCACCGACTCAAAATCAGCTCCAATGAATTCTCCCCCGTTGTCAGTGCGGATCACCTTCACCTTGTGTCCGCTCTCCCTTTGAGCTCTCGGCATCCACTCCTTGAGAACAGCTGCTGCCACCTCCCCCTTGGTCTTGAGAGGGTACACCCACACCGCACGCGTGTGGTCGTCCACAATCGTCAAGAAGTATCGGCTGCCCGAGAGAGAAAGGGCCCTTGTAGGGCCCACCACATCCATGTGCACAAGCGCAAGTGGAGCCTTGGCTGGTCCTGTGCTGCTGCTGAAGGGAAACTTTGTGAATTTGGTCTCAAGGCATGTAGGGCAACTCCCAATCTCCTTCGCTGCCCCCTTCACCTCCAACCCCTTCAAGCTCCCATCCTTAACCAACTTCTGCAGCATAGGAAAGTTCACATGACACAGCCTCTCGTGCCACGTCTCCCAATCTGCCTCACCACTCCCAGATGAAGCCTTTGCCCATGCAGCTGTCGCATCCACACCAGCAAGCACCTCACCATGTGGTTGCCGTGGCTGCTGCACCTTCTTGACTGCATCCAGGGCCCCATCAGTTGGCGCAGTCTCCTCTCCTCCCGCGGTTGCTTTAGCTGTTGCCGCTGCCGCTGCCGTTGCTGGTGGTTTCCCATTCCAAGGGATTATGGGCAGCTGCCACAGGTCCTTGATGCAGCTGCTCTTCTCCTCCAAATCCCAAAGCAGCAACTTCCCAAGCTTTGCTCGGCAGCTGGTTGGGCTGAACGTAACTTTGGCCTTGCTTTTCTGCAGCCGGCGCACAGAGAGGAGGTTAGCGGACAAACCTTCAAGCAGCAGTACATTCCCCAGCCCCACAAGCCCCCCATTGGCACCCATTACCTTGGCATTTCGAACACCAATCACAGGGAGCAAAGCACCTGAAGCGGCAGCCACAAACTTGATCTTCCCAGGGGGCTTTACCTCATCAAGCAAATCTGCCCGTGGGGTCATGTGACTTGTGCAACCTGAATCGATCACCCAGTGAGTGAGGGGGTGCATCACAACCTTCCCAACCGAGCCCACATCACCCTCACTCCCTTTCACATCCTCAACCATGAGGAACATCCCAGGGTCGGCTTTACCTTGTGCACCATCACCTTGTGCACCTGAACCTTGCACAGCGCCACCTCGTGCACGTTCACCACTTGGCGGCTTCATGCCTGGGGGCGCCCATCCCTCGGGCCGGCTGAAACACTTGAACCATGGGTGTCCAGCCTTCTTGCAGTACCAGCATGCACCCTCCATTCGGGTGCTCCCCCTGCCTCCAGAGCTCCCATGCACCTCGTTGTAGTCACCTCGGCCTCTCCCTCTGCCAAAGCCTCTCCCACGGCCTCGGCCTCTCCCACCCCCTCTTCCTCTGCTGCCTCCTGCAGCTCCGTACCCCTCAGCAGTCTTGTCGGCAGCACCACCGCCCGTGTGGCGTCTACGGAAATCCTCCTGCAGAATCTGCTGCCGTAGCCACTCTGGTGTCCACTGGTCCTGCTGAGTGTTGAGGGTGGGGATGAGGTTGTCACACGAATTGTCGAGCACCGAGATGATCTTGGTGCACTGCTGCATCTGCGACACGTTGCTGCCCGTCGCTGCCATCCTCGCATAGGTGTCCTTGATCTTGTCAAGGACTGGTTTCACATCATCGCCTGGTCGCATGGAGAGGGCAGCCAGCTCCTTCTCCAGCACAATCACCATCGGTAGCGTGTTGGGCTGAACCACGTCACGTAGTAGCTTCCATGCCTTAGGCCCGGAGTCGTCGAGCTCCACCAAATCCTTGATGTGCTGAAACATATCATTGTTGACCGATTGAAGGATGAGGTCATACAGCACCGCGCTGATCTCAATCCACCGATCGCGGGCGTCTCCTTCCTCCGGCATCTTCTCTTCCCCCATAGCCAACTTCAGTAGCTTGTACCGTTTGAAGGCACTCCTCATCCGCCCACTCCATTCCTCGTAGTAGGAGCCATCCAATGGTTCTATCTTGGATGGTGGCGGCTCATTCTTCTTCTCAGCTGCATCTCCACTTCCTTGACTCATCTCCTCTTCTCCCAATCACAGGTTTCAGCTCCCCCCTTGCTGTCCACACCAAAGTACCACAATATTTTCACAAGTGTCGGCACCAACGAAATTTCGGCAGAGTTTCCCCTTAGCGGAAGTCACATGCAACCTCCAGAACTCCACTTAGGCACGTCCACAGGCCATGGTGGGTCTAGGAGGGTCTTCACACTTCAGTAGACTCTCCACAAAGTCCTTAATCAGCTCTGATACCACGTGTAAGAGACTAAGGACGGAGTCTAGGAAGCTTAGAGGCCGAAATATCACAAAATCGTTGGTCTCAATTTCAGGACAGAATCGTCGCGCTCACAAGAAACGCCGTCGACGAAAAACGCACCGTCAAAACTTTACCAATTCCCAATTTGAATCGTATCAAAAGGTGAAGTATTTCTCGACTTATCAATTTCGGCGCACAGGGGGGTATGCTGCTCTAGGAACTTAACTCAATCACAAGAGCCTCACAAGTAGCACACAAGAAAGTTAGAGTAGCAATACACCAGGTAGGAGGGGATGACGAGGACGAGAGGAAAGGTCCCCAAGGAGTCCCCAACCAAGGAAACCCCATAAGCACATCAAATCCCCTCCGTATAGCAACCCCACTTTTACTTTTGTCAATTTCCCAACCTCCACAATCCACCTCACCCAAGTTGGCCAACCCAATTTGGTTTCTCCCAACCACTTGGCAGCATCTACAGTAGAAGTGACGAATTTCCCAACCCCCAAATGTCTATACCCCTTATGGAGTCAACCCCACAACTTCCCATAATCGCCACAACCAAATATCAAAAGCATACGAACTTCATATGTTCGTAACTTTCGTATTCGTGTTCCGATTGAAGCGATCCTTGGTTCGTCGGAATGCTCTCGAGCAGAGGAGTCACTTCAGATATCTGCTCAAGCCAAATATCATTCACACACACCCAGAAAATCGAAAACAAGGCCAATGCAAATTCTTGCACACGCTCACACCACGCATGCAATGCACGAACATATGATGGGAGGCAGACAGACGTGAATGCAAACGATTGCATCACATAACAGAGGTGCCCGTACTGGAGGTACTAGAGCTGCCGGAGCTGGTGGTGCTGCTGCTACTGGAGGTGCTGGAGGTGCTGGAGCTGCTGGTCCTGGAGGTGCTCGTGCTGGAGGTACTGGAGCTGCCGGAGCTGGTGGTGCTGCTACTAGTGGAGGTACTGGAGGTGCTGGAGGTACTAAGGCTGCTGAAGGTGCTGGAGCTGGTGGTGCTGCAGGTGCTGGAGCTGCAGACCCTGGAGTTGGAGGTGCTGGCTCTGGGGGTGCTCGAGCTGGAGACCGTGGAGCTGGAGGTGCTGGCGCTGGGGGTGCTGGAGCTGTCGGTACTGGTGCTGGAGGCGCTGTGCGGCCACGACCGTACTTCGTTCCACTGCTTCGCCAGGTTCTTGGTCTCCAGTCTTCTACTGACCTTACTCCGCCTCTACTGTGTCCACCGCCAGACCAGTCGCAGCCACAGTTACAGCCAGCCTCACCACAGCATGCTCCTTCTCCTTACACTGAGCAGACAGACTCTCATACAGCGCGTCGTGAGCCTGCGTCTCGCCCTGCCTCACCTGTTCGCGCTGGTCGCACTGGTAGTCGTGTTCTGCGTCCGCGTCCTCCTCCTGTCCCCAGCACTCACATGACACTTCGTCCTTCCTATGTTCCACTTCGAGTTCCCCTGCCGTCTCCTCCTGCTGCCAGTCCTACTGTCACCCGTCTCCTAGCCACTGTTGTCACCGACCCTTCGTTTGAGTCCACTGCTGCGCCTGCCCTAGTTGCTGAGCTTGTCGACTTTGCTGCTAGTTGTCGTCTCGACCACGCCACTAGTCTTGTTGCTGAGTCTGAGTCTCTCTGTCCTCCGTCCGTCGGGGGTGAGTGTGCTCTTGGCACGGACGTCCTTGAGGACAGGAAGGAGGAATTTGAGTGTCTTGCAGCTGCTGTACCTCATCTCGTGTCGATGCTGCTTGCACCTGAGGGAGACCCGGATGCTCCAAACATCACGACCCCGTGCTCTTACGCAGAGGCGATTATGGGTCCCTACTCCTCTTAGTGGAAGACAGCCATGGACGCAGAGATGGCATCCTGGAAGTTCACAGGCACTTACGTCGACGCAGTGGATTTTTAGGGTGAAGCGGCCGCCGGGTTCTCTGCCTGTCTTCAAGGCTCGTTACGTTGCACGAGGCTTTAGTCAGCGACAGGGAGTTGACTTCTTCCAGACCTTCTCCCCTACCCAAAAGATGACCACTCTTCGGGTGCTGCTGCACGTCGCCGCTCAGCGTGACTACGAGCTTCGCTCTCTTGACTTCATCACAGCCTGCACGAGGAGATCTGGCTGCACCGCCCACCTGGCTTCACTGGGTCGTTTCCTGCAGGTACCCAGTGGAGCCTCCGGCGGCCAGTCTACGGTCTCCGCCAGGTGCCTCGTGAATGGCACGACACACTGAGGACGGCACTTGCGGCTCTTAGGTTTGCTCCTTCGACTGCTGACCCGTCGCTGTTTCTGCGCACCGACACTTCGCTGCCGCCGTTCTACATCCTCATGTACGTCGACGACTTGGCCTTTGCCACTGCTGACATCGAGGGACTGGCCCTCGTGAAGTCGGAGCTGCAGAAGAGACACACGTGCACAGACCTGGGTGAGCTGCGCAGCTATCTTGGCTTGCAGATCACCCGGGACAGAGCACGCCGCACCATCACTCTGACTCAGTCACACATGGTGCAGCAGGTCCTTCAGCGCTTCGGCTTCACTTGGTCCTCGCCAGAGTCCACTCCTCTGCCTACCGGTCACTCGCTCTCAGCTCCACCTTCGGACGAGTCCGTAGAGCCGAGTGGCCCGTATCCAGAGCTTGTGGGCTGCCTCATGTACCTGATGACCTGCACTCGACCTGACCTTGCTTACCCTCTCAGCATCCTGGCACGCTACGTTGCGCCCGGGAGACACCGACCAGAGCACATGGAGGCCGCTAAGAGGGTGTTACGCTACTTGTGCAGTACGTCGGGCATGGTGCTCGTGCTTGGAGGACGGAGTCGAGTTGTTCTCACTAGCCACGCAGACGCGTCTTGGGTTGACGACTTGGCTACGCAGCGGTCGTCACAGGGTTACACAGTCAGCCTTGGCTCCGGTTCTGTTTCTTGGCGGTCTACCCGCTCGTCTTCTGTTCTCAGTTCCAGTTGTGATTCTGAGATCTACGCAGGGGCCATGGCTGCACAGGAGTTACGCTGGCTCACCTACCTGCTGACCGACTTGGGAGAGCAGCCTAGTTCTCTTCCAGTTCTGTGCGCAGACAACAAGGCCATGATTGCCTTGTGTCCGGAGCACAGACTGGAGCACAGGACGAAGCACATTGCTATGCGTTACTTCCTTGATCGAGAGGTGCAGCAGCGTGGTCAACTTCGTCTTGCTTACGTGGCCACTCGGGCCAACACTGCTGATATATTCACCAAGGCACTTCAGCCTCATGATCATCAGCGTTTCTATACTGTTTTAGGCCTTGTGCCTACTTTGCCTCACTTCGTGACTTTGCTTGTACTGTTATCTATATACTTGTACCTGCATGCTTACACTTGCTAGGTTGTGATCCCTGTACTGCTTGTTCCCATTATATAACTCTGCATGTGAACTGGCCTTGTGGCCACTTGCTTGTGCTCAGAGTGTGTGGTGACTTTGTGATCCACCCTGAGCTTGCTTTGCTTTTCTTGACTGGTCTTGTGACCCCTTGTTCTCCACTACTTTGCCTATGGCGGTGTGTCAAACTGTTATGTTTTATGTTGTGTAGGCTGTAGTGGGGTAGCCTATATGAGGTACAACCCAATTAGGGTTAGTACTTGTATCACTTTCTTACTCAGTGCAATCATTCCTGCTCCTTAGTTTCTGACATTATATCTGTGCAATTGGTAGAAGTTCCAGCATTGTTGCACTTTCAATGTAACCATGTATGACGGAGTTGCCAATATTGCAACTTGCTAGAAATTGATACACTAAATTTTCTAACATCAAGCAACCCTAGCAACGGTAAATGAATACTTGTATGAAACGAACAAATGGTTTACTATTAATTACAATTGTGGCTATATCGGGATATTGGTTTATATGTTTTCGTTTAAAATTTTGCCAATAAACTGTAGAGTCATGCGTGTACTGTTTGCAGAATTCTGTACTGTTGGCGATATGATGCATAATGCGGAAGCGGCTCGCGTGTGATTCGCTCCCGCAGGATGGGAGGGGTCCCCTGTGGGTCACCACCTGTGGGTGACCTCGGGGTCACCACGCAAAGCGAAAGCTGCAGAGGTGACCCGCGGGTCACCTAGACAAGGACCCCGGGGTATCCCCCAAGGGGGTAAGCTGTGGGTAACCTTGGTGGGGGGGGGGGCTTTTTGGGCCATACGTTTTTGGGGCGGAGAGGGGACGTGACGGGGAGGCGACGGGGTGGGGAGGCGACGGGGAGGGGATGCAACGGGGAGGCGACGGGGAAGGGACGCGACGAGGAGGCGACAGAGAGGGGATGGGACGGGGAGACGACGGGGAAGGGACGCGACGGGGAGGCAACGGGGAAGGGACGCGACAGGGAGGCGACGGGGAAGGGACGCGACGGGGAAGGGACGCGACGGGGAAGGGACGCGACGGGGAGGCGACTGGGAAGGGAAGCGACGGGGAGGGCTGCGGGGTGACGGGGCTGCAGGGCGACAGGCTACGGGGGGGAAGCGCCCTTTAACGCGCGATTCGGGGGCCTTCCGAGGTCGCGACGTGGGGGGGGCCGCGGGGGTCCTTCTAGCTCACGATTCGGAGGCCCGCGGGGGCCTTCCTAGGTCGCCACGTAGGGGACCCGCGGGAGTCCTTCTAACTCGCGATTTGGGGACCTGCGGGGGTCTCTCTCTAGCGCGCGATTTGACAGGGGGTGCTGGCGCTAAGGGATGACGGGGAACTACGGGTAATGCGTTACTAACGGGTGAGCACGGGGCGGTGGGCCCATGGGAATCGAACTGCTCTATACCATGTCAACGTGGTAACGGAATAATGAATGGCTCAACAATGGCATACACGGGTTGATATAGCAAACCCTAGCCAACCCTAAACACAAATGTACACCAACTAGACTAGCAAACAAAATCTATATCAATCATAGTTTGGCATACCAGGGGTGTGGTTGACTTGGTGTGGTCGACCGATGGTGGTCGTCGACTTGGGCGGTCGACGGGCACGAGGAGGAGCAGCTGGTCGACGTAGTTGCCCGGTCGACCAGGTTACCCGGGCGACGGGGTTCTGCGGAGGTGCACGACAGTCGCCTTGGTAGTTCTGGCGAAGCCGATGTCGGGCTAATATCCCGAGGTCGACGTGGCTCATCAGGCGCAGGCATCGGCCGACTTCTCGTGATGGTGCACGTTGGGCCAACCATCTACGAGCACCTGCAAAGGTGGCGTGCACGTGTGCGGTGCTGTCAGCTGCGAGTGCAACGCTGGATGGCCGCCTTGCTGCAGTGCTGGATTGCGGTTGACCTTGCTATGCTGGAGCGCGGTCGACCTTGCGGCGCTAGAGGGCGGTCGACCTTGCGGCGCTGGAACGCGGTCGACCGTGCTGCGCTGGAGGTCGAACAGCTTGTGCGCTAGGCAATCTTGCATCTGATGTAGTCTTTCATGCCAATGTTATGTCAACCATTGTTAAAAACTTTGGCTAGTGGAACTCTTGCCAAATTTTCCCGTGGATGTGCAACTAGTGAGAACACAGGCAAACACCGAGGAACACAACGATCACCCTGACACACGTGCCTTGTAGTCAAGCTCCCGTTGTACGAGTTATCTCCGCATGCGAGGGCGGCTGTGTGCGTGCGATAGCGCGCACGCGGCTGCTAGCTGCGTGGGGGGCAGTGCACGCGTGCGTGGGGCTATGGGGCGTGACGAGACGGGGCGCGCTACGGGGCTCGTTACGATGCGCGTTACGGGGCGCGTTACGGAGCGAGTTACGGAGCGCGTTCCTTTGCGAGTTACGGGCTGCGTTTCCAGGCTAGGTCGTAACCTATTGCTGATACCATCTTAGAACCAAGTACTTTAGGAAGCTAAGGAGAATAGTGATGATTGACTAGTAGGGGGTATGGGTACCCTCAACTGTGAACCTCACTATAGCCTAGAATTCTAACAAACATATCAACAACATTTGATATGTGTAAAAGAACTCCGCCGCAAATTTCGTTAGCACCTGGGGCACCCGCCCTAACTACTCCCTCTTTTAAAGCGAAAGTTTTGATTCCTTTTACTCCATTTGAACGGGGTGTGGAACACAGAGGGGTCGGGAGCCTATACTAGGGTGTTCAATAAAGCAGCGGGTTTAAAAAAGCACACAAAAATCTTCCCCGCCATGGATAAGTCTAGGTAGGTTCCAAAATGCGGTGAGTACAGTTATGTGTGCAAAATATTCAGGCATTCGGTCAAAACGGGGCCACTACTCAAGTCGGCGTAACCCTAAATACATTGCAATCGCCAGAACCGCCCAAATGGTCGACCATTTCGTTCGGTCGTTACATTTTTTCAAGCCTTGTAGAGGTTTTAAGACCGTTACATCAAAAAGTGGTTTGTTTCAAATTCCCTACACAATAGGTGAAAGCTGGCAGTTACCTTTGTTGCGATCAGAAGTTGATCGTGCCTAGGATCACCTCAGGAAGGTTCGCACACAACTGAGTAGAGATAGTGGGCCCTTGACCTCAATAGCAGAGTGAATATAAAATGCTCGAGATGAATGAAAACATGCAAGTACAAGGGTATGAATAAGAGTACAGGAAGGAATGTGAATCGACCTAGCTAGCCATGTACTCTAAGGAGTACATTCCCTTACAACAGCGAAACCCAACCGTGCGACTCCAGACGGTTAAAGACTGCCTGGGCAGAATCCTCGCCACTGCTGCTGCCTGATGCTGTCTGCCCAACGGTCCAGATGCCTTCGTAACTGTACGACCCTTCGCGTCACTTCCGTCCTTTCGTCTTCATTCTCGGTAGTGCATGCTTCGATTGCTGCGGTAAGGAGTGCACAGTGATGCTTCAATAATTTGTATTCGTAACACCCCCCTTCACTCCTGGACGTAGCGAGTCTTGACCCGCTTGACTACTCCGCTGAGTTCGGAGCAGTGTTGGTACTGCTGACGTGACAGCTTCTTCGTGAGGAAGCCAGCTGCCATGTCACCCGTTGGGCAGTAGGTTAGGTCAACCTTTCCCTTGTCAACTTCGTCCTTGACGAAGAAGTACCGCAGCGCGATGTGTTTGGTGCGGTTGACGAATCCAGGCTTGTTCGCGATCCTGATCGTGCTCTGATTGTCGCAGTGCAGGCGAAAGTTCGCCGAGGCTGGAATTTTCGCCTCCTGCAGCAGCTCCTAAAGATAGAGGCCTTCGCGAACGGCTGCTGTTGCGGCGATGAGTTCAGATTCCGCTGATGACAGGGCAACCAGCTCCTGCTTCTGTGAATTCCAGGAGATGGGCTCGAGGCGGAAAAGAAAGCCTGTCCTAGACCGTCGATTGTCGGGGTCGGCGGCATGATCGGCGTCCACGTAGGCGATGAGGTTGAAGGACGACGTTGGGATGGTGGAGTTGCAGAGCCCAACATTGGGCGTGAAGATGAAGAACTGAAGTGCCCGCTGGAGATCTAGTAGATTCTCAGCCATTGGTTTGCGTGAGTACTGAGCCAACTGGCTCGCGATGTAGGAGAGATCAGGCCTGCAGGTAACGGATGCAAAAAGTAGGCATCCCAGCTGGTAGGTGTGAAGCCCAGCAGGGGACAGGGCTTTGTTGTCAGGCTTCTGGTTGGGTCCTGGAGTGCGGTAAGGGGTGGAGAGTGGTGCAGGTGCAATGTTGAAGTGCGTACTAAGTTCCTCTGCGTACTTGGCTGCTGAGAGATGAATGGCTTCCGGCGAGTAGGAGATGTTGAGCCCGAGGAACTGCTTCACGTCATGGTTGCAGGTGATGTCGACGCGCCCTGCAAGGTTTTTCTCGAACTGCTCGAGCAACTCGTTGCTTGACCCTGTGTAGAGGAGGTCATCGACGTAGACCGTGAGTAGGATGTATTCGCCGCGGAAATCGCGGCGATACATCCCTGGATCGTGAGGCAACTGCTTGAACCCGATTTCAAGCAGTATGTTGTGCAAGTACTGCTGCCAAAGCCTTGGCGCCTGTTTGATCCCGTCGCAGCTGGCAGACACGCGAATCCCCTTCGCCGTATGTGTGCGTCTGCTCCACGTAGATCACTGCATCCACTAACGCGTATAGGAACGCATTCTTCACGTCGATTTGTCAGAGCGGGAGGTGTCGTGCGGCAGCGATGGCGAGGACAATTCTGACGGAGGTATGACGGCTGACCGGTGCAAATGTCTGGTCGAAGTCAATGCCGTGCCTCTGATCGTAACTGCGCACTACCCAGCGCGCCTTGAATCGCTCGATCGTGCCGTCGGCTGCAGTCTTCACGCGGAAGACCCATTTCTCGGAGAGAATCTTCCTCCCCTTAATTGCCGCTCGATCGACGAGCACCCAGGTGTCGCGGGACTCAAGTGCCTTTATTGATGCATCCATCACTTCGCGTCACTCTTTGATGTGTGGTCCCGTGAGTGCTTGGCACGGATTCTTCGGTTGATGACACGTGGCGCCGTTGAGGTGGCAGTGTGGAGCCCGTGAAGTTGGAGTCACGAAAATGTGCTGTCGTGGCGGTGCTGTGGGATGACTTCCTGTACATCGTCATCATCGCTTTCTGGTTCGGGTGGTGCTGGCGGTGCAGCGCCTCCGCCGCTTCTGCCTGCTGCGCCTGCTCCTCCTCCAGGAGAATCGTCGTCGTCGTCGTCGTCGTTGTTGCGTTCCCTCTTGTGAACTCGCCTCTGGGATCCTGAATGGCTGCTGCAGCTTCGTCCTCAGGTGAGGCGTAGTTGTGTCCGTCGTTGGCATAGACGCGGTTCGCGCCTGCTCGTCTTCGCGGAATTGACGAAGGAAGAGCCGCTCGTAGAAGATGACATCGCGCGCGTTCTTGATTTTCTGGCTCAAGAGGTCCAGAATGAACCATGCTCTGTGCTCGTGGCTGATGCCGAGGTGAATCCCCCAGTGCGCGCGACTTGCAAACTTCCAGATAGTTGATGTCGACGGGCGGTACTGAACCATGCATCCCCACACGCGGAGCATGGATGTGTCGCCCTTGGTCCCCGCCCACTTCACATGCGGTGATGAGTTGCCGGTGATGGCGATGGTTGAAAGCAGGTTGTGCACCCGCACGGCGTGGTGCATTGCATAGGTCCAGTAGGTCGGCGGAAGCTTCGACTGCTTCATCAGCGCCCGCACCTTCGTCATGAGGGTGCGATTTGTGCGCTCAGCTACGCCCTGCTGCTGGTGCGCATAGGGGAGGGAAATATGGTGCTCGATTCCCGTCTGCGTGAAGTAATCCTGCAGCTCCTTACTCCTGAACTCCGCAGTGTCAGAATGAGTGAAGTGATTGAACTAGGAAAGTTGGGAGTACAAGTATGAAACCCTAGAGATTGTACCCCCAAAGGCTAAACCCACTACAGCCTACAGAACAGAAACATATGTAATGTTTGACACACCCCCATATGCAAAGTGGGAGACAACCAGATGGTCACAAGACCAGTCAAAGCAAAGCAAAGCAAAGCAAGCTCAGGGTGGATCTCAAGGAAACCACACAAGCACAAGCAAGCAGTCACAAGACCAGTTCACATGCAGTTTGATAATATAACAAGAGGTACAGTGATCACAACCTAGCAAGTGTAAGCATGCAGGTATATATATAGAGATCACAGTACAAGCAGAGTCAAGAAGTGAGCAAGTGAGGGACAGTAGGCACAAGGCCTAGAACAGTACAGAAACGCTGATGATCACAAGGCGGAAGTGCCTTGGTGAACACATCAGCAGTGTTGGCCCGAGTGGCCACGTACGAGAGACGAAGCTGACCACGCTGCTGCAGCTCTCGAGCAAGGAAGTAGCGCAGAGCGATGTGCTTCGTTCTGTGCTCCAGTCTGTGCTCCTGACACAAGGCAAGGGCGGCCTTGTTGTCGACGTACAGCACTGGAGGAGAACGAGGCCGCTCTCCCAGGTCGGTCAGCAGGTAGGTGAACCAGCGTAACTCCTGTGCAGCCATGGCTGTGGCGTAGATCTCAGCCTCACAACTGGAGCTGAGAACTGAAGACGAGCGAGTAGAACGCCAAGAAACTGAACCACAGCCAAAACTGAAGGTGTAACCCTGAGACGACCGCTGAGTAGCCTGGTCGTCAGCCCAAGAAGCGTCTGAGTGCCCAGTGAGGACAACGTCTCTCCGTCCTCCAAGCACAAGCCCCATGCCCGAAGTACTGCACAAGTAGCGCAACACCCTTTTAGCGGCATCCATGTGCTCCTTCCGGTGACGGCCAGGAGCGACATAGCGTGCTAGGATGCTAAGAGGGTATGCTAGGTCAGGTCGAGTGCAGGTCATCAGGTACATGAGGCAGCCCACAAGCTCTGGATATGGGCCACTCGGCTCTACGGACTCATCCAAAGGCAGAGCTGAGAGCGAGTGACCAGTAGGCAGAGGAGTGGGCTGAGGCGAGGAGTACGTGAAGCGGAAGCGCTGAAGGACCTGCTGCACCATGTGTGACTGAGTCAAGGTGATGGTGCGCTGTGCTCTGCCCCGGGTGATCCGCAAGCCAAGATAGCTTGTCAGGTCTGTGCACGTGTGTCTCTTCTGCAGCTCCGACTTCACGTGGGCGAGTGCCTCAGTGTCATCAGTAGCAAAGACCAAGTCGTCTACATACACGAGAACGTAGAACGGCGGCAGAGTGGTGTCGGTGCGTAGAAACAGCGACGGGTCAGCAGTAGAAGGAGCAAACCCAAGAGTAGCAAGAGTCGTCCTCAGTGTGTCGTGCCACTCACGGGGTGCCTGGCGGAGACCGTAGACTGGCCGCCAGAGGCTCCACTGGGTACCAGGAGGGAACGACCCAGTGAAGCCAGGTGGGCGGCGCAGCCATATCTCCTCGTGCAGGCTGCCCTGTAGGAAAGCAGTGCTGAAGTCAAGAGAGTGGAGCTCATAGTCACGCTGAGCGGCGACGTGCAGCAGAACCCGAAGAGTGGTCATCTTCGGGGTCGGGGAGAAGGTCTGGAAGAAGTCAACTCCCTCTCGCTGACTGAAGCCTCGTGCAACGTAACGCGCCTTGAAGACAGGCGGAGAACCCGGCGGCCGCTTCACCCTGAAAATCCACATGCCACTGACGATGTTCGCCCCAGGTGGGGGAACCTCGTCGACGTAGGTGCCTGTGGACTTCCAGGAAGCCATCTCTGCGTCCATGGCTGTCTGCCACTGAGAGGAGTAGGGACCCTCTATCGCCTCTGCGTAAGAGCGTGGGGTCGGGATGTCTGGTGCATCCGGGTCTCCCTCAGGGGCAATCAGCATGGACACGAGATGAGGTAAAGCAGCGGCAAAGCACTCAAACTCCTCCTGTCTGTCCTCAAAGACGTCCTTGCCAAGAGCACACTCACCCCCGACGGACGGAGGACAGACAGACTCAGACTCAGCAACAAGGCTAGCGGCGTAGTCTAGACGACAGGCGGCATCAAAGTCAACAAGCTCAGCGACAAGAGCAGACGCAGCAGAGGACTCAAAGGTAGGGTCAGTGACAACAGTGGCGAGGAAACGCGTGACAGTAGGACTGGCAGCACGAAGGGAGTCTGACGGCGGGTCAGGGACGTCAGGAAGAGAGGACGCAGGAGGAGACGGCAGAGGGACACGCTGTGGAGCAGTGGAAGGACGCAGGGTCATATAGTGAGTGCCAAGGACAGGAGGAGGACGCTGACGCGGAGCACGACGACCAGTGCGGACAGTGCGGACAGGCGACTCTGGACGCAACTCAGACGACTCTGGACGAGACTCAGGCGACGGAGGACGAGACTCAGGCTCACGACGCTCCGTAAGACTACTCGTCGGCGCAGTGTAAGGAGAAGGACCAGGCAGTGGAGAGGCAAGCGGTAACTGTGACTGCGACTGGACAGGTGGTGGACTCGGTAGGGGAGGAGGAGGAACAGGAGAGGGCGGGAGGCCAAGAACCTGCTGAAGGAGCGGAACGTAGTACGGCCGCGGCCGCGCAGCTCCTCCGGAACCAGCAGAGACAGCACCAGCGCCCTCAGCTCCAGGGTCTCCAGCTACAACTCCCGCAGCACCACCAGCAGCTCCAGCAGCTCCAGAACCTCCAGCACCAGTAGCACCTCCAGCAGCTCCAGCACCAGCAGCACCTCCAGCAGTACCACCAGCAGCTCCAGCACCAGCAGCACCTCCAGCAGCACCAGCACCAGCAGCACCTCCAGCAGCACCAGCACCAGCAGCACCTCCAGCAGTACCACCAGCAGCTCCAGCAGCACCAGCACCAGCAGCACCTCCAGCAGCACCAGCAGCACCTCCAGCAGCTCCAGCTCCAGAAGAACCCCCAGTCCCAGCATCTCCAGTACCGCCTGTACGAGCACCTCCAGGACCAGAGGCTCCAGCACCTCCAGAAGCTCCAGCAGCACCAGCACAGCCTCCAGCAGCTCCAGCAGCTCCAGCGTCAGTAGCACCAGCACCAGTACCAGCTCCAGCTCCAGGGTCCGCGACACCAGTAGCGCCACTCCGGAGACTGCAGCGCCGAGCGTACCACTCTCAGAGCCGCTGGGGAGAGGGCGGCTCCCGACGGGGAGGGGAACCACGAGCACCAGCTCCAGCAGCACCCCTAGCTCCAGAAGCGCCCCTCCTGAGGCTGCAGTACTGCAAGTACCACTCCCGCAGCTGCTGTGAGGAGGGAGCGCCTCCAGATGCAGCACGGTCAGTCGCAGCACCCTCTGGCTCAGTACCCTCAGACGTAGCACCCTCAGGCTCAGCACCCCCAGACTCAGCACCCCCAGACTCAGCACCCCCAGGCTCCGCACCCCCAGGCTCAGCACCCCCAGGCTCCGCACCCCTAGGCTCAGCACCCCTAGCAGGACGAGAGTCGACAGCTACCTCAATAGGCTCACCCGGGTCTACCTGGGACACACCTGAGGGAGCGGCACCCTGAGGGGGGAGGGGGTCTACCACAGCAGCACCTGGTGCGAGGAAGAGAGGCGGGGGGGGGAGCGGGGCAGTGCGGTAGGGGAAGAGGCGGTAGTAGGGGACCGACTCGTCGAACGTGCTGAGAAGGCAGGACACGGCGCGAGGTGGCGTGGTAAAACTGCCAACCAGACGCGTCAGGGACAAAGCCAAGGAAGACACAAGGAACAGCGCGGGAGGAGAGCTTGTCCGCGGACGTATCGCGAACAAAAGCTCGAGATCCCCAGACCCGGAAACGAGACGCATCGCCAACCTCTCCCGTCCAACGCAGTGTCGGCGAAGTCTCCGGAACGGAGACACGGGGCCAGAGGTTGAGCTGATGCGCAGCGTAGCGGACCGCAAACGGCCACAGAAAGTGGGGGGCAGCCGCATGGATCAAGGAGGTACGAGCGACCTCCATGACCAGGCCAATGCGGCGCTCAGCAACCCCATTCTGCTGTGGAGAGGCCGGAAGCGTGAACGACTGCTCAATGCCCTGCCCCTGACAGTAGGCCCTCAAGAGGTCGGAGGAAAACTCCCCACCTCTGTCAGAGTGCAGACGCAGGACAGGAAAGTCCGAGTGGAACCTCTCGCTAAGCTGGAGACGGGCAGCGCGGATCCAAGGGATCAAAACATCAGGGACTTCACCCTTGGTGCACAAGGGGAAGACCGTGGTGTAGCGCGAGAAGTCGTCAACAGCTATCAAGAAGTACCTCTCCTGACCCTGTCCACGGACGCGGGCTGGGCCCCACACGTCCATGTGGAGCGTCTGCAGGGGAGCAGTCGTCGGGGGAAACGAGGAGGAGTGAGGAGCGGCGCGCTGCCGCCCCTCGACACAGGGAAGACAAGGAGGAGCAGGCGAGGGTGGGAGGGGAGGGAGAACCCTGGGAAGACCAGAGACAAGGTACCGTTTGTGCATGCCACGAAGGCGCTGCACTGACGGGTGACCAAGGCGGTGGTGCCAGAGGACGGTCTCGTGTGCCAGAGAGCGACACGAACAGGGGGCCGACAGCTGACCTGACGCAGACGCAGACGCAGCTACCTGAGGGGACTCAGTGGTCAGTGTGTAAAGGTCCGACCCCGGCTGCCGAGTGAAGGTAGCCAGGTGGCGACCCGTCCGAGCACACGTGCAGTGTGTCACACGCTCGTAGGCAGGGGTGAACTGGTGGACACCCCCGTCCTGAAGTGCACTACCTGCCACCAAGTTCGTAGAGAACGAGGGGAGGTAGAGACCTGACAGTGTGCCCGACGGGACCGCAGGACAAGGGAGGACAGTGGAGGAGGTCGCAATGACCGGACCCCCAGAGGGGTCAGCGAGGGAGACAGCAACCGGCCAAGCAAGCTGCTCTAAGGCAGTGCGGTCACGAAAGAAACAGCGAGAAGCACCTGAGTCCAGTGTGAAGGTGTGCAGTGCCTCAGTAGACTCAGTACCAGGGGGGGCAGACTCACGAGCACCTAGAGCAGCAGCCTCACCAGCACCTGGGGCAGCAGTCTCACCAGCACCTGGGGCAGCAGACGCACTGGCACCTAGAGCGGCAGCCTCACTGGTCACGCAGGTACTGGTCACTCTCTCCAATAATAGTCAATGCATACATGGCACCAAGGATAGCATCAAAGTCAAGAGCAAAGACATCAATATTCTTTTTTCATCAGATCAGCCCAGCGGGGCAGCTCAGTGGCGTCAGGAAACTGTGCACGCCAGGCGTCGTCGAGACGAAAGAAGCAGCGGTGTGCCGTGTGGAACCTCCCACAGGTCTGGCCAGTGCGGTCACCTGTGCGGATAAGGTACGGGCAGGTACCTCCACCCCCAGACCCCCCACGCTGAGAGTACCACTCACGGAGCTGCTGGGAGGTCGGGGTCTCGCCGGGACGCTGCTGCTGCTGCCTCTGGCCACCACTGAGTCCTCCACGCTGCACCGCCCCACCACGCCCGCCACCAGCTCCACCGCCGCCACCACTACCACCGCCACCCCCGCCACTCCCACTACCGGTGCCGCCACCACCCCCGCCTCCTCCACCCCCTCCACTACCGCCGCCCCCGCCTCCACCTCCGCCACCCTTGCCCCCCTTGCCCTTGCCGCTCTTGCGCCTCCAACTAGGAGCAGACGCAGCCCCGACCTCCTCAGCACCGAGGTAGTCGACAGCAGCAGCAGATGCAATGGAGGGGAGAAGGGGGACGAGGGAACACCCCTCAAAGAAGGGAGTGCGAGGGTCGCCACGAGAGGCACCTACAGCTACAATACCCTTCTCAGCTGCAAGGAGCTCCTTCTCGAGCAGGTCGACAGTGAGGTCAGTGGGAGAGAGGGCGAGAAAGTGGTCCCTGACAGCGCGAAGAGTGTCAGGGAGGCGAGTGACTAGGTGGTAGAGTGTGAGGTACATCGGGGGTGGGTTCTTGGCGAGGAAGTCAGGAGGAAGCGCGGCACGATAGCGGAGATCACTAGTACGGAGGTGATTGATAAGGTCAGCTACAGTGGCAAAGGCGGACAGATCGGGGAAGAGATAGGGCAGTGACAGACGGCCTATCTCAGCAGTAGCAGGGGAGGAGTAGCGCGCAATGACAGCATCGTACAGTTCCTTGGCGGTCTTATGCTGGCCAAAGTGCTCGCGCTCATCTAACGGCAGGTGGCTGCGAACGGCTAGGCGAGCGTGCGCGTCACGGGTCTGCCACTGTGAGCGAGCTGTACTGTCAGCGGTAGCAGCAGGTGCGAGAGCTACGCCGGACGTGTGGTCAAACAGAGAAACATCGTCCTTGGCAGTGATCTGGAGGAACAGGTGCAGGTCATCGAGCCAAACGTCAAACTTAATCGGGCGGCCCTCAGAGTCAAAGGTGAGAACGGCAGGACTAGCCATAGTGGCAGTAGCAGCAGTAGCAGTAGCAGCAGTAGCAGTAGCAGTAGCAGTAGTAGCAGTAGTAGCTGTAGCAGGAACAGGAACAGCAGTTGCTACAGGTGGGGCGGCGCGGCTCGATCAGGGCGGCGCGACTCGGGCGGCGCGACTCGAGCAGGCAGGGCGGCGCGACGGCGGGCCTATGCTCGGTGCGCGGCGGCGCCTAAGGTGCGGCTGTGCGCGGGCCGCGGCTGCGTTCGTGCTGGCGGCGGTCGACGGGCGGCTAGCGGGCCGCACTAGGTGTCGCGGCGGCGGCCTAAGGGGACGCGGCGGCGGTCGACGGGCGGCTAGCGGGCTACGCGACGGGAAAACGGGCCGCGCGCGCGGGTTGCTAGCGGCTGCGCACGGGCAGCGTAAGAGGAGAGGAGGCGCTCGAGGGCGCACTAGGAGCGAGGCGCACGAGGGCGCTAGGAAAGGACGGCGCACGAGGGCGCTTCGAGCAGAAACGGTGGGCCCTAAGAACGGTCCTAGGTTCCTAACCCTAGGCTCGTGATACCATGTCAGAATGAGTGAAGTGATTGAACTAGGAAAGTTGGGAGTACAAGTATGAAACCCTAGAGATTGTACCCCCTAAGGCTAAACCCACTACAGCCTACAGAACACAAACATATGTAATGTTTGACACGCAGCGCCGTCAGACTGCCAGATCTTCAACTTCTCACCAGATTGCCGCTGCGCATGCGCCAGCCACAGGCGGAACACTTCGTATGCTCTGCTGCGCGCTTCCACGTTTACGACCCATACGTAGCGCGTTCCGGCGTCGACGAAGGTGAGCGTGTATAGTTCGTCGTTGATGCCGCAATGTCCCACGTTGAGGAAGTCGCTGTACACCTTCTCCAGTTTGGTGTAGCGGTAAGTTCCGGGTTCTAGCAGGGGGAACGGCTGGTGGCTCAGCGCGGCCTCGGGGCAGACGGTGCAGTTCCGCGGATGTGTCGCGCCCCTGACTTTGGTGCCATCAGGGCGCAGGAGTGCGCCAGGCGCAAACACGCCAGCCTCAATGCAGTTCTTCAGTGTTACGCGCGAGGGGTGACCTAGGTGCTGGTGCCAGATGGCATCGTCTTCACGAAATCCAGAGGTGCGCATGTAGCGCGCGTGTGCTTCTGCGGGATCCTCGTCAAGCGCTTGAGCCGGTGTGACCGCTGCTTCTTCAGCTCCTTCTTCTTCGTTTGCCGTCGTCAGCATTAGCGCAAGAAATTCCCTGTCAAGGATGGTGGAGAGGGGAATATTAGTTCCAGGGATAGTTCCCGGGAAGAAGGTTGGTTCGCGCGGCTCGGGGGCGGGCTTGTAGACGGTGCGACGCGGAGTAGATGGCTCATTCCCCTAGTCGATGGTGTCCCAAGGGTCACTCCCCGGCGGGATGTCAGGTGGGGGCAGTGCGGGTGCAGGGCGGCGCGGAGGACGACTGAGAGGAACAACAGGAGGTTCGACCTCAATTTCTTCTGCTTCCCCCCTTTGGTCCTCGCGGGAAGCTCCCCAGCCGCTTGACTCTCCGCCAGATGCAGCGCCCCATCCGCCGGTGTTGGCGCCGGTGACTGCTCCCCATCCGCTGGTATCTCCGCCGGTGTCGCTCGTGCCCCATCCGCTAGCTCTTCCCCACCCCCCTTCATTGGAGGCGCTCTCTTCGTCGCCCCATCCGCTCCAGGCGAATGTGCCGCGCGACTCTGCAAGGCTCCGTTGGCGAAGTTCTTCCGCTTCGCGACGCGCCAGTTCCTCCTCTTGCGCCACAGTAAGCTTCTTCGTAGAGTCGCGCTGGTGAGCGTAGATTTTCAGAAACTTCTCCTTTGTGTGGGGCCGCGGGACTCCGTGCGCATCAAAGGTGCCGACGCCGACGCCGACGCCGCGCAGCATACCCCGAAGGTGTTGTGATGCATGTCCAGGAAGGGAATGTTCCCCCGTTCCGAAAACGGCGAGCGTGGCGGTCTCGAGGTCCAGGTGAGACAGCCCTTTTTCAGGCAGTGCTTCCCGCTCTGCCTCGGCGATAGCGGCGAGGCCACGGCCGGCAATCGCGCTGGTTGATGCCGTGGGCGCGTGGCAATCTCTACAGACGCCGTCGGGGTCGGGGTCATGTAGCGCCGTTTCGCGCGGGTGAGCGTGATGAGGCACCCACGGTCTTCCGTCAGGGTGCTTCCAGTCACGGTGGTGAATGTGTACGAAGCGCAGGGGAACGAGATCGATGACCTCCTGCGAGTCACCACTGCAGTCGGGAATACTGAAGTCGAGGATGTAAACTCTGTTTTCGAAGTGCGCTCGCCCGATCTGCTTGCGCGTCTTGTTCGGCATCGTGAAGTGGAGTAAAATGTCACGTGTCTCGGGGTCAGTGCTGAGGTCTACCCCGCAGTCCATGAGTTGCGCCGCCGAGAGGAGATTGAAGCGTAGATTCTGCACGATCAGCACGTCGTTCAGCGTGATGTGCGTCCTGCTCCCTCTGGCCTTGAGCACAACGATGCCTTGCTCGCTTGTGCGCAGGCGCGTGTTGTTCGCCACGGTGACGTAGGTGACGGCAGGGGTGGCGACGGCGTTGGATATGTAACGCTCGGAGCCCACCATATGCTACCCACAGCAGCTATCCAGGTACCACGTGTTGTAGCGCCTGTTGTCGTTACGTGCGAGCAGCGCCAGTTGCGAAGTAACGATGTGCGGTGTGTCAACTTTTAGAAACTATTCGCGCGCGATCCATTCGATCGGTGCTGGCCACGTATCAGGTACGTGCGGGGGGCTCTCAAGCAGCGGAAATGGGAGATTCCAGTCCTGGTCGTCGTCGTCGGTTAAGTCGTGGCGCGTGCTGAACGGATTGTTTATTCGAGAACGCTCTGATTGGGTGCCGTGCTGGCTCAGGTGACGGTGAGCATGCACGGGGACGACGGGATCCGCTAGTCATTGTCATGTTGCCCATGACGTTGCGGACGTGCGCAGTTGGTGGCTGTTGCTGCTGATGCTGGATCGTTGGATTCAGGTTGCGCAGTGGGGGTTGATGCCCCATGGGCTGGACGCGTGTCATTCCGTGCATCTTGTCGGCCGGACCAGTTGCTCGGATTGGTCTGAAGAGGGCGAGATCGGTATTTGCATCGATCTGCCAGGTGCCCAAAATTTCTGCAAATCTTGCAGTAAAGGCGCCGCGGCCGTCGCTCCTCCGTGTTGTCGGCGTAGAAGGCGAGTTCCCTGTCTCGTCGCGGCGCTAGTCGCTGCTGGTCCATATCCCGTTTTTCGACGAGGAGGGCGGCGCATAGGGCGGCCTCCGAGATGACCCCCTGCTGTCGGAGAAGCGCCTTGCAGGGCCGCCACTCTGGGCCTGAGCCCTTGAAGCACAATGTTCACTAAGTTCTCCTCAGAGATCGTGCTCCCAAGTTTCGCGATCTGATCGCGTAAGCTCCGACAGCGATTAAGGTAACTGTTGGCCTTCTCCCATGGGGCCATTCTTGTTTCTAGTAGCTGCTGGAGTAGGCGGCTTGACGAAACCAAATCCTTCGGTTGGTACACGCCATTCAGGAGGCGCCAAGCGTCGAGGGCTGGAGCAGGTGATGTTTTGTATGAGCAAAGCTTAATTGCTCCGCCAGCGACATGTTCCGCAGTAGGACCCCGTACGCCATCAGGGACTCGTTGTAGTACCTCGTCCTAGCGTCGTCGGTGTCCTCAGCTGGTCCCGAGTAACTCTCGTCGAAATAGTGAAAAATCTGCGCATTTTGCAGCACCAGCTCCAGCTCGAAGCTCCAAGTATAGAAGTCTCTGCCGTCAAAACACACACTTGTCTTTATTTTTGATATGCTCAAAAACGTTGACTGTGCAGAGAGAATTGCCTCTTCGCTGGGACGGGGAGTTTTGGGAGTTGAGCCATTAGTGTCAAGGGAGAAGGTGTGTGGGGCGGTATTGTGGACGTTCGAGGTCGGTTGAGAGGGTTGGGAAGAAGTTCCCGCGTCGCCATTCCGCAATGTTTGGAGTCCTTGCTCCAAGCTGGTGAGTCGCTGAAGCGGTTGTGCGAGGACGGCGGTCCCAATCGTCGTCGTTTCCTCACTTGTCGCAGCCGGGTTGGTCTGCGCTTCAGCCGTCAGATTCGTCTAACCACCAGATCCTCCGGCCATTCTTATACGCGAGCGTGTGCCGGACGCCACTTTCCAATCGTCGAAGATTTCGAAGGTGGCAGTGCGAAGGATTCCCGAGTCGCTCTGATACCATGTTGCGATCAGAAGTTGATCGTGCCTAGGATCACCTCAGAAAGGTTCGCACACAACTGAGTAGAGATGATGGGCCCTTGACCTCAATAGCAGAGTGAATATAAAATGCTTAAGATTAATTAAAACATGCAAGTACAAGGGTATAAGAGTACGGGAAGGAATGCAAATCGACCTAGCTAGCCATGTACTCTAAGGGGTACATTCCCTTATTACAGCGAAACCCAACCGTGCGACTCCAGACGGTTACAGACTGCCGGGGCAGAATCCTCGCCACTGCTGCTGCCTGATGCTGTCTGCCCAACGGTCCAGATGACTTCGTAACCGTACGACCCTTCGCGTCACTTCCGTCCTTTCGTCCTCATTCTCGGTAGTGCGTGCTTCGATTGCTGCGGTAAGGAGTGCACAGTGATGCTTCAATAATTACTATTCGTAACAACCTTTATGCAAAGGGCTGGATCAAATCCTATCATGAGGCCTGCTCGAGAACACGAGGTTGGGTGCAGGGCCCAAAATTGGTTTTGGCACACCCTGTCAAATTAGAGTGCCAGGGTGGGCCAACCCTGACTCCTAGGGTAAAAAATCTAGTACCCTGATGGAAACAGGGTAAAAAGAACTTAAGTTGATTACGTTACTAATAATACAGCAAGAAACGAACTTTGGGCAACATCCACCGTATCCTCGCTACGAAAGACCGGTATCGGTGTAACAGGTTCAAAACACTGATGAAAGTCAGGGGAAACAATCTGTAACTCGGATTTCATAAGGGTACAAAGAAACAAAATCTTTATGAGTCAGGGTAAGAAATCCGGGAGGCTGACAGGGTCAGGGTAACCCCAAAAAAAGCGGCCGCCAGTCAGGGCAATCAGGGTATTTTACCCTGACAGTTTGGGGCCTGGTTGGGTGCAAGTCGGGCAAAAGAAAAGCCGAAGGCGACGCGAGGTAGCGTCGAGATAGATGATGTCGGCTGATCGGGCATGTCCGAAAGTTGGGTTGTACGCGAAGGAGTAAATTCTGATAAGGAAAATATATTTTCCTTGCATAAGGCGTGATGACAAACACAGTTTACATTCTCTAGACTAATAATCTCGTGAGTGCGGATGGCATGAAACCGAATTAAAGGATCGGCTTCAAACGGAAAATTAGCGCCAGTGCAAATCAGCAACTGCTGCTCCTCTCAGGTCACAGGGCTAGGAACTTCCAAATGCCGGCGGCTCTTATTCGCGCTACTAGTTGTCGCACCCCTCCCTGCTTTGGCAATTACAGGCCTTACCGTCTCCCAGACTCCTTCACACACGGCACATGTCACGAAGTACGAGCCCGAATCATGCGCACTACCACGCCTAACATTCGTTTTCCCCGGCCAGCCGCGTGGCCACGCGGCTCCGCAAATGTCGCCGCGGCTTGCATTCTCCTCTCCCTCGCGCTCACAGCCGCCGGCGCCGCGTGCTCCGTTTCCAGCGCCGCTGATCGCCTGCCGCTCCGAGATGCCCCGCGTCCGTACAAACAGCGCCTGCTGTCTCGCGCTCGACCCAGCCGCGCCCGACGCTCGCTCCTGAAGGTCGCCGCTACCAGCTCCGGCGCCGACGCGGCCCGCAGCTTCACAGCGACTGGCGGGAGCGCTGCAAGGCCCGTCGTTCTGGAAAACTCGCAATGTGAGTCCGGTTTGTCCCAGTTGACGCTCTCTTTAACATTTCATGCTCCCACTCGGCACTGGGAGCTTCATTGCGCAGACAGAATTTCGCGCGCTCAAGCAGCCGCTTCACAGGCGCCTCACCGCTGCGCGGCATGTGCGGACAGTGAAGGCGCTTTCCCTTTTTCCGTGAAACTGCCCACATTTCCGCGTTGTCGGCAGTGAAGTTGCTGCTGCAGCTGAAGCAGGCGTGGGGCATTTGGGCGGGCAACAGCAACGCCACCACTGCGTGCTCTGCATGGGCTGGCGTCACATGCAGCCCCAAAGGGCTAGTTGTTTCCCTGTGAGTCTCATTGCCGACGCTCGCTGCCTTTTTCCCCCGTTAACCTATTTTTTGCTCGGTTCTGTGTTTTCCCTTATCCCTCGTTGCCCTAACTTCCCCTCGTTGCTCTGATTGCATCTAACCGCACCACCTCTGAAGAACCCCCCCTTTAGGCGGTTTAGGGCACAGGGCGTTGTACTGTTATCTAGACCCTTGGTTTCGAATCCTGCTGACCACTTTTTCTGCCCCACCAAGGTGTAACGAGTACTTGAATGTGGTAAGGTCCCTGCAAAACCAACTCCCTGATCCATCTAACGAGGATGTTGGCACCACGGCTGGACTGGCCATCTGTGGGCTTACAAACAACTGCAGTAGCTCCCGTTTCGGCCCAGCCTAGTCTAGGGCGCCGGGCGCTATCGTCCTCTGTATATCATTCTTCCGCTGGCTGCTTCTGCTCCTCCGTGCTCTGCCCCACTGTGCTTGATTCTACATGGGCTGGATTTTGTGTGCGTGTGGGAGCATCGAAATCCGGACGGGGAGGGGGATGGGTTGAAAGTGGAGGTTGTGGGTGGTGGTGGGATTGGAGAGGACTGGGGTGGGAGATGGGGGCGGAGTGGGAGCTGGTATTGCGTGCATGCATGCGTGTGCTGGCAGGGATGCAAGCCAATTCGTTAAGGATTCTTCCCAGAGTGCCTCCATACCTGCCTCCATCACCAGTCTTGCTACTCTGCATTACCTGTGCGTCACCAACCATTTTTCCTCTCCCTCCACTACATCCACCTTGCATGCACTATGCCTTTCTTTCGTTTCCCATGCCCTCGCCCCAACCTCGTTATGTTCTGTCCTTCCATCTCGCTCCCACTTCCGACATGTTACAACTCTCTATACCATTCCACTCATTACATCTGACCTAAGTTGGAAAAAAACGCGTTTCGCGTTTAGTACGCTTTCGTACAAACGCTAGCGTCTAAACGCAAAACGCTGGCCGGGAGGGGTCTGGTACGCACAAGAATCCGCTTGCCCGGGCAGGAAAAACATTTCCCCCGGGCAGGTTAGATGCTAGGCAAAGAGATGGAAACGGGAGCTGCTGTAGTAGTCCACTACCTAATTGCTGCTTTAGTAGGTCATCGTTGCAAGTGAAATAAGAAGGGGAGGAAGAAATCAAACGGAGAGATTATCGACGGGAAAAGCGGCCTGACATTGAGTGGGGAGGATGAGTCTGGTAGAAGTTGGCAACAAATTGGATGAGGTGGAGTGGGTTGTTGAGCGGTGGATAGGATAGGAGGGGATGATCCACCAAACAATCTCGAAATTCAGATCTGAAGTCGCATTTGTAGGTCTGAATTTCGAGACTCAAATTTGAGCTCGCCAGATCGCGAACTCTAACTGATTATTTTTTCCGGTCAGCCCGAGAGAAATTTGGCGAATTTTAGGAAAATCCGCAGCGTACGAATTTTAGATGCGTATAAACTCAATACGCAATCTCAAAATATCGTTTTTTCCAACTTAGCATCTGACCATACCCTCCTCTTCCTGCCTTGCATGCCTCCCTTGTGCACTAGACCACAAGCTGTAAAGGTTATGATGAAGCCATAGCTCTGAAGACCACTCAAGACTCCTTTTTATTTTTCTGTTGCTTTCTTCACTGCTGTTCCCTGCACTCCCATGATAGTGATCTCACTAACTTTGATCTGGTGGGGCCCATTCCATCCCTCGCCAGTCTCACCGGCCTCACCCACTTGTTCGTGCTGCTCTTCCATTGCTCATTAGCACTTGGCCCAACCAATATCATGCGCATTCACCACCACCCTCCTTTACTCCACTTCACCCCCTGATGCTGCACTCGCCAGTTCGATCCTTGTTCCCAGCCACTTCCACTTCTATAGACCGGACCTAGTTGGTCCTTCCTTTCCTTGACTTCACCTCGTGCGTCGTCATTCCATTACTGTCCGTTTTCTCACGTCGTTCGTTTACTCTCGGCGCTAATTTCAATTCGAAAAAAATCCTGTTTTCTCCTACGCCCCTCATATGTATGTGGCCTGTGGCATGTGTTTATGTGCTACGTGTGCACCTTGCATGCGTTCTGTTGCTGCTTGCATGCCACGTGTGCACTCAGAGCTATTGGGCCGCTTGACGGCAGCAGGTTGACTGGCACTGTGGACGGACTGGCTTGGCTCTCCTCCCTCACCAACCTGCAAACACTGTACGCTCAGCAACCACTGTACACCCTGTAAACACTGTCCACCCTGTAAACACTGTACACCCTGTAAACACTGTCCACCCTGTAAACACTGTACACCCTGTAAACACTGTACACCCTGTAAACACTGCACGCCCTGCAAACACTGTACACCCTGTAAACACTGCACGCCCTGCAAACACTGTACACCGCTGAGCTGAGCTACATCGCTCCAGCATGCCATGCTGAATTCCCCATGTTCTTATCCTACAGGCTACACCCTTCATCGCTACTCCCATGCCTCTCTTTCCTCTCATCATCCAGGAGTTTAAAGAGCTTCGAGGCATTCACTGGGGACTTGTCCTCCCTGCATATTCTTTCTCACCTGAGAAAGCTTCAGCAGCTGTAAGCAAGCATCACTCCAGTGTAAGAACGTAGTAGCGTTCTTATTCTTCATCTGCACATGACCATGAGAGGTGCTCGCAGAAGGCAATCGTAGTGCGCTCACTCGTGCTGACTACGTGTGCATGAATGCAGGGAACTCAGTGCGCTCACCAACGCCACAGGGGAGATCCCCAGAGAGATTCAATATATGACTTCGCTCACTGGACTGTAAGCTTCATAAAGTCCAATTTCCAAAGGTGACAGGTGAAGCAAGCTTGTGGTTGTGCATGATTAACACCTCTCCATCCCCTCGCCATACACGGCTGCAGCTCTATTGGCTTGTCTATTCGTCATGCTCTTGCTTTCCTCCCTGCAGGGACCTAGCCTTCCTTCCTGCCGTGGAGTTTCCCAACTGGGTCACCCAGCTCTCCAAACTTCAGTATCTGTGAGCTCCTCCCACTTTACTCTCGTTCTCCACCATTGCCACACACACGTGGCACGCTGCATCTCCCATGAGGCATGAGGGGAACCACACCACACGTGCCAGTTAACCATGACCGTGGCGTGACTGGACTTGTCTCAGTGCGGGCAACTCCTGCCGGCCATCTCTTGTGCGCAGGAACCTGGAAACGGACGATCCACACCGGCAGGGGCGACTGCTGAATGACGACATCTCAGAGCTCACAGCACTCACCAGCCTGTGAGTGTTGCGTACATGTAAGTGCTGCAAGCATGCCTTTTCAAAGTTATCTCTATAGTAGGTGAGGGAGAATGCTTATATATGCACTTATTATTGAACGGTTATTTTAAAGACATGGGTTTCTATCTAAATATTTCGATTAAGGCATTGAAGGCTAGTACTGATTGGGTGTTGGATAAGCAAAGCACATGACGAGTGCTAGTGTGTCTTGTTAAAGATGATACGCAGATGAATGGCCCACCCACGCCATCTCAATTGTTTTCTTGCTGCATCACCGTCTTCGGTAGGGCAAACAAGCACTCACACTCCTGCCCTAGAATCTCAGACAGCCGTCTCACGCTCTGCAGGTCCCTCAGCGGAAACAACCTGGAAGGGTACCTGCCCAAGAGCTGGACGAATCTGGTCAATCTGCAGTCGCTGTGAGTCAATGCTTCCTATGTCATTCTCCATCCTGCCATCCTGCCGTGCTGCCATGCTGCCTTGCAGTGTTTCTACCATGGTGCCATGCTGGCCCACTGGCTTGCTGCTGGCAGGCAGCAGTGTGAACCCCTTTGCTGTTGCACCATGCCAGACATGAGCACGCTCATGTTCGCCGGAAGATGTTCGTGTTTGACATGTGCTCCTTGGAAAAGTCCCGTGACACCTCTTTTAGGTCGACGGAAAATACTAGTCGATCTCCTTATTTAGCTCGACTTTTGCCTTACTCCCCTCCCACAGCCTAGACCACAACCTCCATCAGCTAGCATACATAGAATCTAATGAATTTGTTTGGCGGAACCAAACTCTACTCTTTTAGTCAAGTTTAGGTTGGTGTTTATTGGTGATTAAGGTGTTTTAGGGCGTTGTTTTTAACGCCCACCACGTTTAGCCACACCTCCCTGAACGCCGTAATCCACCATCACGGATCATGTGACACCATATCGAAGGCTTGTGGACTCCACAAGTGGGGAGATGGGACACACTCCATCCATGGTACGCATGTCATCCTTGGACAAGGACATTGCTCATGCGTACCATGGAGTACGTCCCATCACCCACACACCCCACAAGCCAACCTCGGGTTTACTCAAAACCATGTTGAATGTTGTTGGTGAGAGAATGCAAATGGCCGTTCAGTACGATAATCATTTGTGTAATAATGGATAGTTGTGTTGCACGTCCCTGTTTTGCACCCTGGCTTCCTCCTCTTAGTCGTAGCGTCATAATCATTAGAGTCTCAAGTTGCCGCTAGGCACGTGTCCAAGACGCAAGACATGTCCAATCCCACACAGCCAACAACCTTCGAATCCGGTCAACTTGTACTAACTGTAAGTTGAACCTTTCAATCTGTTCGACTCGAAGCTGTAGCGGTTTGACACACAAGAAAGGCAGCTTGTAGTTCTCTTAAAGCCTATCGGGGTCACCCCAGTGGCCGTATGAAGAACACACTCGTTCTGTCTCCGTTTTGTGTCAGAATATTAAGAAACAACCGTTTTCAAGGAACCATTCCGACAACATTCTCGGCCCTAACAAGCCTATTTGAAATGTAAGTTTCATGTGTCCTCCCCGCTTCCCATCGTCAAATCCACACTCTGTCCTTGTCCATAACCCTCGTGCCTTCCTCGCTCAGTCTACCTGTTGTTCTGCCCCCCTCTGTTGCAGAGACCTTTCAGGGAATCTTCTGTCCGGTACAATTCCCCCTGCGTTTGCCGCCAGCATCCAGTCAATGTATGCCACTCTTCCCTCCCCCTCCTTCCCAACCTTTTCAAGCCTAACCCCATCGTTTACTTACTGTACTATCACGATTCAGTACATTTTAATAACTCAACTCCCGTCTTTCCCTTCATGCATTCCCTGCTGATCCGTTTTCCTTTGCCTCGTTGGACCTCTCTGTCCTTTATTTCTGTGCTCTGGATTCTTCTGTCGGAGGTGCAGCTGCGTTTGCATCAAGGCAAGACTACTCTTGCATCGTTTGACTGTCTCTACAAGTGTTGATCCCTTTGAATGAAATTATGGTGCTGCGGGCTGTTTTTAACACTTATCCCCTTGGGATGGTTCGCACCTTCGCGTTTATCCCAAGTGATATTTAACTCAATGCACTTCCCGTCTAACTCCAGTCACTCTTTTGTGATACCCACTCACACGTTCGATACCTCAAACCTACACCACCAACCAGCACCCCGACAAGACAGTGACTGTCTCATGGCCTCCTGCCTTACCCTCCCACAACACTCACCCTTCTTTCTCGCCTACATCCTCATATACCAACATGGCCCCCCTCCTCTCCCCCCCTTTCCCTCCCCCCCATCTCATCATCAGGTAGACTTCTTTATTCCTCCTTTCCCGCACCCTTTCATTCTCACCTTGGTTTGTAATTTGGAACCCCTATTTACCATTGCCTCACATCCTTTCCTCCACTCGTCCCCCTGTTACAATCGTCATACCTCTCTTTGGGAATGAAACAACTCTTTTCTCGCCTATTCTTCTGTCTGCGTACGTATCCAGATCTCTCGGCTACAATACCTTCAGTGGGCCCATCCCACCACACCTGGCACTGCTCGACCTCGTGAAACTGTGAGACCCCCCATCTTTGCCCATTTTTACACATTCGTCTTCAAACCTCCATGCATATTCGCCCCTCGGGCACTCCTCCGACCTGCACTATCTGTCTAGCACCAATTCCCAAAACTTGTGTCACTCCCGTTCCTAGGTTTGAGCATGAACCAAACCCTAACGGGTTTGGTCAAACTTTTTCAGAGTTTCAAACTATACTGAACCGATTTGAATAGGTTTGGTCAAACTTGGAAATTTCTAGGGTTTGAGGTTTGTTTGTACTAGGACGAACCGTTAAGGTTCGTCCAAACCTTTTTGAGTTCAGCGAACTCATACTCTTTTTGTGACGACCCATTTCATAAGTACGACGGGGGATTAGTAAGTTGAGGATGTTGAACAAAATAGACACAGTACCAGAAAATCCACAAACTGTTGAGTGCAAAATGTGGTTTGCACGTCAACCTACCGCCTATTCGCCGACGGTAAGGGGAAATGAGAGTTTCTGTTTTAAGGTAATTTGTGGAGTGTGAGGAGCGCATTTGTGTGCTTGACATTTGTGCGTTTACGGTTTGAGAATCGCCTTAGCGGTTCATAAGTTATGTGCACTTTTGTGTGTGAGTGCATTTCATGTGTGTTCATGAATGTTCATGAGTTTCTGTGAAAGAGCATGAAAGTTCGTGAGTTTCGGTAAGTTCGCGTGAGTTCGCGATTGTTCATGAGTTTGCGCGTGCGCTCATTGTTTCTCATGTGTTTTAGTGAGCTTTCATGAGAGTTCATGAGAGTTTATGTTTTCTCCTGCGTTTGAGTGAGTGGCGAGTGTTTTTGCCACTTTGACTATTTCGCACTGGTCAAGGTACAGTGCGCGAATGTCAGGGACCCGCGTGTGGGGTCCTGACACGCGCGTGTGGCCCCTCAGGCCTCGTGCGTGTGCCTCGCACTGTTGCGAGCGTGGCAGGGCCCACGATCGCAACAGGACAGGGGACATTACTGCCCTGTCCCGCGCCAGGACAGCGCACGATCGCGTCAGCGATCGTCCTGTCCTGCATGACCGAGAAATATCTCGGTCATGCTGGCTGGCACGTGGGGAGCTCGGGATTTACAGTTGAAAAACTGTATCCCGAGTTGACTTGGCAAACATGAACTTTCGCCAGAAAGTCACGCGACTTTGCGTGATCATTTCGACAAAGGTACAAAACGGTAAATGCTGTTTTGCAACGGTATATTCCGTTTTACAACGGGAAAACGGTTTTCCCACACGAGGCTTCATGAATGTTAACGGAATTCATGAGTGCTCGCGAAGGGAGTCAGCAGGGGCGTTTGGATGGAGTGTCATTTGAAATCAGTTATTCTCATGAAGCGGATCAAGCCAAATGCAGCTGAAGTTTGACAACCGTTTTACCAAGACATGGCGAAGTCCTAGGTTACAGTTGTATAACTGTTTAATGTTTGCCTTGTGTCTCCTTTGCTCGTTCATTAGACTTTCTATAAATGTGTGCTTGTGTTTGATTGTAATCAACCTTTTGTGCAACACTTTGACGAGTGAAAATATTCTCTATCGACGTATTGACGCGAGGAGAATTTTCTGCACACGTACCAATCAATCGTTAACGCTTCCGCACATGAGTTTGGGAATGCTCTAAGAGCACACGACGTTTTCATACTTAGGGAATCCCTCTACAAACACGGACCCTTGGATAGGGGGTGGTTCTACCAGGCACCCAAGGACCCTTGGAGGTGACCCCGTGGGGACTACCTAGTGTGTTTTAAAGGTGTGTTAAGAGCGTCTAGATCCCAAATAGCAGTCAACACAAACAGCATAGAAGAGCAAGGTTTATAAAAGATAACCCACAGTACTCATGGGGCCAAAGTGCCTGCTAAGAAGGCCATCTACAAGGACAGATTCAAGTCAAATACAGCACCACAAAAAGGGAATGGACCGCCATCTCACAGCCCCCCCAAACCCCAAACGACCATGAAGGTGTGAACCGAAGATAAGTTCCCACCCTGAAGGTGTGAACGACCTGGGGAAAGGCAAGGAGACCTCCCCAAATCTGGCTGGGGTTGGGGGGTTGTGAGCACCTGGCGGCCCACCCAATGTAGGACCCTCATGGGGCTCTCTAACGGCCCCATAAACTGGCTGGCCACCACCATTTGACATAATTTTAGATTTTTTTTTTTTTTCCTTTCTTTCAGAAAACGGTTTTAAGCTTAGCAAAACGGAATATTCTAGGTTCCCTTTGAAAGGGTTGTTTTCTGTAAATACTATAGATAGGACGCATTTAATGATGGCAGGGAGGGTGAGGTCGTTAGAACATATTTGGAGTTGGCTGCCGTGAAATGGCAGCCAACCCTAGGACATTCCCGCTTTTGACGGGAATGCCGAGAGGAATGTTTTTGGGCCCTAATCGGACTGTCGAACCATTTGACAGCCCTGGGCCGAACCAGAAACGTTTGGCCAAACCTAACCTAGGTTGTATTTATTGCAATTTGGAATGGTTCCTGTTTGGCTGCAGTGGTTTATCCTCCAACTCGTTCTCTGGAGGCATCCCAAACACATTCACTCGCCTCACTCGCCTCACCGATCTGTATGTCTCTCCCCATGCTACACTGCCCCATTGTACCTCTCCCTGCCCCCACTACACTAAGCTGCTGAATGAACAGAATTGATTGCAGGCCATCAATTATTCATTGCTGTGCCTTGTTTTACCACAACTGCTGCGTTCCCAGGCTTTCATTGCCTCGTACATGTGTGTGTGTGTGTGAGTGTGAGTGTGTGTGCGTGTGTGTATGTCTGTCTGTGTGTGTTTGGTGTGTGTGTGTTTGTATGCGTGTCTGTGTATGTGTGTCTGTGTGTTTGGTGTGTTCGTGTGTGTATATGTTTGTGTGTGTGTTTTTGTGTGCGTGTGTGCGCGTGCGTGTATGTGTGTCTGTGTGTGTTTGGTGTGTGTGTGTGTGTGTGTGTGTGTGTGTGTGTGTGTGTGTGTATGTGTTTGAGTGTGTGTCTTTGTGTGCGTGTGTGTGTGTGTGCGTGCGTGCGTGCGTGCGTGCATGTGTGTGTGTGTGTGTGCGCGCGCATGTATGTGTGTCTGTGTCTGTTTGGTGTGTGTGTGTGTATGTTTTTGAGTGTGTGTCTTTGTGTGCGTGTGTGTGTGCGTGTGTGTGTGTGTGCGTGCGTGCGTGCGTGCATGTGTGTGTGTGTGTGTGTGTGTGTGTGTGTGTGTGTATGTGTGTGTGTGTGTGTGGGTGTGTGTATTTGTGTGTGCGCACTTCAATTGATAGAGACATGGCTGCCAACAATCTCAACTCAGGCCTTGACGTGGTGGCTCAGATGACATGGCTTCGTTACATGTGAGTATATTCTCCCTTCCTCACCACTTCAGCATCCACCTATTGGCCCTTTCCTTGCTTTCCCTCGCCTCCCTTCGTTCATTCTGGTTGCCTGCAACATCTGCGACGTTTTTTTTCTAATACCGGCTTTGCAGAAGCCTCAATACCAACAACTTCTCTGGTTTACTTCCACCGTCCTTCAAAGCTTTCAGTGCCCTCTATTATCTGTGAGTCCATTCCATCCGTTTCTCCTCGTGAGTACAACAACCCTTTGTAGCACCAACTGGGGGTGGGATGCAGCAACAGTTAGCATTGTGACTGCCCGGTGATATTGAGACTACTTTTATACTCAATACATGTATAATCTCTTTTCACTTCATGGTGGATAACCGCATGTGTGCGTAAATGAATTCGATACGTGTCGATTTGTTTATATGTGTTGGGCTGCTTCTGGTTGTGTACATGCATTCCTTTATTCGCGCATTCATCAAGGGCCACCTGTTTGTGCACATGTGCAGTGGCCTGTAGACGAACGCCTGAATGCATGCTTTCCCATACGCTGTATTTGTTTCATCATCTCCCTCCCCCCCCCCCCCCCCCCACCCACCCCCCCACGCACACTGTATCTGGGCCTCATTGTTCAGGGATATTGGAAACAACCACTTCACTGGAACTTTTCCAAATTTTATTCTGCGCCAAAAGGTTCTTGCTTCCCTGTAAGCCATCCGCACGCGGCCTCGAACAAAAGCGGGTTGCAAGGCAAGGGGGGTCGACCCGACCTGACCCGACCCGACCCGGTTTCGCTCAGGCCGGGCCAGATAGGCCTGAGGCTGAGGATTTTCCCTAACCCCTGGTCCTTAAGGGGTTGGATCGGCATGTACCTGGCGTCGGATCGGTTGCCACGCTGACCCGAACCGAACCGAGAGTTGGGTCACGTTTGGTCGGGTTGACCTAATCGGGTCAAGCCCACCAGAGGAGCTACTCGACCCGGCGAAAACCTCAAATCGGGTCGACCCGGTGAAACAAATGTCGCTATTCCCTTAAAAACGTGAAGTACTTTTCTTCCAGTACCCCCTGGAACAACTGTCTGAGCAACTCATGCGCAATCGCAATTGGAATGACCATGGCAGGAACTTGAGCAACAACAGTTTCACAGGGATCATCCCCCACGGATTGACCAACCTTGTCTACCTGATGAATTTGTGAGTGGCGCAGCTGCTTGATACAGCACAATTTTTATCAGGACGCGACACATTTGGAGCATCAGACGAGGATCGGGTGTGCGCACCAAACCTGTGAGCATCAATTGCCACACCGTGCTTCTCAACTGCGTGTTTGCACTATCGGCTGCTACCCCGAGCCACATGGGCCACATGAATTGCAGGCTGGGGGCGAAGTCGTACTGTGTCGCTATTGCAATGACGCACACAAAAACAATTGATGTCACCCTGTTACCGCATATGAATCTTGCGACGGCGATCAGCACTATGTTGGAAAAAACGCTCGGGCTTCTACGCGTATCACGTTTATACGAGAACGTATATACGGAAAAACGTGATACGTTCCGTAATCCGCGATACGTTTCGTCGGGCAGCCCGAAAAAAAAAGAGAAAAAATCTGTTGCCGCTGATTCCGCGATCTGCAATTTTGTGAAACCTAATTTTGAGATTCGAAACTCGAATGCCCCCCTCCCCTCCCCTCCACCGCACATCACCTCACACCACCTCCCAAACCCAACCTTCCCTTACGAGCTGCTCGCACGTCGGCGTGAGTACAACAGCGAATCTCATTTGTCTCACGCCAAGTTTACTGCTATTGCTAGCAGCGGCGTCGCGTCACTTGCAGATCTTAGGAACCGCAATATTAGGACGATTCTAGCCAACAATTTCGTACTGGCGTAAACCCCACGGGAGTTATCCGCATCAAGTATTGCTTAAGTTCTTTCCCTATAAGCATTCTACCTCAACCGAAATGTTTTTCCCCTGCCCTAGAAATTTTTAACCTGCCCGACGCACCGTATTTCGAGGTTTTTTGTACGCTGGAAATTTGCGTATCGCGTATGTACGATACCGTATAGTTCGTACGCGTTCCGTACGCCATACGCGTATTTTCCAACATAGGATCAGCATTTCCGCACAATCAATTGCATGATTGATGTGGCCTTAGAGGCCCACCGATCTTGCCAACTGGAGGGGACACGATTGTGGCGAAAAAAATATGTCACGTTTTGCGAGTTTCAACGAAGAAAGGATACATAGACATTAACGATATTGCGGAGTTACTGTTCACCCCACACATCAATCCCTCCCAGGATCAATGTGTGAAATGTGACGCGTTCTGGTAGACTACTGGTTTTGGGTGCGCTAGCGTTAAAAATCAAAACGTTGTTATTGCTAGCGTACTGAAACTAGAACGGATAGGAGGAGGACATGAACGGGAAGATTCTCCAAGTAGGGCAATGACTGGGTGTCGAAGATCCTATCAAGTCTGCCTTCTTCTTGAAAAAACGACTCCACTTTGACTTTTTTTTTTTTTTACAATGCCCAGAAATCTTAATGACAACAATTTTCGTGGAACCTTCCCATATGGCCTGCTCCGGCTGTCCATGCTGTCCTCCCTGTAAGTTGCTCCATCATACCTGTTTCAGAACATCCTTTTCTTCCATCTTCCACCTTGAGGTGCCTTCATCTCTTCTTTTGAAAATACGGTGCACACAATACTTATTAACTATTCTCAGAAATATAATGGCAAATGGTGCTTTGCACGCAAGTTTTCTACTCTGCTGCTGAGTACTAAATGGAATTCGCATGCCTTTTGCTTGCTCTGGATGTGTCTCCCTGCACACCAAGCTTCGTGTCTATCGCTTTGGGGCCCACAATGCATGCATGTGCTTTGGCAGTTTCCTTGGGTTTCTAACAGCTGCTTTCAGCCCTCCGTCTACACCCCTCCATCCGACACAGGGCAGTATCGAACAACTTTCTTTCTGGGGAACTCCCACGGACTCTCAGCAGCAACATTCTTCTTGAAATACTGTAAGCAGTGCAACAACTGTGTGCTGCCTGGTGCAATGCTGTCCCTTCATGCCTAACATTCATGCCCCTTGCATTCTTATCTCCGTTTGCACTGTGCAGTAACTTGGGAGGAAATGACTTCACAGGTTCCTTACCAGACTTCTCACGCTGGAACATCAGCTGTACACAGATGTAAGCAAGTCTTCCCGCACTCTCTTCCTCCTTGTCCCATTCTAAGCATCGCTTGCTCAATCTCATTCTTAGCACCATGGGATCCGTGCCATACATACGTTCCCATGTATTGCATTGCACCCATAGTAAGCAGTTGCGTTCACCCCACTCACGCCAGGCTCTCTTGTTGCTGACTCGCATGTGTTGTGGCTCAGAAACCTCAGCGGCAACAACTTCACAGGGTCTATTCCCGACTCCATCTCGACCCTCACCTCCCTTGACGGCATGTGAGCCTTCTCTTCTTGTGCCACAGCGAGCCGTAATGCTTGCCATCTACCTGCACTTGCTCAGTGCGCCATCTACCTGCACTTGCTCAGTGCGCAGTTCAACCGATCTGCCCGTTTGCCATGCCCTGCAGTTTTCTCAACAACAACCAGCTGACAGGCACCATCCCCTCTGCGATCTTCACCATGACGAATCTGAAACACCTGTAAGCCTCAAATAAGTTTGGATTTCTCTTCTGCCCCTCAAGGTGCTTTCCTGCCTTCGCTCGGACTGCTCTTGCATACGATACTTCTCATTGCAATGCCTCCCTGCGACTGCCATTGACGTCAGCTACCTGGCCAACAACCACCTCACTGGCAGTCTGCCAGCTGCCATCAGCCAACTGCAGAAACTCCAACAGATGTGAGTGAGGTTGCTATCTGTCTGCCCCCCCTACATTTCTCAACAGCATTGACAGCACGGAAGCAATACACGCAGAACAAGCAGAAGCGTACATCCGATTGTTGCTACGACCCTATGAGTGTAGCAAACGTCCTCACTGTGAATGTAAAAGTAGAAAACACACGCAAACATCATCTGTACCATACCCATTCCCACGCTACCCTGCTGCTTTGCATGCCACCGTCGGCACCTTCCTTGCTCCGGCCACTGCTCTGCCTTTCCCACAGCTGGTTGGACAACAACAAGATTGAAGGCCCTCTGCCACCTAGCCTATGCTCGCTGCCCTGGATATGGCGCTTGTGAGTGGCTTTGGTGCATGTGAGTGGCTTAGGTACATGTGATGTGAATGCATGGCATGCACAAATGAGAAATTTCTCAGCCAGGACAGTGTACACATGGTTTAAAAATGTTACAATATGTGTGAACACGTCTCACTTTCAGTGTGTTTTGTATTTGGATGGGTGCGTAATGTGACTCATGGTGTGTCATGGTGTGTGTTGTGCTGCTGGCAGCATGATCAGCAACAACCACCTCTACGGGCCCCTGCCAGACTGCCTCTTTGACAAGTGCATCAACCAAATGTGAGCCAACGATGGTTGCATTGCATGCATTCAACACGGGCATGACAGCGAGTGATGAGATGCATGTGCATGGTGTTACGACTATGGTGGGACTACCTCCAACCGAACACTCGACATCTTTTTCTGCCTTCCGTGTCAACCCCGTGCTTCCCACAGTGATGTGAGCGGCAACAGCCTGTATGGGCGCGTCAACCGTGACTTTGAGAACATGGTGGCGGATGGCAGTGCGCTCATCAACTTGGCTAACAACTTCTTCTTCGGGGAAGCCTTGCTCTTTGCTGCCGGTTGCAAGGTCTGCCCCACTGAGGTCGGCGAGCCCAACCAGCTTCACATGAAGGACTCCTCAGTATGGGTGTTTGGTGGCAAGTGCAGCAACCCCGATCTCACTGGTCCAACAGATATCTCTGTGGCGAGCGCAGACAGGGAGGTGAGGGTGAGTCTGTCGGGCAACTGCCTGACCCTCAGCCCGAATACCAAGTGTTCCTCGAATGCCACCCAGCGCAGCACGGCAGCCTGCCAGGCGTTCTGCAGCATCACTGCCAACGGCCCGTGTGATGGACATGGGGAGTGTGTGCAGCCTGACCCTGCCTCCCCTACCAACTTCATGTGCCTCTGTGATGCCGGCTACACTGCTGTCGACTCGGGCAACGGCTCCTCATGCGCCATTGTCTACTCCAACACCACCACTGGTAACCCTTGCTTCATTCCTACAGCACTGCTTCATTCTTACATGCTGGGCCACTTGTAACCCGTTCTTACAGCACTGCCTAGTTCTTACCTGCTGCACCGCTGGTAACCCTTGCTTCACTTCTATACCTGCACTGCTGCATTCTTACATCACTGCTTCATTCTCATCAGTGTCATGATGCTTCTGGCAACCACACCTTATCACTCCCTTCCTCACCTTGACACCTCCCCCTAACCACATCCCTCTTCCCCTTAAACCGCCCTTCCTACAGTGTCAACTCTATCCACAGGCGCCATAGTGGGCATTGTACTGGGCGGCTTTGCTGCCTTCACTTTTCTGGCTGTTGTGCTCGCATGGTTGTTGTGGCCCCGCGGACCAAGTGAGCCCCTCTACCGTTCAGTTCCACTCCCTGCTCCTCCCCCATTTCTGTACCCGGTTTCTGGCCTCCTTTGCTGCCCTCTGCCATTATTCCTGCCGTACAACTCTGCCTCTGCACTGCCCACTCGTGCACTACCCACTTTGCACTGCCTCCCGTGGTTGATCACTCCACTTCTGTGCGCACAGAGAAGTGGGAGGGTTTGGATGTGTGCGAGCAGTTCTCGCTACAGCAGATGCTGAGTGCCACCAACAACTGGTCAGAAGACAATGTGGTGGGCAAGGGTGGCTTTGGCGTTGTCTACAAAGGCCGATCGCCACAGGGCCAGCTGTGGGCCGTCAAGCGCTCCAGCATCATGACCAACGACTTTGAGACGGAGGTGAGCCATATATCTAGTTCCCTGCATTCTGCCCACATACCACATGGGAAAAACGGTAGTTTTGACAATTCGTCCTGCGGACTCCGTGACGTAATGCTCGTCTTTCCTCTGCGCTCGCTGCAGGTGCGAGCCATGGCCTCTCTCCACCACTCGCATCTCGTGCGCCTGCTGGGCTTCTGCCTGGACCAGAACGTGGAGACGGGCAAGCAGGAGCAGATCCTCGTGTACGAGTTCATGGCCAACGGGGACCTGGATCACCACATCCATGCCACCACGAGTGAGTTGCTCTGCCACGATGGCTAAATGGTTGACTTGGATTCTCATTGTTGTGACACCATCACTCATAAAATTACGTTTTTGCCTCCATATACGTATTTCATGTCCCAGATCCGCTCTCGCTACGCCAGAGGTTGCGCCTGGCACAGGGAGCAGCAGAGGGCCTGGCGTACCTGCATGGGTTTGAGATACCCATCATTCATCGCGACATCAAGCCAGCCAACATCCTTGTGTCAGCAGACATGCAAGCCAAGGTGGCTGACTTTGGGCTGCTCAAGCGCCTCACTCACGGCGATGCTGATGCCACGCGAGTGGCTGGCACTCCTGGCTACGTGGATCCGGACTACGTTCGCACCAACATCATCACTGCTAAGAGTGATGTCTTCAGGTGCGCGTGCTATTTCATTTGCACAACAGGATTGTACACCTCTGTTTTCATGCTTTTGTTCTCGAAATTTGTTGACCTCCACGGGATTGTACCCTGTATTGCTATCTCTATCTCTGTCTATTTATCTCGAGGTTTTTTCTTGTACGTCCAATCATATTATTGCTTGCAGCTTTGGAATCGTGCTTCTTCAGTTGCTGAGTGGGAAATCTCCCCAAGTCGATGCAAAAACACATATAAGAAAATGGGTATGCTCATCGCGTACGAGGTAAAAAAAAAAAAAAAAAAAAAAAAAAAAAAAAATGTCCATCAAATCTCAGATCCATACTAATGTTTTGTGGCCGCACGGCTATCCTTCTGAATACTGCTCATAATAGATTTCACTGCCTTTGGTGTTCATCGTGCTTCCTTCCACTCCTTTGCTGCCAATCATGCTCCTTTGTGCTGCCTCCCTCATTCATCATCCTTCCTTGCGTGAACGACATCCAGGCAGTAAAGCTGGTAGAGGGGTATGAGCTGGATGAGCTCAGAGACAGCAAGATGCCAGCGGCAAGCGAGGAGGCCATAGTGGACTTTGCAGACCTGGCTTTGGACTGCATCAAATCTCCAGGCACACGGCGACCCACCATGAAGGATGTGGCATACCGCCTCAGTGCCCTCATTGACAAGCACTGTCCGGACAGGGAGGAGGAGTGGGAGGGTGTTCCAGAAGGAGAGAGCGCAACAAACAAATATGTGTTTTCGAGGAATGTTTCTGCTGTGTCGTTTGGAGATGGTGGGAGGGATTATGAGCAGTCTCATGGCTCACATTCTGATGTAAGCTCATTCATGGCATTAGCTCGATAAGGGATAGCCTCAAGAACTGGCTGCAATTGAAGCCACTCAACAATTGCTGATTTTTCCCAGAATGACTGCACATGGGCTTTTATCCTCGGAACTTCGGTTTCTTAGTGTCGAATGGTGATGGTGTACGACAAATTGATATATATATATATATATATATATATATATATATATATATGTGTGTTTTACCGTCATCGCCCGGACAAGACAGTGTGGAATTGAAGACAGGGGGTGCCTTTGATTAGGGTAGCGTATTAAAAATGGGTGTTCTGTTTATAAGAGGCCCTTTCAGCAGTATAAGTCGAACGTATATGTCTTATAATCGAAACCATATTATACTCCAATGGAAATTGACATAGCGCATACATTTTTTTCTCTGCGAAACGCAAATTCGTCCACGTGCTGACTCGTAAAAATCCAAAATTGACCCTAATTGTGATCTAGAAGCTCTAAGCATACCTTTAATACACAATAGGTAGTCCCTACGGGGTCACCTCCATGGGTATTCAGGTGCCTGGTAGAACGAGCCCTTAACAAAGGGTCCGTGATTGTCGCGGGATTTCCCTAAGTGGTATGTCAGTTATGCGCATTAGAGTACTCCTAAATGTTCGAATCGAGTGAGAAGGTCAGGGGGGGGTACAAGAGTGTCGAGAAATGTTGTTTACCCTCGAAGGATAACCCCTACGTAGCCTAGAAAGATAGAAAGCATATAATGTTTTGACACACCCCCATAGGTGAAGTAGGGGATAGCCAAACCAAACAGTGGTCACAAGACCAGTCAGAAGAAGAAAACAAAGCAAAGCGCAGGGTGGATCTCAATATCACCACGCAGTCAGAGCACAAGCAAGCGGCCACAAGGCCAGTTCACATGCAGAGTTATAAAAGCACAAGCAGTACAGTGATCACATCCTAGCAAGAGCAAGCATGCAGGTATATATATAGAGACCACAGTACAATGCAAGTCAAGCAACCAGCAGGTGAGGCAGAGTGGGCAGAAGCCCAAGAGCAGTGCAGAAACGCTGATGATCACCAGACCCAAGGGCCTTGGTGAAGACATCAGCAGTGTTGGCCCGAGAGGCCACGTAGGAAAGGCGAAGCTGACGACGCTGCTGCAGCTCTCGAGCAAGAAAGTAGCGAAGAGCAATGTGCTTCGTTCTGTGCTCCAGTCTCTGCTCGTGACACAAGGCAAGCATTGCCTTGTTGTCGACGTACAGAATTGGAGGAGAACGAGGCCGCTCCCCCAAGTCGGTCAGCAGGTAGGTCAGCTAGCGTAGTTCTTGTGCAGCCATAACCCCAGCGCAGATCTCGGCCTCACAGCTGGAACCAAGCACAGAAGAAGAACGAGTGGACCTCCACGAGACAGAACCAGAGCCAAGACTGAAGGTGTAACCCTGTGACGAACGCTGAGTCGCCTGGTCGTCGGCCCAAGAAGCGTCGGAGTGTCCTGTGAGTACCACTGAACCCCGTCCTCCAAGCACGAGCCCCATGCCCGATGTACTTCACAAGTAACGCAGTACCCTCTTCGCAGCATCCCAGTGCACATTTCGGTGTCTACCGGGAGCCACGTAGCGAGCCAGGAGGCTGGGACGATACGCGAGGTCAGGTCGTGTGCACGTCATCAGGTACATGAGGCAACCCACAAGGTCTGGATACGGATCACTCGGCTCTACGGACTCGTCCGAAGGTGAAGCTGAGAGCGAGTGGCCGGTAGCCAGAGGAGTGGGCTGTGGCGAGGAGTACTGGAAGCCGAAGCGCTGAAGGACCTGGTGCACCATGTGTGACTGAGTCAGGGTGATGGTGCGCCGTGCTCTGTCCCGGGTGATCTGCAAGCCAAGATATCTCCGCAGCTCACCCAGGTCAGTGCAGGTGTGTCTCTCCTGCAGCTCCGCCTTCACTAGGGCCAGCGCCTCAGTGGCAGCAGTAGCAAAAACCAAGTCGTCGACGTACACGAGAACGTAGAACGGCGGCAGTGTAGTGTCGGTGCGTAGAAACAGCAACGGGTCAGCAGAGGAAGGAGCAAACCCAAGAGCCGCAAGTGTCGTCCTCAGTGTGTCGTGCCACTCGCGAGGCGCCTGGCGGAGACCGTAGACTGGCCGCCGGAGGCTCCACTCGGTACCCGCAGGAAACGACCTAGTGAAGCCAGGTGGGCGGCGCAGCCAGATCTCCTCGTGAAGGCTGCCCTGCAAGAAAGTTGTGGAGAAGTCGAGGGAGTGCAGCTCGTAGTCACCCTGTGCTGCAACGTGCAGCAACACCCGAAGTGTAGTCATCTGGAAGAAGTCGACCCCCTGTCGCTGACTGAAACCTCGAGCAACGTAACGCCCATTGAAGGCAGGCGGAGAACCCGTCGGCCGCTTCACTCTGAAAATCCACATGCCATCGACTATGTTCGCCCCAGGAGGGGAAACCTCGTCGACGTAGGTGCCTGTGGAATTCCAGGAAGCCATCTCTGCATCCATGGCTGTCTGCCACTGAGAGGAGTACTCACCCGTGATCGCCTCTGCGTAAGAGCGTGGGGTGGGGATGTCAAGTGCATCGGGGTCTCCCTCAGGGCAAAGCAGCATGGACGCGAAACGAGGTAAAGCGGCCGCGAGACACTCAAGCTCAAACTGCATGTCCTCAAGGACGTCACAGCCAAGGGTAAGCTCACCCCCGACGGACGGAGGACAGACAGACTCAGACTCAGTAACAAGACTCGCGACGTAGTCGAGACGACGAGTAGCAGCAAACTTGACTAGCTCAGTGACTAGGGCAAACGCAGTAGTAGACTCAAAGTCAGGGTCAGTGACGACAGTAGCGAGGAGACGAGTGACAGTAGGACTGGCAGCACGAGCAAGGTCGGACTCAGGGTCAGGAACATCAGGAAGAGAGGACTCCGGAGGAGACGGCAGGGCAACACGCTGTGGAACAGAGGAAGGACGAAGTGCCATAGCGTGAGTGCCTGGACAGCAGGAGGACGAGGACGGGCGACACGACGAGCACGAACAGGTGTGGAGGCACGAAACTCAGCCTCACGACGCTCAGTCAGGGAGTCTGACAGCTCAGTGTAGGGAGAAGGAGCAGGCAGTGGGGAGCCAGGAGGCAACTGTGTCTGAGACGGGGCAGACGGTGGACACAGGAGAGGTGGAGTGAGGCCAGTGGAAGACGGAAGACTAAGAACCTGGCGAAGTGCCGAGTCAGGCGGTGGTAGGGACGACTGCGGCTGCGGGTAGAAAAACGGCCGGCGCGGCACAGTACCCGTACCGTCAGTAGCTCCAGTACCTCCAGTACCTCCAGCTCCAGCGCCTCCAGTACCAGCAGCACCTCTAGTACCTCTAGCTCCAGCGCCTCCAGCACCAGCAGCACCTCCAGCACCTCCAGCACCTCCAGCACCAGTAGCACCAGCACCTCCAGTGCCAGCAGCTCCAGTACAACCAGCACCTCCAGTAGCACCTCCAACACCTCCAGCACCAGCAGCACCTCCGGCACCTCCAGCACCAGCTGTACCTCCAGGACTAGCAGCTCCAGCACCTCCAGCACCAGCAGCACCTCCAGGACTAGTAGCTCCAGCTCCTCCAGCACCTCCAGCACCTCCAGCACCAGCAGCACCTCCAGCACCAGCTGTACCTACAGGACTAGCAGCTCCAGCACCTCCAGCACCAGCAGCACCTCCACGACTAGTAGCTCCAGCACCTCCAGCACCAGGAGCACCTCCAGCACCTCCAGCACCAGCAGCTCCAGAAGCTGTAACACCATGCCCTCCACCACCAGGACGGTCTCGCTGAACGATCCACTCACGAATCTGCTGCGGCGAGAGCGTCTCGAGTCGACTAGGCAGCTGCGGCTGTCCAACTCCAGGACCTCCAGCAGGAGCACCCACGGCTCCACCACCACTAGGAATCGCAGCACCCCCAGAGTCGGCAACCCCAGTCTCAGCACCCCCAGTCTCAGCACCCTCAGTCTCAGCACCCCCAGTCTCAGCACCCCCAAGCTCAGCACCAGTGTCAGCACCCCCAGGACCAGCACCTCCAGAGGCCCCAGCCCCAGTGTCACCACCCTCCGCAGCACCAGAGTCCACAGCAACAGGCTGCGGAGGCGGCGAAGACGGCCGAGGCGGAAAACCCGCGGGGGTCTCCAAGCGAGGAGAGGGCGAGTGGCCGCCGTGTCGTCAGCGGCTGAGTCACCCCCCTCAGCTGGGCCAGAGGAGTCAGAAGCGACCTCCAAAGGCTCAACCGAGGGGGGTGGGTCTACTTGAGACACACCTGAGGGAGCAGGACCCTGTGGGGGGAGGGGGTCTACTGGGGGGGGGGACTGGTACCAGGACGAGGGGCGGCGGGGGGATCGGGTGGAGTGCGTGCGGGTGGAGCCGGTAGAAGCAGACCGACTCGTCAAAGGTGACGACCTGGGAGGACAGAACCCGCCGCGAGGCAGTGTGGTAAAACTGCCAAGGCGGGGCGTCGGTGGGGAAGCCAAGGAAGACGCAGCGGAGAGTGCGTGGAGAGAGCTTGCTCGCGGTGGTATCGCGGACAAGGGAGAGCGCACCCCAGACCCGAAACGTCGACGCATCGCCAACCTCCCCCGTCCAACGGAGTGTGGGCGAGGTCTCTGGCAAATAGACACGGGGCCAGAGGTTGAGCTGATGTGTGGCGTATCGGACCGCAAACGGCCACAGAAAATGGGGAGGAGCTGCATGGATCATGGAGGTACGAGCAACCTCCATGATCAAGCCAATGCGACGCTCAGCAATCCCATTTTGCTGCGGAGAGGCCGGAAGCGTGAACGACTAGACGATGCACTCGGCTCGACAAAAATCCGCAAGGAGGCCGGAAGAGAACTCACCGCCCCTGTCAAAGTGTAGACGCAGGACTGGAAGGTCCCGCCGAAACCGCTCGCGCAGCTGGTGACGAGTAGCGCGGATCCAAAGGATCAAAACACCGCTGACGGCCGCCTTGCTGCGCAAGGGGAAGACCGTGGTGTAGCGCGAGTAGTCGTCAACGACCAGCAGGAAGTTGCGCTCCTGGTCCGTCCCACGGACGCGGAGTGAGGAGGAGTGAGGAGCGGCGCGCTGCCGCCCCTCGACGCAGGGAAGGCACGGCGGAGAAGGCGAGCGCGGGAGGGGGGGCAGGGACCTGGGAAGACTAGAGACAAGGAGACGGGAGTGCATGCTGCGCAGACGCTGCTGGGAGGGGTGGCCAAGACAGTGGTGCCAAAGCTGAGCTGGGTGCGTGAGTAGCCGACACGAGCAAGACGCAGCTAACTGACCTGACGCAGCCACCTGACCAGACGCAGCCACCTGACCTGATGCAGCCACCTGTGCAGACGAAGTGGTCAGTGTGTACAGACTAGACCCAGGCTGCCGAGTGAACGTAGCAAGGTCACGGCCTGTCCGTGAGCACGTACAGATCGCCACACGCTGCCCTCCAGGGGTAAAGGTATCAACCCATACATCCTGAAGGACTGCGTTGCTCACCAAGTTCGTCGAGAACGAGGGGAGGTGGAGACCTGAAAGAGAGCCGGAGGGGACTGCCGTACATGGCAGGACACTGGAGGCTCGTGCGACTACAGGGCCCCCAGATGTCAACATATATTTTATATGTGTTGTTTAGGTTAGTCTAGGTGTTACGTTTCTACTTACTTGCATGATTAGGGTTTGCTATATCTAGGGTTGTACTTCACATTTTCTATAAATTCATTCTTATCGTAACATGGTATAGAGCTAGGTTTCCCTTAGGCGATTTTTCCCCTAGGCGATTTTTTTCCCTTAGGCGAAATTTCTCTCGATAGTCTATGGGCCCACCACCCGCGCGCCTCGTAGCGACCCATAGCCCGAAGCGCCCTGCCCCGTAGAGCCCGAGTAGGTCGCGCCCCCCCGTCGACATCGCGCGTCACCCGTTTCTGCCCTGCGCCCCACCCGTTTTTGCCGTGCGTCACTCGTTTTCTGCCCCGCGCCCCACTCGTTTTACCCCGCGCGTTTCCCCCCAGCCCTCTAGCGCGCAGCAGACGAACGCGCGTAGCTGCGCGCGCAGCCTTAGTCGCACCCGCAGCTTCGCGCTAGTACGTCGCGGCCGCGCGCACGTGCAGCCCACCGTCCTAACCGCCCCCCAGACCTGAAAACCCGCCATTACAGACCTGAAAACCGCCGCCGAACTTGGAAACCCGCCGCCCCAGACCTGAAAACCGCCGCCCCAGACCTGACAACCGCCGCCCCACCTGGAAACCTGCTGCCCCACCCGTTCCAGGCACCTCACCCGGAATCAGCTGCCCCACCCAGTCCTCTCCACCGCATTGAACCTCACAGAACCGCACAGTACTGCACATAACCGCACAGAACTGCACAGAACCGCCGCCTCACCCGTAGCCCGCTGCCTTAACAGCTTCCCCACCTGAAACCTGCCTCCCCACGACCTACCACACCCGCCGTCAGTAGCCCCAGCCGATTACACTGCCGCTAGCTACACCAGCAGCAGCATAGGCTGCCCCCAGCGCACCAGCAGCAACGTAGGCTGCCCCCAGCAGAACCAGCAGAACCAGCAGAACCAGCAGAACCAGCAGAACCAGCAGAACCAGCAGAACCAGCACAACCAGCACAACCAGCACAACCAGCAAAACCAGCAGAACCAGCAGAACCAGCAGAACCAGCAGAACCAGTAGAACCAGCAGAACCAGCAGAACCAGCAGAACCAGCAGAACCAGCAGAACCAGCAGAACCAGCAGAACCAGCGGAACCAGCAGCAGCATAGGCTGCCCCCAGCGAACCAGCAGCAGCATAGGCTGCCCCCAGCGCACCAGCAGCAGCTTAGGCAACTGCCTGCGCACTAGCAGCAGCATTGGCTGCCCCCTGGAGAACCAGTAGCAGCCTAGGCTGCCTCTCAGCAGAACCAGAAGCAGCACAGGCTGCCCCCAGCGCACCAGCAGCAGCTTAGGCTGCCCTCAGCAGAACCAGTAGCAGCATAGGCTCATATGGCATGTACTAGGGTTCTACAGCAGCAGGGCCAGCCGCAGCACTCCCGTCAGTTGGGGCCTGCGGGTCCAAAGTGTGGCGCCCCCAGCAGTGACGTCGGCCCCTGCGGGTACCGGGCCCTGACAGGCCCTGGTGCTGGCACTACCTGCTGGAGTCCTGACCACACTGCGTCCAGCTGCTACCGTCGACTCGACGACCTCCACCGTGAGCGTTTTGGTCCTCACGCTATTACACCGCACTGGCCTTCGCGCCTTCGCCAGCGCACTACTGCACCAGTTGAGTCTCACCTGCCTGGTCTAGGACCCTTTCCGGCTGCACGAGTAGAGACCTGTGTTTCCAGTCTTGGTGCGTGTGTTGTTTCCAGTCCCGGCGCCTCTGAGGGTCTTTGTGTAGAAGCTGCAGCTACCACTAGTCTAGCACTAGCCTTTGTAGCTGGTTCGGGTGCGACCCCACAGACTGCACAGCTTTCCTTCACCCTAGATTCTGGAGCGTCCAGCTGTTTCTTTCGCGACTGTACCGACCTCACACCACTGCGCACTCCAGTCACTGTCGCCTTGGCTGACCCCTCTGTGGGACGTGTAGTTGCTAGCAGCACCACCACTCTTCCGTGTCCGGCGGCTCCCTCAGGTTTTCTTACAGGTTACTACACCCCCTCGTTCTCTAGGAACTTGGTGGGTGTCAGTCACCTTCACGACCTAGGCGTAGTCACTACTTTCCCACTGGACGAGCCTGTTGCCTCCTGCACTGTCGGTGCCACTGGGGCGCCCCTGGCCACATTCCACAGAGAGCCGGGATCTGGTCTGTACTCACTACACACTGGGTCCCACCACACTGAGTCGGGTCAGGTCAGGTCAGGTCAGGTAGCTGCTGTGTCGTGTGACTGTCGGTCCCTCACCCACCCGTCGGTCCTCTGGCACCACCGTCTAGGTCACCCGTCGTTCCCGCGTCTCAGTAGGATGGCACGTTACCGTCTGGTCTCAGGTCTCCCAGGGTCGCTTGCACCGCTTCCCCGCTCTCCTGCGCCGCTGTGCACTCCTTGCGTCGAGGGTCGGCAGCGCGCTGCCCCTCACTCCTCCTCGTTCCCCCCCACCACGGCTCCCTTCGAGACCCTGCACTTGGACGTCTGGGGCCCCTCTCCGGTCCTTGGCCCACGTCAGGAGCGCTACTTCCTGATTGTGGTGGACGACTACTCCCGCTACACCACGGTTTTCCCCTTGCGACGGAAGGCCGACGTGCCTACCGTCCTCGAGCCGTGGCTACTAGCGTGGGGTGGCGCCCAGGGCCTGTGTGGGCTTCGCCTACACTCAGACCGTGGTGGTGAGTTTTCTTCCACTCGCCTGGAGACGTTCTGTCAGGGTCGGGGGATCATCCAGTCTTACACGCTACCAGCATCACCGCAGCAGAACGGGGTAGCCGAGCGACGCATCGGCCTGGTCATGGAGGTTGCCCGGACCTCCATGTGCCATGCCGGTGCCCCCCAGTTCTTGTGGCCCCAGGCAGTCCGCTACGCCGCGCACCAGCTGAACCTGTGGCCCAGTGACGCACGGCCAAGGGTGACGCCGGTCTCCCTTTGGACAGGTTCTCTGGGCATAGCAGCTGACTTCCGCGTCTGGGGTTGTCTGGCTCACGTTCGCGCCCCTGGCGCGAACAAGTTGTCTCCGCGCACTCGTGCCTGCGTCTTTCTTGGCTTCCCTTTGGACGCCTCCGGCTGGGTGTTCTACGACCCGGTCACCTACCAGTTCTTCGCTTCGCAGGACGTCACGTTCGACGAGTCTGTCTGTTACTACAGGAGTCGCCCCCACCGAGGTACTCAGGCCTTTTCCCCCCCGCTGTTCCTCACCCTTGAGCCCCCACCAGTCGCCCCGGTAGCCCCCCCCCCTTCGCGTCCTGCCCCGTCAGGTGTGTCGCACGTCACTCCGCAGTCTTCCCCCCCGCAGCGTCCAGTCCCTGTCGTGTCTGGGGGTGCGGGAGGTGCAGTTGCGGAGGGTGAGGGTACTGGGGCTGCAGGAGCTGGTGGTGCCGGCTCTGGGGGTGCAGGGGTTGTGGGCGTGGAGGTCACTCCTGTGGAGGACACGGCAGCCTCGACTCGGCGGCCTCGCCCTGCCTCACCCCCTGGCTTCCCGTCCGTCCCGCAGTTTCCTCCTCCTTCTTCTCTGCGGTCGGTTGCTGCGGAGCCTGGGGGTGTTCCTGCGGGAGGTACTGGAGGCCCCGGGGGTGTTGGTGGTGGAGGTGCTGGTTCTGGGGGTGCTGGAGCTGGAGGCACTGGCACTGTGGCGCCTACACCGCGCACTGTACGTTTCCTGACCCGTGAGCACCGTCTCCTCCGGTTGGAGAGGGAGGAGCGTGAGCGATTTGAGAGGGCACAGCAGCAGCAGCAGCAGCAGCAGCAGCAGCAGCAGCAGGAGAGAGTAGAGGAGGAGTCACAGCAGCAGCAGCACGAGAGGGTAGCGCAGGAGTCCCGGTCGCAGCAGCGGGTGCAGCTGCAGCCGCAGCAGGAGAGGGTAGAGGAGGAGTCACGGCCGCACCAGGAGAGGGTAGAGCAGGAGTCCCGCCCGCAGCAGCAGGTGCAGTTACAGACACAGCAGGAGAGATTAGAGGAGCAGTCACGGCCGCACCAGGAGAGGGTAGAGCAGGAGTCCCACCCGCAGCAGCAGGTGCAGTTCCAGACGCAGCAGGAGAGAGTAGAGGAGGAGTCACGGCAGCAGCAGGAGAGGGTAGCGCAGGAGTCCCGGTCGCAGCAGCGGGTACAGCTGCAGCCGCAGCAGGAGAGGGCAGAGGCGGAGCCACAGGAGCAGCAGCAGGGGCCGGTACCGTCGCAGCAGACGCCAGAGGAGGCGGAGCAGCAGCGACTGCGACTACGCGACCTCCCCGACCCAGCACCTGCACGCTTTGTTCGTGGTCCCCTATCGTCCCCTCCTGTTCCACCAGTTGAGTCCCTTTCCTCCTCCCAGTGGACTCGTCGTCCTCCCCTCAGTCGTGCTGTGTCTCCACAGCCCCGTCGGTCCCGTTACCGTGCAGACGGTCCGTTTCACCTTGTTCTCCGCTCTCGTGTTCCACCTCCTCCTGTCCTTCCACAGCCCCCTGAGTCGTCCCTCACTGTGCTTCACGACCCGTTGTCCGACTACCTCCGTGCCTCCCGTCCTGTCGTCTCCCGTGTTTTGTCCGCGTTGGTCACTCACCCGACTGCACCTCTGTCGTCTGTCTCAGCACTTGTTACCACTGTCTCTGGCTTTGCCTCTTCCCACCGCCTTGACTACGCCGCTCACTTGGTGAGTGGCCCTGCACGTTCTCCGTCCTCTGGGGGTGCTCCTGTCTTTCCCCTGGAGGTCGTAGAGGACAGGCAGTTCGAGCTTGGTTTTCTTGCGGCCGCTGTTCCTCATCTCTGCGCCATGCTGCTTGCCCCTGAGGGGGATCCAGACGCCCTTGACATCCCGATCCCTCGCACTCACGCCGAGGCGGTCTCGGGACCCTGGGCTTCGTACTGGATAGCAGCTGAGGAGGCAGAGATGGCATCTTATAGGTCCACAGGCACTTACGTCGACGCAGTCCCACCACTTGGGACGAATGTCGTCAGTGGCCGATGGCTCTACAAGGTGAAGCGGCCGCCTGGATCACCACCTGTGTTCAAGGCACGCTATGTTGCGAGAGGCTTCAGTCAGCGAGAGGGGGTGGACTTCTTCAAGACCTTCGCTCCCACCCCGAAGATGAGTACTCTTCGGGTGTTGCTGCATATTGCAGCCCAGCGCGACTACGAGTTGCACTCCTTGGACTTTTCCACCGCGTTCCTTCAGGGGAGCCTGCACGAGCAGATCTGGCTGCGTCGCCCGCCTGGCTTCACTGGCTCTTTCCCACCTGGGACCCAGTGGCAGCTGCGTCGACCAGTCTACGGCCTGCGTCAGGCCCCACGTGAGTGGCACGACACACTTCGCTCGACCCTTGCAGCTCTTGACTTCTTTCCGTCGTCTGCTGACCCGTCACTGTTCGTTCGCCGTGGCTCGACCCCGTTCTTTGTCCTGGTCTACGTCGACGACCTAGTGTTCGCCACTCCCGACCGACGCGCGCTGGCCTCCGTGAAGGAGGAACTGCAGAGGAGACACACTTGCACTGACCTTGGTGAGCTGCAGCACTACCTTGGCCTGCAGATCACCAGGGACAGGGCAGCTCGCACCATTACGCTGACTCAGTCGCATATGGTCGAGCAGATCCTCACGCGGTTTCGCTTCCCGTTCTCCAAGGTACAGCTCACCCCTCTTGGTGTGGATCATGGGCTCACGGCTCCACCTTCGGACGAGTCATTTGAGTCCAGTGGTCCATATCCTGAGCTGGTGGGTTGTCTCATGTACCTGATGACCTGTACTCGCCCAGACCTAGCTTACCCTCTTAGCGTCCTTGCGCGCTTTGTTGCGCCTGGGAGACACCGACCTTCCCACTGGTACGCTGCTAAGAGGGTGGCGAAGTATGTGGCGAGTACATCAGGCATGGGACTTGTCCTTGGAGGGAAGCAGCCAGTTACACTCACAGGTTACTCGGACTCGTCGTGGGCCGACGACGCGGAGACGCGTCGGTCTACACAGGGGTACTCCTTTAGCCTCGGGGCAGGTGCTGTTTCGTGGCGGTCGACTCGGGCGTCGTCTGTCGCCGGTTCCAGCTGTGAGGCAGAGGTGTACGCTGCGGCCATGGCCGCTCAGGAGCTTCGCTGGCTGTCTTTCCTTCTCACCGACCTTGGTGAGCGGCCTCGCTCTCCCCCAGTCTTGTTCGCCGACAACAGGTCTGCTGTCCTGTTGTGTGAGGAGCCCCGACTGGTTGGGAAGGCGAAGCACATCCAACTTCGTTACTTCCTTCTGCGTGAGTTGCAGCAGCGTGGACAGGCACTCGTTCGACGTGTGGTCTCTGAGGCGAAGGGGACCTGAAAGAGAGCCGGAGGGGACTGCCGTACATGGCAGGACACTGGAGGCTCGTGCGACTACTGGGCCCCCAGAGGGGTCAGCCAGTGAGACTGGGACCGTTGCAGCGAGTGGTGTGACTGTGGTGCAGTCACAAAAGAAGCAACGAGACGCGCCTGAGTCAAGTGTGAAAGTGTGCAGGGCCTTAGCTGAGGCAGCAGACTCACTAGCAGCAGACTCAATAGCACCTGTGGCAGCAGACGCACTAGTACCTAGAGTGGTAGCAGAATCCTAGAGCAGTAGCATCGACACCAGCATCGCAAGGCACATACGAGTAACACGCACCCTCAGCACTAATATCAGCAACATACATAGCATAGATTGCAGCATTGATCTGGGCAAAGTCTCTTGCATACACATCTACTCCCATCCCTATCCGCTGCAGCCAGTTGGGGACAGCCTGCTTATCACTGTACTCGGCCACCCAGGCATCCTCGAGACGGCCGAAGCAGCGATACTCAGTGTGCCCCTTCCCGCGGGTCTGACCCTTCTTGAGCCTCGTGCGCCTGACATACGGGCAGCGACCAGAGCCCCCAGGGGAACCGCGCTGGACAACCCACTCACGAAGCTGCTGAGGGGTGGGGTTGTCCGGGAGGCGCGGCAGCTGCTGTCGACTCTCATAGCCTCCTCCGCCACGAGCTGAGCCGCCATAGCCTCCACCCCTGCCAGCTCCACCCCGACCTCCTCCACCACCCCTGCCGCCTCCACCACCCCCGCTGCCTCCACCACCCCCTCCGCCTCCACTGCCTCCACCTCCAGAGCCACCTCCACCGCCTCCGCCCCCACCACCATCACCCCCGCTACCACCACCGCTAGTGCCACCCCCACCACCCTTACCCCCTTTGCCCGTGCCGCTGCGGCGCTTCCCACTAGGAGCAGACGCAGCACCGACCTCCTCAGCACCAAGGAAGTTGACATTAGCAGCAGAGGCAACTGAGGGGATGAGAGGGGAGGGAGCACACCCTTCAAAGAAGGGGGAGCGTGGAGTGCCACGAGAGGCAGCGACAGCGACCGTACTGGTCTTAGCCTCGAAAAGGTACTTCTCCAGCGAGGCAAGCGTGAGCTCAGTGGGGTCAAGAGAGAGGAAGTGGTCCCTAACAGTGCGGAGGGAGTCAGGGAGGCGTGTGATGAGGAAGTACAGGGTGATATACAGCGGGGGGGAGTGGGGTGGGGGGGGGGGGGGGGGGGGTTCGCAGCGAGAAAGGTCGGCTTGAGAGCGGCGCGGTAGCGAGTCTCACTAGAGCGAAGGTGGGTCATGAGGTCTGAAACAGTGTGGAGATCTGCGAGCTCAGGAAAGAGGTACGGCAGCATGAGACGGCCTAGGGCAGCAGTAGCTGGGGAGGAGTAACGAGCGACAACGGCGTCATTGAGGTCTTTGGCTGTCTTCTGCTGGCTAAATGTGCCCTCTCAGCTAGCGGAAGGTGGTTACGGACAGCAATGCGGGCAGTAGCTTCACGCGTGAGCCACTTCGACTGATCTAAGCGGTCGGTTGTAGCAGCTGGGGCGAGGAGGGATCCGGACGTATGTTCGATCAATGAAACTCCATCCCTAGCCTCGCTCCGCAGGTACAGCTGGAGATCGTCGAGGCAGACGTCAAAGCTAATCGGGCGGCCCTCCGCATCAAAGCTAAGAACCGAGATGGTGGCCATAGTAGCAGTAGCAGCAGCAGTAGCAGTGCCAGCAGCTACAGTAGGGGCAGGGCAGCGCGGCTCGGGCAGGGCGGCGCGGCTCGGTCTGGGCGGCGCAGCTCGGCAGCGCGACGCGGCTCGGGCTGGGCAGCGCGGCTCGGCAGGGCACAGCTCAGCAGCGCGCGCGGCAGCAGCGCGTTTGGCAGCAGTTGCACAGCAGCAGCAACGCTGGCGGGTAGGGGCTCGGCAGGGCTTAGCGCAGCTTCAGTAACGCATGCAGCAGCGGCGGTAGGAGCAGTGCTTAGCAGCAGCAGCAGCGCATGCAGCAGCAACAGTAGCAGAAGCGCGCTTAGCAGCAGCAGGAGCGCTTAGCAGCAGAAGCAGCGCATGCAGCAGTAGCAGCTGCGTAAGTAACAGCAGCAGCAGCGCGCAGCAGCGCGGACGGGCAGGGCACAGGCAGGGTGCGCGTGGGTGCGCGCGGGGTGCGCGTGGGGTGCGCGCGGGCAGGGCGCAGGCCGGGCGCAGGCTGCTGCCGGGCAGCGCGAGCGGGCAGGGGCGCAGTGGCGCTTGCGGGCAGGCAGAGCGCTCGCGGGCAGGCAGAGCGCGCGGGTAGGGGCGCAGGCTCGCGGGCGGGCAATGCGCTAGGCAGCAGGCATCGCGCGTGCAGGGAGGCAGCGCGCTTGCAGCAGGCAGCGCGCAAGTCGCGCGCTAGGCAGCAAGCGGGCAGCGCGACGGGCAGGGCAGGGCAGAACGGACAAGCAGGCGAAATTTTGACGGTGGGCCCTTTTAAAAACTAGTTCCTACGGTCTAGGAACGGCCTAGTCTCTGAAACCATGTTAGAATCTAGTGAGAAGGATGAGTGTCGAGAAATGTTGTGTACCCTCTAAGGATAACACATACATAGCCTAGAAATATAGAAAGCTTATAATATTTTGACACCATACTCATTTGCGCAGCGTTGACGACGTATTTGCTCGTGTGCAAAATTAGCTCTTTACGTCAATACATTGATAGAGCAATGCTCACTCAAAATGATGCACAAAAGGATTGATTACAACAAAGCACAAGCACATCGCGAATTTGATGGGTGTGGGAAACATGTACGAAGCGATTTGTTAGCGTGCAGTTTTCGATCCATGGCGTTTTCCCCAGATTTGCGATTGGTTTCCGACACATCTGTCAAGTAACAATCGACTGGTGCATAGAAAATCTCCCAAGCCCTTCAAGTTGGTACGGGAGATTTGGGCGAACACGCGCAGGACAACTAGCGCGTGAACATTTGTCGCAACTTTTTTCTATTGGCTGTCGGGCCATCCAATTTCAGTCCGAATCCTACCTGTTGAAACGTGACGACTCGTTTTCAAACTGAACAACTTGTTTATTCAAAATAAATAAATAAAATCAGTAATTCGAGTATTTAAAACGTGATGTTAACGAGGGTTGACCACAACAAATTGCACAGACATAAACTTGAATAAGGGTACATTCCTGTATCGACACAAATGTCTCAATCCCAAATTTCCCGAGTCGCGTCTGCACATTTGCCCAACCTCGCGTCACAAACTGTAATTGTACCGCAACACTTTGCGACCTGGCTACGCATACAGTTGTTAGCGTGTCATTGGGTGAGTCAACACGGCTGGCGACTTTAGCGTTAGGCGCCGGGCAGGGACACAAAACAATTCAGCAACAATCAGTACCGTCGAAGCGGGTCACTGTAACGCAACTTGTAAATGTTGCGTCCATTGCAGGAACAAGTAAACACCATGCCCATCACAACGATCCCAGTCTCCTGTCAAGTACAAAAACCAGCACAACACACATTGCCCAGTAGCTAGTATGGCAGAGACAAGTGCAGTGCCTTTCCTACTGCGTCTACTGATCGCCTGGATCACTTTCTACTACACCACTTTATGGACGCAGTCTCCAGGGCGGTAGGAGGCTTGCTACAGAGCGATGTCTTCACGGACAGCCCGTCTCCCACCAGCTCGTCCGGTTCCAACAGGACGGCTGAGCGGACGAGACGTTCACGCCTGCGCGCTCGTCGCTTCCAGCTCTGGCTTGAAGACTTGGAAGGCATGCGTGACGACGAGTTTAGAGACATTTTCAGGATAAACCGGGCAATCCTTGAGTACATCACTGCGGGTATGCAGTACTACACGCAACCCTATGTTGAGCGCAACCTTACTCGTCGGCGCCGCGAACCACACCTCCTCCTCTCCCGCATCTTGGTTAGCGGTACCATCTCCAGGCTGCGCGCGACGGTACCATCCGTCGTCGGCCCCTTCGGCGCCGGCTGTCGCGGGCTGGGCGGCCGCCTCTTCTGGAACGTCATAGCGCGGTGGTGGAGCTGGGGCGGTCTGTTGCATGCGCTCGTGCGCAAGCTGCTCATCCTGCTGCATCCAGGCGCGCACGAGGCCCTCAAGCTTGGACATCGCGTCAACGTGGCACCCCTTGATGGTGTCACAGACCAGCTTGGCTGCCGCCATGGTGGCAGTCTCGGCAACGCGAGGACGCTTGGAGGTAGGGGTACTCTACGGAGGGGGGGCTGGAGGGGAAGAAACGTAGACGACAGTACATGTCATGAGCCACATGTGTAATGCAATATGCACGGCATCTCTCAAAATTGCGCTTGCAATAAACATGTGACACGATAGGAACCAAATGAACTGACAAGAACAAACACACACCCGTGAACGTAGGAGTGGACGTGCATGGCGCGGAAGTAGACGGCACCGCAGACCCGCATGGCACGTTGACGTTGGTCGCACCGCCACCGTCCACGGCGTGCGGGTCAGCTATAGCACGGTTGTTCTGGTAAAGCTCCATGTAGGGGAACCACTGAGGCTTACACACCGTACCTTTCCCGGACGCCTTCTCCCCCTTCTTCAACCGCATGAAGATTTGCACAAGGTTACACCAATGCTTCTGCACCGCGTTAACGCCGCGAACCCAGCCGGGGTTCTCCTTCTCGATGTGACGCACGAGGCAGGCCCAGTATTGTGAGCCCTGCTTCTCGATGAGCGGCTCGAGTTCGTCCTTCGTGAACCAGCGCGCCGCGAAGAATATGGCATTCTCCCGCTGGGATCAGCAGCTCCGCTTGACAGGGATTTGGACGCGCGTCTTCGGCGCACGGCAAGGGGGTTCACCACCCTTGGCTGCGTCCTTAACTCCGCCGGTGGGATTGGTACGCCCCGATGAGCTGCCAGAGTCTCTGGCTGCGCTTCCTCCGGAGCCTCGTCGTCGTCGCCCTCCGCATATTCGTCGTCGCCGGACATGCCCTTGTCCTCCTCATCACCCGATTCGTCCTCGTCATTCGTGCTAACGACGTACTCTTTGTATTCGGAGTCGTCCTCCTCGTTCGCGAAGGTGTCGTTGTCAACGGTGCGAGATGACGCCATCCGGTCCGCTCCAGGCGAAGGAGTACCTTCGGGTACAGGGCCAGCGGGCTTGCGATTAGCGGCAACCTGCTTGTTCATCCAACCAATGTACGGGATCTCATTGAGATCCCGGGGGCAAGGGTCATGGGTGTCCGCAGCGTTCTTGCGCTTACGCGCCATGGCTAGCAGGTAGATTAGATCTAGAGAGGCGGATGGGAGAGAAACAAGAGACAGGAATTGGGAAGAGATGGGATACAAACACGACGTTTAGGGAGGGTGTCAGAGTTATATGACATAGCTACTGTAGGCTATAGTGGGGTAGCACATATGGGGTACAGTTGCCTAGGGTTTGCCTTTTGTACCCAACTTTCACTTAGTCATTTCATTCCTGTTTTCTTGATTCACATGGTATAGAGCGGGTTCCTACATGGGACCGTTCCTTCCTAAGGGCCCACCATAAGAAAATTTTTTTTTTAGCTGCCCGCGCACATTCACCCTGCCCTAATTTTTTTTTTTTTTTTTAGCGGCCCCTACGCTGCCCCTACGCGGCCCCTACGCCGCCTCCCACGCGCCCCCTATGCGGCCCCTGGCGGCGCCCTGACGAGGCCCCTGCCGGCGCCCTATCGCGGCCCCTGACGCGCCCCCTGGTGGCGCCCTGACGCGGCCTGACGCGGCCCCTGGCGGCGCCCTGACGCGGCCCTGCCGTGGCCTCTGACGCGGCCCTGACGCGGCCTGCCGCAGCCCCTGCCGCGGCCCTGAAGCGGCCCCTAACGCGGCCCTGACACGGCTCTGCCGCGGCCCTGACGCGGCCCTGACGCGGCCCTGCCGCGGCCCCTGGCGGCGCCCTGACGCGGCCCCTGACGCGGCGCCCTGACGCGGCCCCTGCCGCGGCCCTGACGCGGCCCTGCCGCGGCCCCTGACGCGGCCCTGACGCGGCCTGCTGCGGCCCCTGCCGCGGCCCTGAAGCGGCCCCTGACGCGGCCCTGACGCGGCTCTGCCGCGGCCCTGACGCGGCCCTGACGCGGCCCCTGCCGCGGCCCCTGGCGGCGCCCTGACGCGGCCCCTGACGCGGCGCCCTGACGCGGCCCTGCCGCGGCCCCTGACGCGGCCCCTGCCGCGGCCCCTGACGCGGCCCCTGACGCGGCCCCTGTCGCGGCCCCTGACGCGGCCCCGCCACCTACCTTTCCGGCCACGCCGCCTCCTCTCAGCGGCCCCGCCGCCTCCTCCCAGCGGCCCCGGACGCCGCCCTCTCAGCGGCCCCGCCGAGCCGCCCAGCAGCCTAGCCGCCCAGCAGCTGAGCCACCGAGCCGCCCAGCAGCCGAGCCGCCGAGCCGCCCAGCAGCCGAGCCGCCCAGCAGCAGAGCCGCCGAGCCGCCCAGCAGCCGAGCCGCTGAGCCGCCCAGCCGCCGAGCCGCCCAGCAGCCGAGCCGCCCAGCAGCCGAGTCGCCGAGCCGCCCTGCAGCCGAGCCGCCCGAGCCGCCCTGTCCGGTAAGAGCAGCGCCTCTCTCACAGCACTGCCCTCACCCCACTGTTTGCGCTGCTAGTCTACTGCTGTCATGGCTACCCCTAGTGTCCTCGCTTTTGACGCTGAGGGTCGGGCCATTGACTTTGACGTCTGGATAGATGACCTGCAGCTTTTCTTACAGTGCGACAGAGCAGACGGCCTCTCTTTCTTTGACCTCACTTCTGGTGCCTCCCCTGCCCCCGCTGCTGATGCTGACGCAACTGTTCGCTCCCAGTGGGCCACGCGCGATGCTGCTGCACGTCTTGCTGTGCGTCGCCACCTGCCTACCTCTGAGCGTGCGCACTTTAGCCAGTACAAGAGTGCTCAGACCTTGTACGACGCTGTAGTTGCACGCTACTCCTCCCCTGCCACTGCTGCACTGAGTCGCCTCATGCTACCGTACCTCTTCCCTGACCTTGCTGCCTTTCCCACAGTCGCTGACCTCATTACGCACCTACGCACTAGTGACACTCGCTACCGCGCTGCGCTTCCTGCTGAGTTCTGCGCCAAGAACCCCCCCCCCATGTACATCACCCTCTACTACATAGTCACCCGGCTCCCTGACTCCCTTCGCGTAGTCAGGGACCACTTCCTCTCAGTTTGCCCCACCACTCTCACCGTTGACCTCCTCGAGAAGTCCCTCCTAGCAGCAGAGAAGAGCATAGTAGCTGTAGGAGCCTCTCGTGGTGACCCTCGCACCCCGATCTTTGAGGGGTGTTCCCCCTCCCCCCTTTTGCCCTCTGTTGCCTCTGCTGCTGCGGCCGACCTCGTTGGGCTTGAGTCGGTCGGTGCGGCGTCTACCCCTAGCGGGAGACGCCGCCCTGGCAAGGGCAAGGGGGGCAGGGGCGCTGGAGGAGCTAGCGGGGGCGGTGGAGGCGGCAGTGGAGGCGGTGGAGGAGGTGGGGGTGGCGGTGGGGGTGGTGGCGGGGGTGGAGGTGTCGGTGGCGGCAGTGGAGGCGGAGGCGGCAGCGGCAGTGGCGGAGGGAGCGGAGGTGGCGGCGGTGGAGGAGGAGGCGGCGGAGGAGGTGGAGCTGGTCGGGGTGGCGCTGCGCAGAGGGTCGGCTCCGGTGGTGGTCAGCGCCAGCAGCAGCAGCAGCACCAGCAGCGCACTCGTGACATCCCCTCCCCTCAGCAGCTCCGTGAGTGGTACACTGCACGCCAGAGGGGTGGGGGTACTGGTCCGTGCACCTACGTCCTCCGCACCGGCGACCGCGCGGGTGAGCAGTGCGGGGGTGCGCACTCCACCCAGCGCTGCTTTGGCCGCCTGACGGACGCTTGGCGTCACCAGTTCCCTGAGGCCACTGAGATCCCCCGCTGGGGTGAGCTGTCTAGGGCGGGTGTGGCTGTCTTTGACCTTGACTTTGATGCTATTCTTGCTGCCATGTATACTGTGACTATTAGTGATGAGGGTGACTGTTACCGGTGTTTTCCGCCCGACCCGGGCATTGAGACTGCTGCTCTAGGTACTGGTGAGGCTGCTGCTCTAGGTGCTAGCGAGGCTGCTGCTCTAGGTGCGTCTGCTCCCTCAGGTGCTGGTGAGTCTGCTCTCTCAGGTTCTGCGTCGGCTTCGGCCTCCCACACCTTCACCCTTGACTCGGGGGCTTCTCGCTCCTTCTTTCGAGACCGCACCACACTCACGCCGCTTAGCCGGCCAGTTGCAGTCTCTCTGGCAGACCCCTCTGGGGGTCCTGTCCTTGCTCACTTCTCCACTGTCCTCCCGTGTCCGGCGGCCCCCTCTGGCACCCTGTCTGGTCTTTACCTTCCCTCGTTCTCTACGAACTTGGTGAGTGGTGCTGACCTACAGGATGCGGGGGTTCACCAGTTCACTCTTGCGAGTCGGCGGGTGACCCACTGCACGGACGCTCGGACAGGCCGACACCTGGCCACGTTTACCCGTCGGCCGGGGTCGAGCCTGTACACCCTGACCACTGCGTCTCCTCCAGTCACTGCGTCTGGCCAGGTAGCTGCGTCGGGTCAGGTGTTTGCTGCAGCGTCCAGGTCTGGTCCTGAGTCTGCCCCCTGTTCGTGTCGCCTCCTGTCTCACGAGACTCTCCTCTGGCACCACCGCCTTGGTCACCCCTCCCTGCTTCGTCTCCGAAGCATGGCCTCCCGTGTCCTTGTCTCTGGTCTTCCCCGGTCCCTCCCTCCCCTTCCTCCGGGGCCTGGCCCTACCTGCGTCCCCTGTGTCGAGGGGCGGCAGCGGGCTGCCCCTCACTCCTCCCAGTTTCCTCCGACAGAGGCCCCGCTGCAGACGCTTCACATGGACGTGTGGGGCCCGGCCCGCGTCCGTGGACAGGGTCACGAGCGCTACTTCCTGCTGGTGGTTGACGACTACTCGCGTTACACCACAGTCTTCCCCTTGCGCAGCAAGGGTGATGTCACTGAGGTGTTGATCGACTGGATCCGCGCAGCTCGTCTCCAGCTCAGGCAGAGCTTCGGCTCGGACTTTCCTGTTCAGCGTCTGCACTCTGACAGAGGTGGAGAGTTCTCCTCTGGCCTTCTGCGAGCCTACTGTCGTGCACGAGGCATCCGCCAGACCTTCACGCTTCCGGACTCTCCACAGCAAAATGGGATTGCTGAGCGCCGCATTGGCATGGTCATGGACGTCGCCCGTACGTCCATGATGCATGCGCCTGCCCCCCATTTTCTGTGGCCGTTTGCGGTTCGGTACGCGGCGCATCAGATCAACCTTCACCCCAGGGTCTCCATGCCGGAGACCTCCCCAGCTTTGCTGTGGATGGGGAAGGTTGGCGATGCGTCTGCGTTCCGTGTCTGGGGATCTCGGGCGTTTGTCCGCGACTTGTCTGCGGACAAGCTGTCCCCTCGTGCTGCTCCTTGCGTCTTCCTTGGCTTCCCCCCTGACGCGCCAGGGTGGCAGTTCTACCACCCCACCTCTCGCCGTGTCCTGTCCTCCCAGGACGTCACGTTTGACGAGTCGGTCCCCTACTACCGCCTCTTCCCCTACCGCACTCCATCCCTCCCCCCGCCACCGCTCTTCCTTGTCCCAGGTCCCCCCCCGGTAGACCCCCTCCCCCCTCAGGGTCCTGCCCCTTCAGGTGTGTCCCAGGTAGACGCAGTCGAGCCTGTCGAGGTTACTGGTGACTCTGGTGCTGTTGAGGGTGCTGAGCCTGGGGGTGCTGACTCTGGGGGTGCTGAGCGTGTGGGTGCTACTACTGGGGGTGCTGAGCCTGGGGGTGCTACTACTGGGGGTGCTGAGCCTGGGGGTGCTGAGCCTGGGAGTGCTACGCCTGGGGGTGCTACGCCTGGAGGTGCTGAGCCTGGGGGTGCGGAGCCTGAGGGAGCTGGGCCTGCTCGTGTGGCGTCTGGCGGTGCTGAGCCTGGAGGTTCTCCGGGTGCTTCGTCTCGGCGGGAGCCACTCTCTCCACAGGAGCTGCGCGAGTGGTTTGCCCGGCGCTGGAGGCGTGCTGCTGGAGCTGGAGGTTCTTCGGCTGCTGAGGGTGCTGGTGCCGCGGGTCCCGGAGGTGCTCGTACTGGGAGTACTGGAGCTGCTGGGCCTGCGGGTACGACTGGAGCTGGAGCTGCTGAGGGTGTTGGCGCTGAGGCTACTGCTGTCGGTCCTGGAGGCGGTCCTGCTGGGGGTTCTACTGGTGCTGCTGGAGGTACTGGAGCTGGAGGTGCTGCTGGCGCTGGTGCTGCCGCTGGGGGTACTGGTGCTGTCCCTGCTGTGTCTGGAGTCGCCGCGCGGCCTCGGCCGTACTTCGTTCCGCTCCTTCAGCAGGTTCTTGGTCTCCCGCCTTCTACTGGTCCTCCTCCTCCCTTAGCGTGTCCACAGCCTGTCCCGTCACAGTTACAGTTACAGCCGGCCTCCCCACTGCCCGCTCCTTCTCCCTACACTGGTCCTACTGGAGGTCTTGCTGAGCGTCGTGAGCCTGCGTCTCGCCCTGCGTCGCCTGTCCGTGCTGCTCGCACTAGTGCTCGTGGTTCGCGTCAGCGTCCTCCTCCTGTCCCTGGCACGCACCGGATGTCTCTGCGTCCGTCCACTGCTCCTCTGCGTGCCCCTTTGCCTTCTCCTCCTGAGTCCTCTCTTCCTGCTCTTCCTGACCCGGAGTCGGACTCTCTTCGTGCTGCCAGTCCTACTGTCACGCGTCTCCTTGCTACTGTTGTCACTGACCCTTCCTTTGAGTCCACTGCTGCGTCTGCCCTAGTTACTGAGCTCGTCGACTTTGCTGCTCGCTGTCGTCTAGACTACGCTGCTAGTCTTGTTGCTGAGTCTGAGTCTGTCTGTCCTCCGTCCGTCGGGGGTGAGTGTGCCCTTGGCACGGACGTCCTTGAGGACAGGCAGGAGGAGTTCCAGTGTTTGGCTGCTGCTTCACCTCATCTCGTGTCCGTACTGCTTACCCCTGAGGGAGACCCGGATGCACTTGACATCCCGACTCCGCGCTCTTACGCGGAGGCGATAGAGGGTCCCTACTCCTCTCAGTGGCAGGCAGCTATGGACGCAGAGATGGCTTCCTGGAAGTCCACAGGCACCTACGTTGACGAGGTTCCCCCGCCTGGGGCGAACATCGTCAGTGGCATGTGGATTTTCAGGGTGAAGCGGCCGCCGGGTTCTCCGCCTGTCTTCAAGGCGCGTTACGTGGCTCGTGGCTTCAGTCAGCGGCAGGGAGTTGACTACTTTCAGACCTTCTCTCCCACCCCGAAGATGACCACTCTTCGGGTACTGCTGCACATAGCTGCTCACCGCGACTACGAGCTGCACTCTCTTGACTTCAGCACTGCTTTCTTGCAGGGCAGCCTGCACGAGGAGATCTGGCTGCGTCGCCCACCTGGCTTCGCTGGGTCTTTTCCTCCTGGCACCCAGTGGAGCCTCCGGCGGCCAGTCTACGGTCTCCGCCAGGCACCGCGTGAGTGGCACGACACACTGAGGACTACACTTGCGGCTCTTGGGTTTGCTCCCTCTACTGCCGACCCGTCGCTGTTTCTGCGCACCGACACTTCTTTGCAGCCGTTCTACATCCTCGTGTACGTCGACGACTTGGTCTTTGCCACAGCTGACACTGCTGGACTCGCCCACGTGAAGTCCGAGTTGCAGAAGAGACACACGTGCACAGACCTGGGTGAACTGCGCAGCTACCTTGGCTTGCAGATCACCCGGGACAGAGCACGCCGCACCATTACCCTGACTCAGTCACACATGGTGCAGCAGGTCCTTCAGCGCTTCGGCTTCACGTACTCCTCGCCTCAGGCCACTCCTCTGCCTACTCGCCACTCGCTCTCAGCTCTGCCTTCGGATGAGTCCGTAGAGTCGAGTGGCCCGTACCCAGAGCTTGTTGGCTGCCTCATGTACCTGATGACCTGCACACGACCTCACCTTGCATACTCTCTTAGCATTCTTGCACGCTATGTTGCTCCTGGGAGACACAGACCGGAGCACATGGCTGCAGCGAAGAGGGTGTTGCGCTACTTGTGCAGTACGTCGGGCATGGGGCTTGTGCTTGGAGGGCAGAGTCCAGTGGTCCTCACTGGACACGCAGACGCTTCTTGGGCTGACGACCAGGCTACGCAGCGGTCGTCACAGGGTTACACCTTCAGCCTTGGTTCCGGCTCTGTTTCGTGGCGGGCTACTCGCTCGTCTTCTGTTCTCGGCTCCAGTTGTGAGGCTGAGATCTACGCCGGGGCCATGGCTGCACAGGAGCTTCGCTGGCTCACCTACCTGCTGACTGACCTCAGAGAGCCGCCTCGTTCTCCTCCAGTGCTCTACGTAGACAACAAGGCCATGCTGGCCTTGTGTCGAGAGCAGAGACTGGAGCACAGAACGAAGCACATTGCTCTTCGCTACTTCCTTGCTCGTGAGCTACAGCAGCGTGGTCAGCTGCGACTTGCGTACGTGGCCTCTGAGGCCAACACTGCTGATATCTTCACCAAGGCACTTGCGCCTTGTGATCATCAGCGCTTCTGTACTCAGCTGGGTCTTGTACCTACCTTGCCTCACTTGCTCACCTCTTGACCTTGTTTGTACTGTTGCATATATATATACTCCTGCTCTTGCTTGTCTAGCCTTATATATATATGTAATCCTGCATGTGAACTGGCCTTGTGGCCTTGAACTTGTGCTCGGAATGTGTGGTGACTTTGTGATCCACCCTGAGCTTGCTTTGCTTTGCTTGACTGGTCTTGTGAACCCTTGTTCTCCCCCACTTTGCCTATGGGGGTGTGTCAGAGTTATATGACATAGCTACTGTAGGCTATAGTGGGGTAGCACATATGGGGTACAGTTGCCTAGGGTTTGCCTTTTGTACCCAACTTTCACTTAGTCATTTCATTCCTGTTTTCTTGATTCACAGAGGGGTAGGTACGGGGTCTGGAGGTGGAGTCGTTTCGGCGGGCAGTATTGCGCGAGGGCATGGTGCAAGTTTGGAGTGGAGTGCACAGTGCGTTGGGCTGCCCGAGGAGAGTGGTTTCTTTTCCCGCGCGAATCTGACACTTCGTGGGGTGTCCATGTGCATGCGGTCGGGTCAACCTAGACCTTGACATTTTGACACGCGTGCGAAAGCCTTGACGTGACGGGGCAACATCCAACTCGTCCGCGACTTCAGCGCCTTCAATGCTAACCAATGTAAAATACAGTAAAAGTCGCATTAGGGCGCCGCGCGATTGTGACACAATACAGTATATGCTGTTTTTGCGTACCACAAAGGGATTGAGACATTTGTGTCGATCCAGGAATGTACCCTAAGCTTAATTAAAAGACAGCATAATGAACAAAAAAAATAAACGTTATACGGGATAAAATGTAGATACACCAAAACTTTCGAATTGCACCTGGTATTGAATGTAGTGTAGAAAGTTGTTTCGAAACACAATAAAACCGATTATTCTATTAAAATTGCATAAAGCATAGATACACCTCATCTACACCTCCAGCTACTTTACAGGTACCACTAAACTGGAAATTTGGTGTGAACACTACCCCCACCTGCTCCTCTTCCTCATCATAAACCCGGTGCTGTGACCCAAAGTTGCTCGACAGCTCATCCAGACCAAAATCACCGTACTGCCGCCAGCTCTTCCTCTGGAATCTCCTTCCATCCAACGATGCACAGCTTGCCAATCCCAATACAGCAGTCCGTCCGAGTAACATCACTGCTGTTGATCCAACGCTGCAATACAAGTGCCCAAAACAGAAAGATAAAATATACCACGTAATTCAAATAACTTCCATTTTACGACTTATTATCCACGTAATCTGCACATTTCTTGGGTAAGTCATCGGGCACCACATACACTAGCTCGCCCTTAACATTTCGCTTAATTCGCAAAAAAATGCACGATTCATTGCTTAAAGCATGGAGTCGACAGGATCGGTAGATTTTACCGATTTGTCGTTGAAGCGCACGCACGCGTGCTTTAGAAGGCAATTTGACTTCAACATGACCGCGAGCTTCAAGCCTTCTAAAGAGCCAACGCTGTGACCGGCTTTCCCTGCACATGTTAGATGACGACGAGTCAGTCAGATAAACTGTAAGAGAGGACACATCGTGTGACATGCACTTACCTATCAAAGCTGCGAGCATTTTTTCAGGCTCAGGTGACAGGTTCAGCGTCTCCGGCTTGAAAAGGAAATCGTCGCATGCCTCCTTGATGTGGCCTTGAAGCACAAACAAATTAACCATCAGTGACTGTGCGTTGACAACCCAATCAAGAGAGTTTTTCCCAATCAAACAAATTCACTTTCTTAAGCTGATCTTCGACGAGTTTCTGCGCCAGATTCTTCAACAGCGCCAGCGCATCCTTCAGATCTGAATCACGGCTTTAAAGCTCCTTTCGAAGTTTGACGACTAGTTTTTCCTGGTCGGCAGCCTTGATTTGAAGCTCATCATTCATCTCCAGATGCTCACGTCCCTCCTCGCAAAAACGCGCAGCCTCAGTGGAATAGGCCTTCCCACTCGCCCGAGTCATCGCCAACTCCATCGGGCTATCTCCAGATTTGCCCGTTGGAGAAGGAAACCGAATACAAATTAGTGAAAACGCGGGTGTAGCTTGGTACGGAGTGCAAACAATAACTTACCTGCAGCATCATCATCGTGATCAGTAGCGACGGGTGCATCAACGTTTGCAGCCACCGTTGCTACAGCAGGGGGGCCGCTGTCACCAACGCCTTCAGGTGAACCGCCGGGAGCAGCTTCGACGGGAGAAGCCTGGGCGATTTTTGCCGCCGACTGTGGCGCAGAACACCCCCTCCCCCCTCCTCCCTCTCTTACCCCCCTCCCCCCCCCCCCCTCCCCCTCTCTTCCCCCCCCCCCCCCCCCCCCTCCCCCTCTTTCCCCCCTCCCCGCCTTCCCCCATACCAAGATTTCAGGGTTTGACACGGCACTCAATCTCCGTCGAGCTTGCTGTTTCCGTTTAGGACGGCGGTCGGGCGGAGCAGTTGCATCGTCAGCTACATCTGGGATGTAAAAATAGGAGTTATTTTTTTTCACGATAATCACATACGAAACAAGATAACAGTGCATGCGGCGACAAAAGACCCTACGTACCTATGCCACCGTTGGTCGAGATGAAATTGTGGTTGCCTTTAATGGCGCGGGAAGGCATTTACCTAGTCTGTAGATGCATCATAGAGGGAGGGACTAACCCTTTAGGATTGCCGCGCGGAATCGTGCTTGAGCAACAATATATGGCTACGAAAGCGTGTAGCCAGCTATACGTAAGGAAAACATATTTATACTGTCCAGGGCCATGATAATAACGAAAGCAAGCAGAAGCGGTTCGTTTGCATATAAACAAAGGGGTATATTGGAGGAAGAAGCGCACCGTCATCCGAACAAAGTACACCACTACCGAACCACATACAGTGGGGCGTGAAAATGCAGGCTCGGCATGGGGCGATAGTGGGTAAGGTCGGCCAAGGTGGAGAAGGGGAACTTGAAAACTCGAATTTGAATTTCTAAATTGCAGACACGACGCTCGAGCAGCAGCGATACGGCCGAGGAGGTGAGAGGGAAAAGGGAGGGAGAGAAGGAAGTGTGCAAGGGGAAGATGGTTGGGGGATACAGAGGGACAGGAGGGTAGCAGGGGGGAGGTTGGGTTCGTGACTGCCTCGAAGCGCGTGACAACGCGGAGAAGATGCAGTGCTGGAACCACATGGTGATGCCCCGCTGAAATGCTCACTGTTTTACGAAAGTTGCGCACAACATTTTGGTTTGTAATGTTTGTCGCCTTTGAAACAGTGAAAATGGCAGTTACGTGCAAGTGAAACCCTAAACCCTGTACACCACCACACTCAACCAGTCGCCCACCAAGTTGCGCATACGGGCATACGCCCGTATCGGGCAGAAACATTCAGTGGATAGTGAACCGAACTCCCCGAGGGTGGGTTCGTGACTGCCTCAAAGCCCTCGACAACGTGGAGAGTATGAAAGTTGGATTGGTGATGCCTCGCTGGAGTACTCACTGTAATGCGTCAGCTGTGCAAGAGGAATTTTAGATAGCGGTGTTTGTCCCCATTTAAATAGTGCAAAATAGTCATTCGAAATTTTTTTTATGAACTGCCCACTGCCACATCCAAACATGTCAAATAATATAGCACATGTTGTTGTAGGCTGTAGTGGGGTAGCCTTTGTAGGGTACAACCAGTTTAGGATTTGATACTTGTATGCTTGTACCCTCTCTTATTAGTCATTCTTCTCTCATATGTTCCGACATGGTTTCAGAGGCTAGGTTAGGATCGCTACAGGACCTACCGTCGACCGTAGGCTAGGTTAGGCCGACCTACAGTTTGTTGCCACGCGCGCGACTGTTACGAGCGCCCCGCTGCCCCGCTGCCCCGCACGCCGCACACCCCGCTGCTCTGTGTGCCGCTTTTTTGCGCGGCGCTTCCCTGCGCAACCGCTGTCTACGTACACCCGCTCCTACCGCAGCTGCGGCTGTTGCTGCCACCGAAGCCGCTGCTGCTACAGCCGCTGCAACTGCAGCCGCCGCTACAGCTGTCGCTAAGGCTACCGCAGCTCCCGCAGCTATTGCTACAGCTGCCGCAGTCGCTGTAGCTGCCACTGCAGCTACAGCTGCAGCAGCTGCCGCTGCTACAGCTGCCTCAGCCGCTGCCGCTGCTGCTCCGACCACCGCTGCCCCTGTCGCTACTGCTACGGCCGCTGCTGCCGCCTCTGGCGCTGCTATAGCTGTCAAACTTTATATGTGTTATATTTGTGTAGGCTATTGTGGGTTAACCTCTAGGGGGTACAGAACTAGGTTTGTCATACTTGTACTCACATTCTGCTGCTAGTCCATCATTCCTGTTTCGTTGATTTCGACATGGTTTCAGAGCAGGTCCTCCGCTAGGACCGAATTTTTTAAGGGCCCACCACACTGACTGCCTACTAGCGCCCTTGTGCGCCCTACTGTCGGAGCGCCCTCGAGCGCCTCCCCCCCAGCGCCCTCGTGCGCCCCTCCTTAGCGGCCCCTTACGGCCCCGTCGACCCCTTAGCGGCCCCTCAAGGCCCCGTCGACCCCGCGCGCCGCCCCTTAGCGGCCCCTTACGGCCCCGTCGACCCCGCGCGCCGCCCCTTAGCGGCCCCTTACGGCCCCGTCAACCCCACGCGCCGCCCCCTAGCGGCCCCTTACGGCCCCGTCGACCCCGCGCGCCGCCCCTTAGCGGCCCCCTTACGGCCCCGTCGACCCCGCGCACGGCCCCTTATCGGCCCCCTACGGCCCCGTCGACCCCGCGCGCCGCCCCCTTAGCGGCCCCTTACGGCCCCGTCGACCCCGCGCACGGCCCCTTATCAGCCCCCTACGGCCCCGTCGACCCCGCGCGCCGCCCCTTAGCGGCCCCGTCGGCCCCGCGTTCGCCCCTTAGAGGCCCCGTCGGCCCCGCGTCCGCCCCCCCCCTTAGAGGCCCCGTCGGCCCCGCCAGAACCGAGCCGCCCCACGCGCGACCGCCACGGCCCCGCCAGAACCGAGCCGCCCGAACCGAGCCGCCCGAACCGAGCCGCCCAGCCCGAGCCGAGCCGCGCCGCCCGAACCGAGCCGCGCCGCCCTCCCCGTACTGAGCAGCCCTCTCTGGACCGAGCCGCCCTACCTGAGTCGCGCTGCCTACTGTTTTTAGGGTTTCGCCTGCTGCTACTACTGCTACTGTTACTGCTGTTACTACTGCTCTTACTGCAACTATGGCTAGCCCTGCTATACTCGCTTTTGATGCTGAGGGCCGCCCACTGAAGTTTGACACCTGGCTAGATGACTTGCACCTGTTCCTCCAGCTCACTGCCAAGGAGAACATCTCGCTGTACGATCACGCACTAGGCCTCGCTGCTGCCCCTGCTGTTACTGCTGACACTGCTGCCCGCTCCCAGTGGCAGACTCGTGACGCCCACTCTCGCTTTGCTATTCGCAACTCCCTGCCGGTAGACGAGCGCGAGCACTTTGGCCAGCACAAAACTGCGCAGGCACTGTACACTGCTGTAGTTGCACGCTACTCCTCACCTGCCTTTGCTGCGCTAGGCCGTCTCTCGCTCCCCTACCTGTTCCCAGACCTGTCCGCTTTCGCCACAGTAGCTGACCTCACCACGCACCTCCGCACTAGTGAGGCTCGCTTCCGTGCCGCTATGCCCGCTGAGTTTCTTGTCACCCACCCCCCCCCGCTCTGGCTCACTCTCTACCACCTTGTCACCCGTCTCCCTGACTCTCTTCGTGCGGTCAGGGACCACTTCCTCGTTCGCTGCCCCACTGAGCTCACCGTTGACCTGCTCGAGAAGGAACTGCTTGCAGCCGAGACTAGCATAGTCGCTGTAGCTGCCTCTCGTGGCGACCCCCGCACCCCGTTCTTCGAGGGGTGTTCCCCTTCCCCCCTGCTCCCCTCTGTCGCTTCTGCTGCTGCTGTCGACCTAGTTGGTACTGAGCAGGTCGGGACTGCGTCCGCTCCGAGCTGGCGCCGCAGCGGCAAGGGCAAAGGGGGCAAGGGAGGTGGAGGAGACGGCGGGGGAGGCGGTGGTGGGGGCGGTGGAGGCGGTGGGGGTGGTGGCGGGGCAGGAGGGGCTAGTGGCAGCGGTGGGGTTGGTGGCGGCAGCAGCGGAGGAGGTGGTCGGGGTGGGGGCGGTGGTGGGGGCGGCGGTGGACGAGGCGGCGGCAGGGGCGGTGGTGGTCGAAGTGGTGGCGGCGGAGGTGGTGGTCGTGGTGGCGCTGGCGGACAGCAGACTCTCTCTCCCCAGGAGCTTCGTGAGTGGTACTCTCAGCACGGGGGGGGGGGTTTGGCCTTAGCTGCACGTACGTCATCCGCACTGGTGAGCGCACTGGCCAGACGTGTGGGAGGGCGCACACCACGCAGCGCTGCTTCTCCCGCCTCGACGACGCTTGGCGCACTCAGTTCCCTACTGCCACTGAGCTGCCCCGCTGGTGGGATCTGATGAAGAAGAACATTGATGTCTTTGCTCTTGACTTTGATGCTATTCTCACTGCCATGTATGTGCTGTCTACTAGTGGAGAGGGTGATCAGTACCTGCGTGTTCCGCCCGACCCGGGCATTCGCACCAGTGAGGCTGCCGCTCTAGGTGCTTGCGTGTCTGCTGCCCCAGGTGCTGGTGAGGCTGCTGCGCTAGGTGCTTCCGTGTCTGCTGCCCCAGGTGCTGGTGAGGCTGCTGCTCCAGGTACTCGTGAGTCTGCGCCCCCTGGTACTGAGTCCACTGAGGCACTGCACACCTTCACTCTAGACTCAGGAGCTTCTCGCTGTTTCTTTCGTGACCGCACTGCCCTTGAGCAGCTTGCTCGGCCAGTTGCTGTCTCCCTTGCTGACCCCTCTGGGGGTCCGGTCATTGCGACCTCCTCCACTGTCCTTCCTTGTCCTGCGGTTCCGTCGGGCACTCTGTCAGGTCTCCACCTCCCCTCGTTCTCTACGAACTTGGTGGCGGGTTGTGCGCTCCAGGACGGGGGTGTCCACCAGTTCACCCCTGCCTACGAGCGCGTGACACACTGCACGTGTGCTCGGACGGGCCGTCACCTCGCTACCTTCACTAGGCAGCCGGGGTCGGACCTGTACACACTGACCACTGAGTCCCCTCAGGTAGCTGCGTCTGCGTCTGCGTCAGGTCAGTTGTCTGCCCCCTGCTCGTGTCGCTCTCTGGCGCACGAGACTGTCCTCTGGCACCACCGCCTTGGTCACCCGTCCGTGCAGCGCCTTCGTGCCATGCACAAACGGTACCTTGTCTCTGGTCTTCCCCGGGTACTCCCTCCCCTACCGCCCTCGCCTGCTCCTCCCTGTCTTCCTTGTGTCGAGGGGCGGCAGCGCGCCGCTCCTCACTCCTCCTCGTTTCCCCCGACGACTGCTCCCTTGCAGACGCTCCACATGGACGTGTGGGGCCCAGCCCGCGTCCGTGGACAGGGTCAGGAGCGGTACTTCCTGATCATTGTTGACGACTTCTCGCGCTACACCACGGTCTTCCCCTTGCGCACCAAGGGTGAGGTCCCTGCTGTTTTGATCCCTTGGATCCGCGCTTCTCGTCTCCAGCTCAGCGAGCGGTTCCACTCGGACTTTCCTGTCTTGCGTCTGCACTCTGACAGAGGTGGTGAGTTCTCCTCCGACCTCTTGGCAGCCTACTGTGCGGAGCACGGCATTGAGCAGTCGTTCACACTTCCAGCCTCTCCACAGCAGAATGGGGTTGCTGAGCGCCGCATTGGCTTGGTCATGGAGGTCGCTCGTACCTCCTTGATCCATGCGGCTGCCCCCCACTTTCTGTGGCCGTTTGCAGTCCGCTACGCTGCGCATCAGCTCAACCTCTGGCCCTGTGTCTCCTTGCCGGAGACCTCGCCCACACTGCTGTGGACGGGGGAGGTTGGCGATGCGTCGCGTTTTCGGGTCTGGGGATCTCGAGCTTTTGTCCGCGATACGTCTGCGGACAAGCTCTCCTCCCGCGCTGTTCCTTGTGTCTTCCTTGGCTTTGTCCCGGACGCGTCTGGTTGGCAGTTTTACCACGCCACCTCGCACCGTGTCCTGCCCTCTCAGGACGTCACTTTTGACGAGTCGGTGCCCTACTACCGCCTCTTCCCCTACCGCACTGCCCCGCTGCCTCCCCCGCCTCTCTTCCTAGCGCCAGGTGCTGCTGTGGTAGACCCCCTCCCCCCTCAGGGTGCCGCTCCCTCAGGTGTGTCCCAGGTGGACCCGGTTGAGCCTGTCGAGGTAGCTGTCGACTCTCATCCTGCTAGGGGTGCTGAGCCTGAGCGTGCGGAGCCTGGGGGTGCGGAGCCTGGGGGTGCGGAGCCTGGGGGTGCTGAGCCTGGGGTTGCGGAGTCTGGGGGTGCTGAGACTGGGGGTGCTGAGTCTGGGGGTGCTGAGTTTGGGGGTGCTGAGCCTGGGAGTGCTACACCTGGAGGAGCTCTCTCCTCCGAGCAGCTGCGTGAGTGGTACTTACAGTACTGCAGCCTCAGGAGAGGTGCTTCTGGCGCTCGGAGCGCTGCTGGAGCTGGTGCTAGTGCTTCCCCTCCTAGGCGGGCGCTGCCCTCTCCCCTGCAGCTCCGCGAGTGGTACGCTCGGCACTGCAGTCTCCGGAGTGGCGCTCCTCGCGTCGCGGACCCAGGTGCTGGTGCTGCTGGAGCTGCAGGAGGTGCTGCTGCTGCTGCTGGTGCTGCTGGAGCTGCTAGAGGTGTTGCTGGTACTGGTGCTGCTGGAGCTGCAGGAGGTGCTGCTGCTGCTGGCGGTGCTGCTGGCGCTGCTGGAGGTGCTGCTGGTACTGGTGCGGCTGGTACTGCTGGAGCTGCTGGAGGTGTTGCTGGTGCTGGAGCTGCTGGAGGTGCTGGTACTGCTGGTGGTGCTGCTGGTGCTGGAGCTGGGCCGCCGGTCTTGGAGGTGCTCGTACTGGAGGTACTGGAGCTGCTGGGACTGGAGCTGCTGAGGGGGTTGGCGCTGGAGGTGCTGAGCGACTGCGGCCGTACTACGTTCCGCTCCTTCAGCAGGTTCTTGGTCTCCAGCCCTCTCCTGGTCCTACTCCTCCTCCCCTACTGAGTCCACCACCTGTCCCGTCGCAGTCACAGTTACAGCCTGCCTCTCCACTGCCTGGTCCTTCTCCTTACACTGCGCCGACAGGTAGTTTTACGGAGCGTCGTGAGCCTGAGTCTCGTCCTCCGTCGCCTGAGTCTAGTCCTGCGTCTTCTGAGTCTCGTCCAGAGTCGCCTGTCCGCACTGCACGCACTGGTCGTCGTGCTCCACGTGAGCGTCCTCCTCCTGTCCTAGGCACTCACTACATGACCCAGCGTCCGTCCACTGCTCCACAGCGCGTCCCTCTGCCGTCTCCTCCTGCGTCCTCTCTTCCTGACGTTGCCGACAGACCTTACTCGTGCTGCCAGTCCTACTGTCGCGCGTCTCCTTGCCACTGTTGTCACTGACCCTACCTTTGAGTCCTCTGCTGCGTCTGCTCTAGTCGCTGAGCTTGTTGACTTTGCTGCCGCCTGTCGTCTAGACTACGCCGCTAGCCTTGTTGCTGAGTCTGAGTCTGTCTGTCCTCCGTCCGTCGGGGGTGAGTGTTCTCTTGGCACGGACGTCCTTGAGGACAGACAGGAGGAGTTTGAGTGCTTTGCTGCTGCTTTACCTCATCTCGTGTCCATGCTGATTGCCCCTGAGGGAGACCCGGATGCACCAGACATCCCGACCCCACGCTCCTACGCAGAGGCGATGGAGGGTGAGTACTCCTCTCAGTGGCAGACAGCCATGGACGCAGAGATGGCTTCCTGGAAGTCCACAGGCACCTACGTCGACGAGGTTCCCCCACCTGGGGCGAACATCGTCAGTGGCATGTGGATTTTCAGGGTGAAGCGGCCGCCGGGTTCTCCGCCTGCCTTCAAGGCGCGTTACGTTGCACGAGGCTTCAGTCAGCGAGAGGGAGTTGACTTCTTCCAGACCTTCTCCCCGACCCCGAAGATGACCACTCTTCGGGTTCTGCTGCACGTCGCCGCTCAGCGTGACTACGAGCTCCACTGCCTTGACTTCAGCACTGCGTTCCTACAGGGCACCCTACACGAGGAGATCTGGCTGCGCCGCCCACCTGGCTTCACTGGGTCGTTCCCTCCTGGTACCCAGTGGAGCCTCCGGCGGCCGGTCTACGGTCTCCGCCAGGCGCCCCGTGAGTGGCACGACACACTGAGGACTACTCTTGCTGCTCTTGGGTTTGCTCCTTCTACTGCTGACCCGTCGCTGTTTCTACGCACCGACACCACTCTGCCGCCGTTCTACGTTCTCGTGTACGTAGACGACTTGGTCTTTGCTACTGCTGACACTGAGGCACTCGCCCACGTGAAGTCGGAGCTGCAGAAGAGACACACGTGCACAGACCTGGGTGAGCTGACAAGCTATCTTGGCTTGCGGATCACCCGGGACAGAGCACAGCGCACCATCACCTTGACTCAGTCACACATGGTGCAGCAGGTCCTTCAGCGCTTCCGCTTCACGTACTCCTCGCCTCAGCCCACTCCTCTGCCTACCGGTCACTCGCTCTCAGCTCTGCCTTCGGATGAGTCCGTAGAGCCGAGTGGCCCGTATCCAGAGCTTGTGGGCTGCCTCATGTACCTGATGACCTGCACTCGACCTGACCTAGCCTACCCTCTTAGCATCCTAGCACGCTATGTCGCTCCTGGCCGTCACCGGAAGGAGCACATGGATGCCGCTAAGAGGGTGTTGCGCTACTTGTGCAGTACGTCGGGCATGGGGCTTGTGCTTGGAGGACGGCGCGACGTTGTCCTCATTGGACACTCAGACGCTTCTTGGGCTGACGACCAGGCTACGCAGCGGTCGTCTCAGGGTTACACCTTCAGCCTTGGCTCTGGCTCTGTTTCCTGGCGTTCTACACGCTCTTCCTCTGTTCTCAGCTCCAGTTGTGAGGCTGAGATCTACGCCACAGCCATGGCTGCCTAGGAGCTACGCTGGCTCACCTACCTGCTGACCGACCTCGGAGAGCGGCCTAGTTCTCCTCCAGTGCTGTACGTCGACAACAAGGCAGCCATTGCTTTGTGTGAGGAGCACAGACTGGAGCACAGAACGAAGCACATCGCTCTGCGCTACTTCCTTGCTCGAGAGCTGCAGCAGCGTGGTCAGCTTCGTCTGCGTTACGTGGCCACTCGGGCCAACACTGCTGATGTGTTCACCAAGGCACTTCAGCCTTGTGACCATCAGCGTTTCTGTACTGTTCTAGGCCTTGTGCCTACTCTCCCTCACTTGCTCACTTCTTGACTCTGCTTGTACTGTGATCTCTATATATATACCTGCATGCTTTCACTTGCTAGGTTGTGATCACTGTACCTCTTGTTCTATTATCAAACTGCATGTGAACTGGTCTTGTGACCACTTGCTTGTGCTCGGAATTTGTGTGGTCTCCTTGAGATCCACCCTGAGCTTTGCTTTGCTTTGACTGGTCCTGTGACCCCTTGTTCTCCCCCACTTAGCCTATGGGGGTGTGTCAAACTTTATATGTGTTATATTTGTGTAGGCTATTGTGGGTTAGCCTCTAGGGGGTACAGAACTAGGTTTGTCATACTTGTACTCACATTCTGTCGTTGATTTCGACAATAGCCGCCGCTGGTGCTCCAACCACCGCTGCTCCTGACGCTGCTGCTACAACTGTCGCTGCCACCTCTGGCGCTGCTACAGCCGCCGCTGCCGCTGCTGCTACAGTCGCCGCTGCCGCTGCCGCTACAGCCGCCGCTGCCGCTGCCGCTAGTGCCGCCGCCGCAGCTACTGCTACAGTTGCGAAAACCGCAGCCGCCACTGATACAGCCACCACTGTACAGGCTTTTGACGCGGAGGGCCGCCCGATCGAGTACGAATCCTGGCTAGTGGACTTTCACCGGTACCTGCAGAACGTTACCAGGGACGATGCCTCATTTTTTTAGCACACGTCCGGTTTCCTTAAGGCCCTGCCCACTCCTACTGACCCTGGCTCGTCTGCTAGCGATACTGAGCCATAGCATTACAAGGCTGATCGCATTGCCTCTACCCAGTGGCTGTCACGTGACACCACCGCTCAGCTTGCTGTCTGGAACTACCTCTTGCTAGACCAGAGGCCCCACTACCACCAGCTCAAGACGGCCAAAGCGCTCTATGGCGCTGTAGTCAAGAGCTACTCTTCCCCCTCTTCTGCTGCCTTAGGCCGTCTTGCACTGCCGTTCCTCTTCCCTGAGCTGTGCGACGTTGCCACTGTCGCCGACCTCATCACCCATCTGCGCTCCCTTGACACGCGCTACCATGCTGGTCTCCCAGAGTTTCTTACTACGAACCAGCCCCCTATGGATCTCATTGTCTACTTCCTCACGACTCGCCTTCATGGCTCTCTGCGCACCATTCGAGACTACTGTCTCTCCCTAAACCCCACTGAGATCACCCTTGCCTCGTTTGAGTCCCGTCTCCTCGAGGCCGAGACCACTGCCCGCGCTGTAGCTGCCTCCCGTGGCACTACCCTCCGCTCCTCCTTTGAGGGATGCTCCCCCTTCCTCGTAGGGCCTGCAGTTGCCTCTGCTGCTGCTGTTGACTTCCTTCGAGCTGAGGAGGTCGGTGCTACGTCTGCCCCTAGCAGGAGGCGCAGCGGCAGGGGTGGGCATAAGAAGGGTGGGGGCGGTGGGGGTGGTGGAGGAGGCGGTGGAGGTGGTGGGGGTGGTGGATGTGGCGGTAGCTATGGAGGTGGCGGGGGTGGTGGGGGCAGTGGGGGTGCTGGGGGTGGTGGAGGGCGCACGGGCGGTGGTCAGGGTGGAGCTGGCGGGGATGGAGGCTCGGGTACGGCCACTAGAGGAGCTGCGTCTGGCAGCGCAGCTGGTGGAGGCGCAGCAGTAGCAGCCTCAGCAGGAGACTCTCTTGCCGCAGCAGCTTCGTGAGTAGGTTGCCCAGCGAGGCGGAGGCGGAGGTCGCTGCCAGTACCGCCGATGCACGGGCCGCCCTGGAGAGGTCTGCGGCAGGCAGGGGCACACTGGGGGTCGCTGCTTCTACCGTCTTGATGACGCCTTTCGAGCGGAGTTTAGTGAGTAGGCAAAGACTCTGGACCAGTTAGCATTGCTAAAGAAGAACATAGATGTGTTTGCTCTTGATTGGGACCATATCTCTGCTGGCACGTCTGCTATGTATGCTACTGGTGCTAGTGCGGTGACTACAATTCTTGTGTACCTAGCTCTGGTATTGTAGACGCTGCTAGTCTAGGTGCTTGTGAGTCTGTTAGCACAGGTGCAGTTCATGCGGAGGCTTTGCACACCTTCACGCTGGACTCAAGTGGAATTCTTGCCAAACTTCTGTGTGAACACAAGCAAGAAGTAAGAACGCTACTAGAGCGCTACGATCACTCGCACAGCTCCGTGCCCTCCTCCGTAGTCCACTCCCGTTGTGTAGTGACTCTCCGCAAAGGTCAACAGTCGCAGGAAGTCAACGGTCGCGACTGTTGACCGCCCAGTAACCGTACTCGGAAGTTACACGGTGCAACCTGGTAACTGTCGAGTACATCAATAGTCGCGGTTACTGTAGCAATGCAATGCAGTTAATAAGGGAATGTACCCCTCATAGTACATGGCTAGCTAGGATTTCTATCTATATCCTTGTACTCTTATCTTACATCATCTTGTTCTCTTCCAAACTATAATCAACAAGGTTGTTGGAATAACCGGAAGGTTATTATAACATTCCCGAAGGTTCTCTCCTAGCGCGCCACTTCATAACGAAGCAGCGCCACTGTACCAGTACCGCAATAGCTCATATAGAGCACACGGCAGCTCGAGAGCCACTCGAAGGTCAACAGTCGCAGTTGGTCAACGGTCGTGACTGTTGACCGCCCAGTAACCGTACTCGGAGGTTACACGCAGCAATATGGTACCTGTCGAGTAGAGTAATAGTCGCGGATACTGTAGCAATGCAATAGAGTTAATAAGGGAATGTACCCCTGAGAGCATCTTGTTCTCTTTCAACTATTATTAACAATGTCATTACAAGACTTCATTGCCTTTCTAGAACTGAGCAATTCTTATCCTATCCACTGCGATTCCCGGTTATATCAACAAATGTCATTACAAAACTTCACTGTCTTCTCACAACTTGGCTAGACTTATCCTATCCACTACGGTTCCCGGTTATATCAACACCAATGCCACCCTTTCGAGCCATCTTCGCCCGACGTCCCCGCCTAGCTAGGATTCCCCCTATTAAATCCTGTGACTTTCATTGTATCGTGTTTCAGTTAATCACAGCCTCAATATTCGTTTACTTTGCGCAGTGTCTAAGTTCATTCATAACACTTTGTAACAGGACACAACACTACACTAGCAAACCCTTCCTCCATACCGACTGTCACACACGAAGTCACATGGTATCGCAAACCCGTTACGCGCGGGCCAGGGTTTTGCGGACCACCCAAACTTCCTCCGCCTGGCTTTAGAATTTCAGGTGCTCTTCAGCACGGAGGTCCACCAACGAAGCACTCGTTGTAGGCAGAAAACTTTCCATAACCCATTACCATTCACGACATCACGCGCCATTCGTTTGAAAGAGCTTCCCGTGTTCAGCCCATTACCATTCACGATGGCGATTTCAGACGTCGACGGTACACCGTCCAGCGGAACGGCCCGGCAGGATTCCTCGCCGGCTGCTGTCACGGAATCAAACGGACCGAAGGCAGGATTGGCGAAAACAGGTCTGACGAAAGGCCAGCGAAAGCCGCCACACCTTCGCGAAAGGTACTTCGGTGACGGTAGCAAGGTCGCAATCTCGAAGAAAGAGACGAGAGGGAATGCGGCGCAAGGTTCTGGGTCTAATGCGGAGGAGGGTTTAGGGCGCACGGTGGGGGGTTTAGGGTTGGCGGGGAGAGAGCCTGGAGGCGGGGAGGCGGAGACGGATTGGAGCGCGTGGGGGAAGGACTCCGCGGAAGACGAGGGGAGGGGGAAGGGCGAGGAGCGGAGGGAGGCAGGAATGGTGGAGGAGGGGGAGGTGGAGGAGGATGATGAAGGGGAGGATGGTGTGGACGCGGAGACGCGCGGCAGGATGGGCAAGTACAGCCGCGGCAAGGCGCTCAAAACCGAGGTGGGTCAAAACCGAGGTGGGTCAAAGCCACGGTGGGGCTGTTGAGACTGAGGTGATGCGCGCGTGCTGCAGCAGTTGAGCGAACGTGGTGCGCGCAGTGGTGGCGCAGTGGTGCGCATAGTGGGCAGGCGTGGACAGCGGCAGGCGATGCTGGTTGTTGCGAAAGGAAGGGGGGAGGAGCAGCGAGTGCGAAGGGGCGTGGAGAGTTGGTCGTAGACTCGCAGGTGTGGTGAGGGGCGCTAGAGGCTCGTTCCGGCGTTGACACGGCGATGTGGTGAGCGGTGCAGAGCGGTGATATGGTGTGGTTGCTGCTGCGAGCCGAGCCTCCACTTTCTACTGGTGCTGCGACTAGCTATCGCACCTGCGACTAGAAATCGCATCTGCGACTCCCTTATCCACCATCTGGCCCTCACCTCCCTCCAAATCCTCCCCCCACCCCCCCAACACACCACCTTCAAACCCCTTCACACCCCTTCATATTCAACCTTCAAATCACCCCTTTACCCCATCTTTACGCCCCCACCCCCCTTCTCCATCCATTCACCCCCCCTTCATTTCCCCCTTCATCTCCCCCTTTTCCTGCCCTCTTCATCTCCTTCGTGCCCCCGCTGATTCTGTCTCCCCCGCTGCTGATTCTGTCTCCCCCCTCCGCACCTTCTGTTCTGACTGCTGCCCCTTTCTCCCGGACCTCCCTCCCACTTCTTCCCCCCATTTTCCGACCACTCAGAAATTTCCGGGCAGATTGAAAGCAAAGATGGAGCATCGGGAGAAGGTGATTGGGCAAGGAGTCTTGACGGCTGCCCAGGCAGAGAAGGTACGTGTGCAGCGCCCTACCTCCTTTCACCAACGCTCGTTGTCTTCCCCGCACTCGCCTGTTTGGTGCTTCCCATTGCCCCTCATTCCTATCTGGCCTGCGCCTCACTCACTCACACCCATGCTCTCCGCTCCACTCGTCCTCCTATCATCTTATACCTGCCCGTCTTTCCCGATCCAATTCCGCTAGAAAACTTACTCTTGTCTATCTGCTGGTTCTCTGTTCCCGTCCGTCCCCCATGCCAACCCCCCTGCTTTCCTTCACTTCTTGGCCACAACGCACCCTCTCCTTCCCCCTCCACAGGGGTCGGATGAAATGCAGGCTGCCTGTCTCTTGCATGTACCTCCTCTTGCCCAACCCCTTCCTTGCCCTCCCCGGCCCTCGCCTCCCAGCACCCACTCAGCGCGTGCTGCTGTGGGAATTAGGGTGCACGCAGGCGGATAGCTCTGCACTGCACGACCTTCCCCTCCTGTCGGGCATCCTACAGGAGGGGGAAGGAGAGGGTGCGTTAGGCAGAGTGTGGTTGGTCATCATGAGCCTGCATGTCATCCTACCCCTGTGGAGGGGGGAGGAGAGGGTGCGTTGTGGCCACGCTCTGCCCCACCATGCTCTCCCCCCCCTCGATGCTCCCCCTCACCACGTTCCCACCTGTGTCACAACCCCACCACCTCCCCCTCCCCCTCCCCCCTCTTCCCCCCCCGTCCGCCACACTCCGCCACCACACTCTTCTCCCCCTCTCACCCCCCACCACACTCCCCCCGCCACACTTGTCTCCCCCTCCCACACCCTCCCGTCCCTCTTCCGCTAAGCACCATCAGAGGCTGCTGCCGTCAGATCAGAAGCAGGGGGTACGTGGTGGTGGAACAAGTGGAGCACACGAGCAACCTGGCGCAGGCCGATATGTGATGCTCAAACCCACATCCCCTGCTCACTTCCCCCTGCACTTCCTCCCCATTCTCCCACCCCTCTCCATCTCCCTTCCCCTCCTGCCCTCCCCCAGTGGCTTCTGCCGTCAGAGGCAGGGTATGTGGAGGCGGAGGGCGTGGAGCGCACGAGCAACCTGTCTCAAGCTGACATCGTGCAGCACGTGGGCGCCGCCAGCAGACGAGCTGCCTTCGACCTCAAGCTGCCAGGTGCGGGCGTGATGGGGTGGTGGTGGTGTGATGTGATGATGGTGATTGGGGGGGTGGTTGGTGTGATGTATGGTAGGCACAGTGCAGCAGCGCATGGGTCATTGGGGTGGCGAGCAGGAGATACGTTTTGACCTTGATTGAGCGGGTGGATGGTGTGGCCACGTGGATGGTGTGGCCACGTGGATGGTGTGGTGGGTGGGAGGTAGGGATGGTACAACCCTCCAGCAATCCTCCCAAACTGCGACCAGCTCTCCTCTTCCCGGTCCTTCTCTCCTCTCCCGAGCTCCCTGCTCTCTCAATACCTTAACATAGGCCTTCTTGAACCATCTGTGTGTGATGACCTTATTAGGTACCTTTTGAGAATTCTCAAAAGCGACTCAATTCTGCCTCAATTTCCTCAAACTGTGGCTTCTGACTGAGGCGGCCCCTTCCTGCTTTCACTCGCTGCTACCTTGCCCCATTCTCCCGCCACCAGACAGACCAGTGGAATGGAAGGCAGCCCCTTCTGGCTTCTACTCAAAACAGCCCCTTCTAGCTTGTTCGTACCCAAGCCAGCTTTCCCCGCGCTAACTCCCTTGTGGTACCTTCCTCTTCTCCCCCCCGTCAGAGCTGGGCCCATACAAGGCGGCCTACTCGCTCAACGGGCGCAGCCTGCTGCTGGGGGGGCGCAAGGGGCACCTCGCTGTGGTGGACTGGCGCCGCTGCCACGTCACCACCGAGATCCAGGTGAGGGGCGTGTGGGAGCGTGTGGAGAGCGTGTGAGGGGCGTATGAGGGGAGTGTGGCGGGGGGAGGGGGGGAGAGGGTGGGGTGAGGTGAGGGGCGTTTTGGGGCGTGTGATGGGCGAGGACTGGCGGCGCGGCACTGCCATGTCACCACCGCGATACCTGTAGGGCCGTGCGACGGGTCTGTGAGGGGCATGGCGAGGGCAAGTGAGGGGTGTGTGGGGGGCGTGTGGGGGGTGTGTGAGGCAAGTGAACCTGGGGAGAGGAGAGTGATGGTGGTGCATGTTCATGGGTATACGGACCCTCGGATTCTGGATGGATAATTCTGGATCTAGTTTACTGCTTCTCCTACACACATCTAGTGTCTGGCGGCTTCAAGTTACCTCAAAGCGCCTCCTTGTGGCATTTTTCCCCTCATCACTTATTCTGCTCTATCCTTGTATGCTCCCGTCTCCTCTCCTTGCTTGTCTTGTCTGTGTGCACATGGTCACGTGGATGTATCTATGTATGGTAACGTGCGCTTGTGTATGTGTGACTATGCCCGTATATGCCCGGATTTGCCTGTTTGCGCATGTGTTCGCATGTCTATGTGTGCGTGTCTGTGTGCTGCGTGCATGTCTTTGCATGTGTGTATGTGTGCATGCGTGTGCGTGCGAATGCGTGTATGTCTGTGTGCACATTGCATCTTGACTTACCAGGTGCGGGAGACGGTGCACGATGTGTGCTTCCTCCACAACGAGCAGTTCTTTGCCGCCGCGCAGAAGAGGTGAGTCAGTACTGCTGCCCGCCACTGATCGGATTTACAAGTATGGGAGAATCAGTGGGGGTTTTCGTCCGTTCTTGTCGGCTCCTCTCCACACATGCGCATGTATGGTTTGCTGCCATGCAGAAAAATTGAGCTTTTCCTTGCTTGTCTTGCCAATAACCAAGACCACCACACCACATACTCTTGCTGCTGTAACCATGGTGCCCCCCACATCGCCCCTCGCCCCTCTTCCCCCTCCCCTCACCCCCCACCCCTCCCCCAGGTACACATTCATTTATGACAAGAGGGGAATCGAGCTGCATTGCCTCAAGGTCCGCTGTCCACTCCTCGCTCCATGCTTCACGCTTTTCTCACAGGCTTCGGTTTCCCCACTCCTCCCTTGCTACTCTTACCACTCTTCACCTGCCCTGCTCCTCACCCACCCCTGAAAGCCTCCTGGCCGTCCCACGGCAGCACTGCATCACCAACCACCCCTTGCACCGCTGCCTCACAGGCTCCTCATTCGGCCTCCTCTTCCCTCCTCCCTCCTTCTCCCTTTTTCTCCCTCCTCCCTCCTCTTCCCTCCTCTTCCCTCTTTTTCTCTCCTCTTCTCTCATCTTCCCTCCTCGTCTCCCCTCACCCCTCCTCGTCCCTCCTCGCCCCTTTTTTACTGCTCTTTACCCGCTCTCCCCTTCGCAGAACATCACGGGCAGCGGCGCATTGCGTCTGCAGTACCTGCCGCACCACATGCTGCTGGCGTCCATCTCCAAGGGCGGCGTGCTGGACTACGTGGACACCACCACGGGCCGCCACGTGGCGCAGTGCAAGACGCGCAAGGGGCGCTGCGACGCCATCACAGCGGACAGCCGCACGGGTGTGATCTCCCTGGGCCACAGCAACGGCACCGTCACCCTCTGGAGCCCCTCCATGGGCACTCCTCTCGCCACACTCCTCGCGCACCACGCGCCGATCACGGCCATAGCGAGTGATGCATCGTCCGGGAGGTACCTGGTGACGGCGGGCATGGAGGGGCGCGTGCGCGTGTGGGACGTGCGCACACTGCGCGAGCTGCACTCGTACGTCTCGCCCACGCCAGCGAGGACGGTCGCGCTGAGTCAGCGCGACATGCTGGCGGTGGGGTTTGGGTCGGCGGTGGAGGTGTGGAAGGAGGCGCTGACAGCGAAGCAGCACACGCCGTACCTGAAGCTCCGGATTCAGTCGAGTGGGGCAAACAGGAACACAAGGAGTGGCGGGGGAGGGGGCGCGGCAGCATCTTTCTCCGGAACCACCGCGGCAGCAGCGGTGGAGAGACTTTCCTTCTGCCCGTACGAGGACGTTTTGGGCGCCGGGCACGCGGAGGGGTTTTCTTCGCTGCTGGTGCCCGGGGCAGGCGAGGCGAACTTTGACTCGTTTGTGGCGAACCCGTTTGAGACGGGGAAGCAGCGGCGCGAGGCGGAGATCCACATGCTGCTGGACAAGCTGCCCCCCGAATCCATCATGCGCGACCCCGACCGCATCGGCACCCTGCTCCGCCCCCATGACCGCCAGCGCACTCTCACCAACGCCCTCGTCTCCAAGGCTAACGCCGCGGCTCGGGCAAAGAGCCTCGGGAAGAGCCCTGGGGAAAAGAAGGGAGGGGGTAAGGAAGGTGGGGAAGGTGGTGGGGGAGGGGGAGGGGAAGGGGGAGAGGAGGGGGATGAGGAGGATGAGGAGGAGGGTGAGGAGGAGGGAAAGGATGGGGCGAAGCGGCCTCGGGAGAAGAACAAGACCAAGGGGCGGAACAAGCCGTCGAAGCGAGCCAAGAAGAGGAAGATGAACATCATTGAGAGCAAGAGGGAGGCCACTCGGAGAGACGTGCGCGCCAAGGAAGGGGGGGGAGTTGGAGGGGCGAGCGGAGGAGGGGAGGAAGGGAAGTCTGCAGTGCCGCTTGCTCTGGCTCGGTTTCAACGGAAAGGAGCAACATAGGGGGCGGGCATGTGGCATGAAAAGGGGCATATGAAGAGCGGTGCAGTGCACCAACAGGAGTGGCCAGACCGGTAGTACATATCTACTGATTTCTCTGTGTCTGATTCAGATGTTTACCATGACCTCCAATCCAACTGCTGTCCGGAAAAGCTTGGAGGTGCAATTGTGGCAGTTTGCACAGCTTTGTTACTGCATAGAAATTGGAAATGGATGTTGTGACATTTACAAACAACGGGGAACCATACAGTACTGGTACAGGGTCATTCCCATTAGCAGTTTACATGACGTCACAGAATAGTTTCCCCAGTCAAACCACGCTGTCCCAGCAGCAAGTGTGCATAGTATCTCAGGCCACGTACAGCCCATACATGTCTGGAACACCTTCAACATTTAGGCACCCTCTACTGCCAATCAGTTTGTCACACCTATTAGCGTTCAGGCTATGCAGCATCTGGAGCTGGGTGAAATCGTCTGGCAGAGACTCGAGGTGCGTGCACGATTCCAGGTCAAGAGCCTTCAGGCGACTCAGCTGGGCGAAATTGCAAGGCAGGGAGCGTATGGCGGTGAAGCCAAGGTTGAGCTTGTGGAGGCAGGAGAGGCGGGTGAGGGAAGCAGGGAGGCGGGTGAGGGATGAGCAGTGGGCCAGGTTCAGCTGGCGCAGCCGGGATAAGGCACCAATGCTGTCTGGAAGGGAAGCCAGCTTGGGTGCATGGGCTTCCAAGGAGGTCAGGCAGTGCATCTGACTGACCGTCTCTGGCAGCCCTCTCAGTTCCGCAGCCTGCTCTATGCGCAGCTGCCTCAGCTGCTGCAAGGCCGATCCAAAAGCATGCGGAAGCGTCTTCATGCGTGCAGCACTTCGAATGGTCAGCGTGCGGAGGTTAGGGCAGAACGCCAGGGAGAGTGGGAGCTCCTCTGCCTCGCCTGCCAGAGCCAGCTCCATGTGCTCAAGGGAGGTCAAACTCACGGTAGCCACCAACCCACGCACCAGGGCAACACCAGTCAAGCTTATACACCTCAGCCTTGTCAGCGCAGGAAGCTCTATGAGAGGGGTGAGCCGCTGGACGCTCCCCAAACTGAGCGTCTCAAGCGACGGTGGGAGGGATTTGCAGACCTCTGGCAGCTGCGCGCACTTGCCGATGGCCAACTCCTTCAGCCTTCCAAGGGCGCTCAAACTCCCGGGAATGAAAGAGAGCCTGCTGCAGCCTTCAACTCTCAGAACCTCAAGGCTTGCAAGGTTAGTAACAGTCTCAGGAAGCTTCCGGATCTTGGGGCATGCCCGGATGCTTAGCTCGCATAAGTTACTCAGCCACCCCACGCCCTCTGGGAGCTCCTTTAACATGCCACACTGGGTGAGCTCGAGCCTTGTCAGTGATTTCAGCTGTGTGAACGAGCACGGCAGCAGCTCTTGTACGCGATTTAGAGTCACTCGGAGAGTGTGAAGGTCGGTGAGCCCTCCAATGTCTTCCGGAAGACACAGCTTCGGCGAGTTGGCGATGCAGAGGGACTTGAGTGCGTGGAGGCTGCCGAACCTTGCAGGCAACGCCACCATTGCACGGCAGTCAACCAGATTCAAGACCTCCAGCGTTGAGAGCTGAGAGAAAGAGTCCGGCAGACCTGAGATGAGCACTTGCTGCAGCGACAACTCTCTCAAAACGGGCAGCCTTCCAAAGCTTTCAGGTAGGCTGACCAGGTTGACCTCAGAGATTGTGAGCTTCAGGAGGCAGCTGAGGGAAGAGAAGTGATGAGGCAGCTCGGGTAGGTCAGGGCATGCGCAGATGCTCAACTCTCGCAGGCGTGGCAGAGCTCGAGCTCGTCAGAGCAGCTGAGAAGAAGCCGCTCGAGACGGCTGCACGAGACTCCTGGCGGAAACAGCAAGTCGAACCGCGGAGTGCTGTAGTTGAATTCCAGCGACTCAAGGAAAGGTATGTGGGCAAACGAGACGGGATACGCGTCCTCGCCTTCGAGAACGAGCTCCGTCTCGCCGCACAGGGAGAGGTTGGCGAAGGCGGGCAGGTGCACGAGGCTGGAGAGATCCAGCTCCTCCTGATCCGACTTGTCCACGGAGAGAGTGGCGAGAGACGACAGGTTGGTGAATCCCGGCGCTTCTAGCGCTGCGCTGTGGGTCACAGCCAGAGTGTGCAGGTCCGTGAGGAGCGAGAGGGACGCAGGCAGCCTCCCAAATCGATGCAGGCAGTAGAGCGAGAGGTGCTGCAGTTGAGTGCAGCGACGCAGGAAACGGTCCAAACCAGCCTCGGTCACCGGATGCTCGCGCTCCCTTTCCCAGTCCCAGATTTTCATGATCTCCTTGCCCACGTGGAGCGACACCAGCTTAGGGCATGCAGCGGCGAGGTGAGCGAGGAAGGCGTCGTCGATGCTCTCCACGCTGTTGTCGCTCAGATGCACATGCGAGAGGTGAGGGAAGCACGTGACGGCCGCGGTGAGGTCTTGGAGCGAAACGGCACGATTGTCCTTGACGACGAGCATGGACACATGCTGGCGAGCCAGGCGACGCCAGCGCGTGCAGACGGACGCAATGAGGAGATTGTAGGCCGTATCTGTGAGCGCGGGAGGAGCTGTCAACGGACTGTGGCTCTTCCGGTGCAGCGAGCTTCGCTGCGAAGAGCCTTCGGAGGTGTTGAGCTCCTCGCCGTACGGGTTCTCGGAGTTGTACCTTAGACGAGGCAGCACGAATGGGGCTGGAGTGTTGCCCCTTACTACGGGCTTGAAAGATATAGGTTGCTCAGAGTGCCATAAAATATGTATGAGGAGGTCGTCCGACAGGTTATGAATGTACGAGCGAGCCATGTCTAGCAGCTAGAAAGAACGAGATGAACTTCTGGCGGAAGGAAGTAAATTGTTGTGAGAAACGAACAAGGCAGCTTAGAAAGTCAACAAGCTAAGTTGGCTGCTGGAGCTCTGCGTTGTTTCAGTACGAAGAAAAGGTATCCTTGCTTCTCGGCTTCTCTCTACTTTCTCTCAGCTTCTCTCTGATGCGGAGAGAGCTTGTTGTAGGAGCGAGTTCTAGTTGGAAGTTGATCCTGCCACTGTGATTCGCATTTCACAGGGCAGAAGTGATAACGTTTTTGAAAAAGCATGTACAACGAAGGTGTTCCCCGTTCCAGGTTTAAGGTTTTTATTAGGTCGTGACCTTATTACAGACATGCAACAAGATGAGGATACAGGCAGAGCCTAGCTCCCCGTAGGGAGCACGTGTAAGCACGTCATCCTCCTACTACAGGAGCAGAGGTGTCCAAGGACAAATATCTTGCTGACATGTGGCAAGGGGGGGAGGATCGAGTCAAGGAGGGTGGAAGATGTCGTTGAGAAGCCAGGTAGCACGCATGTCCGGGTGGATGCTGGGCACGTCAGCGTCGGTAAGCTGAAAGAACCGATACGATTGGGCCAACTTGGCAATCCGTTTGGCTTTGGCCTGCTTCTTCCTCGAACCTTTAGAGCAACGCCATAATAGGATTTTGTAGGCTAGCAGGAAGTAGTGTAGAACTTGAAAAAGTGCATCCCCCGTCTTGGTGGTGGTCTGTCTATAGCGAAAACTGCAGCGAGCATTCCAAATGGTCTTAGCAGCCGCACCAACGAGGAGACTCCATGGGGCCCCCTGCCCTGCTCCGGCTGAAAGCGGAAATAAGGTCAGTTCTGGTGAAGTGGAGATTCCGAGATGGCTGCTGGCAGTGCGTTGTAGGGCATCGATGACCGGCTTCGCCACGCCACACTCGAAAAAGAGATGTGGCAGAGTCTCGAGTTGTCCACTGGAGCACCCAGCGCAGGCACCCTTATCACGGCCGAAACTGAATCTGGAGCCAGACGGAAGAGCAAGTGTGTAGAGTCGGAAAAGAACGTCACGCTGCGACGATGGTTGCTCTGAGAGGAAAGGATGTTTATAGTCGGGGAAGAGCGGAGGGCCGGGACTCAGGAGCAGGTTCGTCCAGCGGGGAGGGTGGGTGAGCTCCTGTTTAATGTACAAGATGTCTCGAATGGCCGCTAAGGACGGGAATCCGTCGTTGAGCAGAGGGAAGCGGGCAGCGAGACCAGCGCCGGAGCAGAAGGAGCCTCCGAGCCATCTGTCGAAAACGTGTACAGGGACGGTTTCCAGAGGAGAAAGAAGTCGGCGTTCCGTGGCTTCCTTCGCTATTCGGCCTGTACTGTCCACAAAAAACATGTTAGCAAAGAAGGTCCCATCCGTCAAGGGGTCATCCACCTCAAAGACAATATTGGGAGGGGAGAACATATCGGCAGCGAGCACGACCCAATCGCCTGTGTAAAGGGGGACCAGACTGTGAGAGGACGCCAGAGCCGCCCACCATTCTCTGGGCATTGCGTCGTAGACTTCGTTGATGATCCTGCGACTGCAAGGGTAAGTGCTGGGGGGGTATTGAGCCATGATTTCTGCATTGGTGAGCCGCCGAGCGCCGGAGGCATTGCGCCGAACAATGTGACCAACCCGTACTTCCTTGGCGAGTAAGAAACCTTCTTCTTTGAGTCGTCCAAACGGCCGCCCGTCAGGTTTAACAATGAACCGGTTAAACGGCACAGGTTCTGCCAGTAGACACCAGAACTCATGACGAGGGGAGGAGACCTCTAGCGACGCTTCCAGCAGGCTGCTGACTTCCTCGCGCACACGGATGGGGGTGGAAGGGGGAAGGGCAGGAACGAAGTCCGCATGTGAGAGAAAGCCATGAAGGCCAAAGGGGATGGGGATACACGTCCTGGCAACAGAAGCGTCAGGGAGAGGTGAGAGGCGGCGCAGGGCACGTTTGGAAGGCCGGATTGCCCCCAAACCGCCGTGCTCGGTTTTGTTGTAGAGAACTGTGTGTGTGAGGAGGCACGTGGTGCGTCCTGCAGAGACGTATTTGGAAGCAGACAGGAAATTGCCAACGGTATCATCCAGAGCCTTGGTGGTGGGGGACGGGGGGGGCTGGAAGCGTGCTGGGAAAGTGAGGGTCGAATTCAGATTTTCCGAGGCCAACAACTTACAGCAAGAGGAGGTGGCATGAAGATGGGAGAGGAGATTGGCTGAGCGCTTAATTTTTGTGAGTGCATGGCTCCACGTGACGTCCGTCTGTCCGGAGCTACCGACAAAAATGCCTAGAATCCTCTCGAACTCCGAAGCCTGTCGGATAGAGATATCTCCTGCTCGGGTAATGGATGCTGGGTCAACGTTGAACGGGATAAGGGAGCACTTAGCCCAATTAGGGTGTTCACCTGAGACCGAGGCGAAGGAGAGGAGAGCATGGGAGGCAATACACAGTTCCTCATTTGAGTTAAGGAATATGGTGACATCATCAGCATAGCAGGCCATCAAGCGTCGCTGCGTAGGGGAGATAGGGAAGCCGGGAAGGAAACCGGAGGTGTAGCGGTGGAAAACTTCCACCACACATAAGAAGAGGAGCGGAGCCAGCGGGCAGCCCTGTCGAACCCCGGTTAACACGGGGATGGGGGGGCCACACAGATTGTTGACCGAAATACAAGTGGACGTTCCGGAATGCATGAGTCTTATCCACTGTATGAAAGGGGGGGGCAGGCCGAGATGCGCTAGGCAGGAGAACAGGAATTCTCGATCAACCATGTCATAGGCTTTGCGGATATCGACTGTGAGTGCAAGAAGAGGAAGGGATTGAGTAGTAGCCCAGTCAAAGATATCAAGAGTGTCGTTCAACGTATCTCCAATCTTCCGGGACTTGATAAACGCTGTCTGCGAATGATGGATGAGGGAGGGGAGAAGGGGCTGCAACCTGTTAGCTAAGCAAATCGCCAGGATTTTGTAGTCCGAATTCATGAGCGTTATAGGCCGTAGGTTGTCAACCACCGAGGCATCGCTTCGCTTGGGGATGAGCACAGTTCGTCCCTGGAGCATAGAGGGGGGAAGATGATCGTGGGAGCCAAGCAACAGAGAATGAATGGCCGGGGCAAATTGAGCGCGAAAGGACCGAAAAGGTTCTCCAGGCAGGCCGTCCGATCCTGGGGTTTTTCCCTTGGGGAGGGAAGCGATGGCCTTGGAGACCTCTGCCAGGGAAAAAGGGAGGGAAAGCCGAGAGGAAACAGGCTGTGGAAGTTGCGAAGCGGGGATGCGCGCCTAGAAGGAAGGATCGGTCAGCACCTTCTGAGAGCCGCTGTAGAGATTTCGGAAGAATGCGGTACAGAGAGAGGACATGCCGGGAAGGTCAGAAATGAGTTCCCCCGATGAGGCCTTCAGGGAGGGGATCAGGGACGCTTTGATACGGCGGTTAAATCCAACCATGAGGGAGGACACTCCCATCTCCCGCGGGCCTTCGACTTTGAGCTTGGATTTGAGAGCCAGCTCCGCGGACCGACTGGCCTCATACCGCTCGAAGTGAAGGGAGGCAGTACGAAGACGCTCTTTAGCCACCGCATCTGTAGGGTTGATCGCCAGATGGATACGAAGCTGACACGTAAGATTCTGCAGGTGGGACTTAGTTTTCCGGATTCGGATTATTTCTTGTCCCGCGAAGACCTTAAGTTGTCTGCACAACCCGGTTTTCCAGACGTCCCATTCTGCAGCCGTGGGCGAGGGGGGAAGAGACCGGCATGCGGAGGCAACAATCTGAGACGTTTGAGGGCGCTTAAGGACATCATGCGGTAGTCGCCAAGGCCGCGGAGCGATATTGGGGCTGTCACACTGAAGAACACTATAAGGCGAGAGATCGTGATCAGACACAGCACTAGAGACAGAGACGTAATCGGCGTCGAGCAGTCGTGCTGCCAGTGATGCGGAAATGTAAATCCGATCTAGCCGCGACGCAGACGGCGGTGAGTCGACTTGATCCACCCTCGGAATCGTGAAAAAGGAGAACATAGTGGCTGTGGGGTAGACTTTCCGGAAGGAATCGACTAGCCGGTGATTGTCCAAGATGGTTGAGAGGATAGCACCCTCAGACACTTCGTGACTGAGTAAGGGCCGGTTCCTATCTTCAGGAGCACAGACCGTGTTGAAATCGCCTGCAAGCACAGTACCAGACGCTGCGGTAGGAGAATCGAGAGCAGGCGCGAAGATTGCCCGCCACCATTGACGTCTGAGGGTAGTAGTGCAGGGTGCGTAGGCAACGATGAGGCGAAACTGTTCCTGTAGAAAATTGACATGTACAGTGAGTAGCCGCCCGTCAAGCGAGGGCTCGGTAGAAGAAATGCCGATGTTCTTATTAAAAACTAGGATAGCAATACCACCTGGTTTAGCACGATCAGTGAAGGGGGGAGGACATTGAGCATGGGAGGAAGGTTTAAACGACAAAAGAAGACGGGGAAAATTAAGCGTAAGCCGAGTATCTATCAAAACCAGAATATCAGTTTTTTTTTCACATTCAGAAACCCACGAACGTAAGTCATACATTTTTTGCTGCTTATTAAGTCCGTTGACGTTGATGCATCTGATGGTCAGAGGAATTAACATTGAATAACAGCGGAGACCCCCACATGCTGACGCATGTGCATCCACGGGGCACGAGTCGGGACAGATTGTGAGATCACTGAGCAGGCGGGAAGCCTCACCAGTGCAGTTACACTCTTTTGCAAGGGATACAGCATGAGGATACGGCAAGAGAGCAAGCTGCACAGCAGCTGCACTAGTTGGGAAGCTACCCTAGCACAAGCAGGAGCCCGGCCGAGATAGAAGGCATCTACTGCAGGAACGCAGCGATGCGCGGGTGCTGCAGGAGAGTGGTGACCCTCCAGGCACCGTACTTGTCCTTTGTCGCAGGCAGGTGTGCGGATTCCTGCAGGTGCTTGCGGTGGAGCTCGGAATTGAGGTGGTACATGGCGCTGTCCAGCGCCAAGCCACACTCGAACTCGCACATAGAACACGTCCAAACCTCCACGTCCAGGTCGACCCCAATCAGGAGGAGCCCGGGGTCCTTCTTGAAGGCAACGGGGGCCGGCTGCTGGCCAATCAATCGCCCTGTGTGGGGGAAGGCGAGGATAGAGAGCGCAGCAAAAAAGGAGGGAGAAGCTATCGTGGCACAGGGGCCGGCAGGGCAAGCAACAGAAGGCGCAGGGCCACTAAAAAGTGAAACCGCGGAGGCAGAAGTCAACGGTATAATACACCACCAGAGGCAAGGAAGGCAGGATGGGAAGGTACCAAGCCAGCAAGAACAGCCAAAAAAACCACCAGAGGAGCATCATACCGTTAACAGCTTGAAGCTGGGCCACCGAGATGGTGTGGCGGTTAAGGAGTCGCGCGCGGCGGGTGAGGGCAAAGCACGCGTGGTCAGCCACTCGGTGGTTACTGGTGCACACGGTGCACGAATGGGACGAGATGTTGAGAAGCACAGGGTCCTCCTGCTGGGGGAGCCAGAGAACCGCCGGGATGCGGTCGAAACCAGCGTCGCCATCCGTCGCGACGGGAAGGCCGAGCAGCTGAGAGTACGCAGACTCGTCGTACGGGTCCTTGAGGCGGTGGAACAGGCGGAGGTCGGCCAGCCAGGCCAAGCCGGAGTCGGTCCTGCCCGCCAGGAGGGTGCTGCGGAGGCGATCAGGAGAGTACCCCAGAGGCACGTTACGGAGGACCAGATGGGTATCGCCCCTGGCGCGGGCGGTCGTGAACTCTTCGTTGGGATCAGTGAAAACCTTGACCTCCATAGCACGGTTGTTAGACAGACGCACGGTAATCGGAAACAGACTGCGGAAAATACGGGCATCATTGGCTGAGGGCCAGGAGCAAGAATGCTTGGAATAGGTGCGGCGCGGAAGCCGCAGGGCCTCACCAGCAGCAGCTTCAAACGAGGGAATGACACCATTGAAGGCCTGACCATTGATGAGAGAGGAGATACGCGCGAGAACAGCAGCACGAACCTCCTCCGCCAGGGACTCGGGAGAGATTATGTCGACCAGCGACTGCGTGTTGCGAGTCATCGCCTGCAGGACCGTTCCGACCGTCGTACGGTGGCGACGAAGATTCCGATAGCGGGCGTTGGGAGCCAGGCCCGTGGCCATCCCAGCAGCAGCAGGCTCAGGTTCGGGTTCCGGCGGTGCAGGCCGAGAACGGGAAACAGGCGCCGGACGAGGCGCGGAGGGAGCAGGCGCGCGGTCAGGAGTGGGGCCCGTGGCAGCAGAGCTACCGGAGGAGCTTGCGCGGGGAATCGGAAGAGGCGCCGAGTGAGGCGCCGAGGCGACGCCAGAAGCACCAGCAGCCGAGGGTTGCCCCTCACTGCACAGCGTTTTCGCGGCGGGTTCACCCGTCGAGGTCAACTGAGCACTGGCAGGAGCGGAAGTCGCAGCTCCGTCATGGAGATCGGGAAGGGCGCCATCAGGAAGATCCTCGAGGAACTCGTCTCCGAGTTCGCCAAGCGTGTCATCTCCCACGGGGATCTGCTCCTCCGTCATGACGTGATCAGGATTGTGCTCAGTAGCCATGGTTGCGAGGGGTAAGTATAAGCTAGCCAGAGGACTTGATTTATACCCAAACAAGAAAGGGGAGGAAATGTCTCTCCAGACAGGAAGCGAGAAAGCGTGGAAAGGCAGCGAGCCAGACCGCGCAGCGAAGAAGGTAAAGCGGTTCGAGAGTAATTTGGTGCCTTGGCGATGGCCATAGCAACCAGAGGAGGCTGACTGGACGCCAGATCGGCAGTCCGAGTCGGTAATGAGCGCATTTGCGCGAAGCTCAGGAACCAGGTTAACACGGGGAGCATTGCGCTGGCTTTGCCATAGCTGAGTCAGGCCGGGGTCAGGAGGACGAAACAGAAACGCCGCAACAGGCTTGCATGGTGAAGGACAACCAAACATGGTCCAGCCGAGAGTCCGAACGAAGCAGAAATGGTAGTCATATGGATAAGGAGGCAGACTCCCGAAATTATGGAAAGAACCAACGCCACCGGCAGACAGGGAGTAAATCCCGTAAGTTTGACACGCTGGAACAGCACAGCAACCGGAAGTTAGTAAGGAACCGTAGGCAGCAGGACTCACCTTTCCCAGAAGTTTGGAGCAGATATCCACGTCATGAGGAAGAATGGAAGAACCCAGGAACCTGTTCACAAGACACTCGTTACAAGAAAAGGAACCGAGCTTACCTCTCAGTAGATCGTCTACCTGTTTACATCGAACGCAAAGAGCATTATCCACGAGACGAACTAGCGGTGTAGAGGAGCTGCCGAGGTTGCTGTAAGCGAGGACGATGAGCAGCAGGGAAGCGGAGAGCTTCATTTCTTGGGTCAATGTAGAGGATGGGCAAGCTTGACATGTCAAATTCATGAAGCGGGCTGGAAACGTGGGCCAACCATAACGGGCTGTGTTCCCCGTTCCAGAAAACCTCGGACCATTTGAGAAATAATTGCTTTGGGACTCCGATCTGTTCTGGTGGCACGACACAACCCACATGGCGTGATGGCGTTATGAGTAGATCACGGTCATCGCGTTTATGAGGTACTGACAGAACAGCAGCGAGCCAGAAGAATTACCTCGAAAAACAACGGACGGGCAAGTTTTCGACAAAGGACGTCAACTCCTCCAGCGGCACGGGTCGAGGCGACGAGGATGCGTCGTGCTCGATGATCGGCGTGGTGGAACCGACGCTCTCGCTGGCGCCGAAGGCCGGCAAAGACTTCAAGGTGGTCGCGGCCGCCGTGCAGGCGAACCAGACGGTGGTCCTGCTCCATAACGGCAGCTCACACCACCTGATGGGGACGAAGGAGGCCTTCGTCGACATCGCGCCGAGCAGCGATGTGAAACATGTGCACAGCTTCAATGGGGCGCCGCAGTGTCAAACTTATATGTTGCATGTTGTGTAGGCCCATATGGGGTACAACCCAATTAGGATTTGCTACTTGTACCCATCTTGCTGCTAGTTCATCCATTCTCGTTCAGTTATTTCTGACATGGTTTCAGGGCAGGTCCTAGCCTAGGACCGTTTTTTTTTTAGGGCCCACCGAATCGCGCTACCCCACTTGTCGCGCCGCCCTGTTAGCGCCGCGCTGCCCTGCCCTGCCCTGCGTCGCGCTGTCCCGCGCACGCCCTGCCCTGCGTCACGCTGCCCGCGCACGCCTTGCCCGCGCGCCGCCCGTCGCCGCGCCGCGCCGCCCTGCCCGCGCGCTGTTCGCCGCCGCGCCGCGCCGCCCTGTCCGCGTGCTGCTCGCCGCCGCGCGCCCTGCCCTGCCGGCGCGCCGCTCGCCGCCGCGCCGCCCTGCCCGCGCATTACTCGCCGCCGCGCGCCCTGCCCTGCCCGCGCGCCGCTCGCCGCCGCGCCGCCCTGCCCGCGCGCTGCTTGCCGCCGCGCGCCCTGCTCTGCCCGCGCGTCGCTCGCCGCTGCGCGCCCTGCCCTGCCCGCGCGCCGCTCGCCGCTGCGCGCCCTGCCCTGCCCGGGCGCCGCTCGCCGCCGCGCCGCCCTGCCCGCGTACTGCTCGCCGCCGCGCGCCCTGCCCTGCCCGCGCGCCGCTCGCCGCTTCGCCGCTCTGTCCGCGCGCTGCCCGCCGCCGCGCCGCCGCCCTGCCCGTGCGCCGCTCGCCACTGCGCCGCCGCCCTGCCCGCGCGCTACTAGCCGCTGCGCACCCTGCCCTGCCCGCGCGCCGCTAGCCGCCGCGCCGCCCTACCTGAGCGCCGCTCGCCGCCGCCCTGCCCTGCTGGCCGCCGCCCAGCCTTGCCCTGCATGCGTGCTGCCCTGCTGCTAGCGCGCCCGCCTGCCCTGCCCTGCTGGCCGCCGCCCAGCCTTGCCCTGCTTGCGTGCTGCCCTGCTGCTAGCGCGCCCGCCTGCCCTGCCCGCTATGGCAACTCTCAGCGTCCTCACCTTCGATCCGGAGGGCCGCCCGATAGAGTTCGATGCGTGGCTCAACGACCTACAGCTGTTCCTACTGAGCGACTCTAGGGACGGCGTTTCACTGTTTGACCTCACGTCTGGAGCCTCTCTCGCCCCTCCCGCCACAGCTGACAGTGCGACTCGCTCACAGTGGCTTACCCGTGACGCTGCTGCTCGCCTAGCCGTTCGCAACCACCTGCCGTTAGCCGAACGCGCTCACTTTGGCCAGCACAAGACTGCTAGAGCCCTGTACGACGCTGTAGTCGCTCGTTACTCCTCCCCGGCCACTGCTGCTCTAGGCCGCCTTCTCCTGCCCTACCTGTTCCCCGAGCTGTCCGCCTTTGCCACAGTCGCCGACCTCGGCACTCACCTTCGCACTAGTGACACTCGCTACCGCGCTGCGCTTCCGGCCGAGTTCCTCGCCAAGAACCCTCCTCCCATGTACATCACTCTCTACTTCATAGTCACCCGCCTCCCTGACTCTCTTAGCGCTGTCAGGGACCTCCTTCTCGCCCTTGACCCCACCGACCTCACCGTCGACCTGCTCAAGAAGCACCTCCTAGCAGCTGAGACTAGCATAGTCGCTGTAGGCGCTTCTCGTGGCACTCCTCGCACTCCCTTCTTTGAGGGGTGTTCGCCCTCCCCCCTTGTCCCCTCAGTCGCCTCTACTGCAGCTGTTGACTACCTTCGTGCTGAGGAGGTAGGAGCTGCGTCTGCCCCTAGTGGGAGGCCCCGCAGCGGCAGGGGCAGGGGAGGCAGGGGCGGTGGGGGTGGCAGCGGTGGAGGCGGTGGTGGGGGCGGTGGAGGCGGTGGAGGTGGCGGTGGTGGCGGAGGGAGTGGTGGTGGGGGTGGAGGCGTAGGTGGCGGCGGTGGTGGCGGCAGTGGGAGTGGTGGCGGCGGCAGTGGTGGCGGCGGTGGGAGTGGAGGCGGCGGCAGTGGTGGTGGCCGGGGTGGTACTAGTCAGAGGGGAGGCTTTGGCGGTGGTCAGAGGCAGCAGCAGCAGCGTCAGCGTGAGACCCCTTCGCCCCAGGAGCTTCGTGAGTGGTTTGCTCAGCGTGGGGCGTCTGGGGGTAGTGGTCGCTGCCCGTATGTCATTCGCACAGGTGACCGCTCTGGTCAGACATGCGGGAAGTTTCACACACAGCACCGCTGATTCTCCCGTCTTGACGACGCCTTTCGCGCAGAGTTTCCCGACGCGACTGAGCTCCCCCGCTGGGCAGAGCTGGTTAGGCAGGGTGTGGATATCTTTGCTCTTGATTATGATGCTTTCCTTGCTGCCATGTATGCATTGAGTGTTAGTGCTGAGGGTGACTGTTACCTGTGTATGCCGCCCGACCCAGGTATAGAGGCTGCTGCTCTAGGTGCTAGTGAGTCTGCTCTCTCTGGTACTGCGCCTGCTGAGGCCTTGCACACCTTCACGCTTGACTCAGGTGCTTCCCGCTGTTTCTTTCGCGACAGTACCACAGTCACACCGCTCCCTGCACCTGATGCTGTCTCTCTGGCTGACCCCTCTAGGGGCCCAGTCCTTGAACGTTCCTCCACTGTTCTCCCGTGTCCGGCGGTTCCGTCTGGCTCACTGTCAGGTCTTCACCTCCCCTCGTTCTCTACGAACTTGGTGAGCAACGCCGTCCTTCAGGATGTATGGGTTGACACCTTTACTCCAAGAGGGCAGCGTGTGGCGAACTGTACGTGCTCCCGGACTGGCCGGCACCTGGCCATGTTCACCCGTCGGCCTGGATCGAGTCTGTACACACTGACTACTGTGTCTCCTCAGGTAGCTGCGTCTGCGTTTGCGTCAGGTCAGCTAGCTGCCCCTCCCTGCCGCTCGTCTACGTAAACTCCCTCGGCACTCACTATGTGCTGACAAACTGTACTTTCTTGAGGGCACAGTCGCTCTTTGATAGCTTTACATAGAAGTGATTTTTCCGCATGGATTTGAAGAGTTTCAGAAGATGTTCCGCGTGCTCCTTCATGGTCTTGGAGTAGATCAGGATATCATCTAGGTACACTACTAAGCAATTGTCTAGCAGGGGCCTTAGGATGTGATTCGTCTCCGCCTAGAATGTTGCTGGTGCGTTGCAGAGACCAAATGGTATCACGAGGTGCTCGTAGGAGTTGTAGGGTGTTCGAAACGCCGTTTTGTGGATCGATTTGGTTCTGCCATCTTGATCTTCCAGTAACCTGACCATAAGTCGGGTTTGGAAAATATCGTTGCTGCGCGCAGTTAATCCGTTAGTTTGTCTATATGCGGTATTGTGTATTGGTTGTTAACTGTATGTTTGTTAAGAGCCCGGTAGTCGATGCACATTCTTGAACTTCCGTCCGGCTTTGGAGTGAAGAGAACCAGTCTGACGTAGGGTGGTGTGGAAGGTCAGATGAGGTCACAATCCAGCAGGTACTTGATCTGCTTCTTCATGTCTACTAACTCTGCTGGGCTGAGGTGGTACGGTCCACGGAAGGTCGGTCTTGAACCGGGTTCTTCCACAATCTTATGCTGGTGAGTTCGCTCTGGTGGCACTCCTACAGGTAGGTTGTCCGGCATGATGTCTTTGTATTCCTCCAAGACTATCTGTACTCCTGCAGGTGCGGAGATAACTTAATCAACGGGAGCAAGAATACGGGCTAGGCACGGGGTAGGAGTGATCTCTGCGTTCGTTCCCTTAGTCGTTTCCTTGTGTGCTCACTACTTGCTAGTTCACGGGAGAATTTGGCAAGAGTTTTACTACGAAAACATGACAGCAATAATACAATGAAGTTGGCAAGGAAGACTACATTAGATGCTAGCATGCAAGTCGGTCGACTACCAGCGCAGCACGGTCGATCGCGTTCCAGCACGACTTGGTCGACCGCGCTCCAGCAGTGCACAGTCGCGGCCCGCCAACGCTGCAGGTCGACGGCGTGCCAACGTTGCAGTTCGACGGCGTGCCAACATTGCTTCCGCAGGACAGCACAGATGATTGGCGTGCCGTGCCTTGTCACCTGCACAGCGCACACACCAAATCGACCTCGTGCTGACGAGTGCATATGAGCAGCCACGTCGACCTCGGGATACCACACCGATGTCGGCCTCGCTACGAACACCTAGGCGACCGTCGCGTGCCTCCGCAGAAACCCGTCGCCCGGGTAACCTGGTCGACCGGCAACCACCTCGTCGACCAGCTCCTCCTCGTGCACGTCGACCCCGCTGGTCGACGACCACCTCAAGTCGACCAACTCCAGGTCGACCACGCTCCTGGTCGACCAGCTCCAATTCGACCAACCCAGCTGCCAGCCGACCACGGCCAAGTCGGCTGCCCCAAGTCGGCGTCCTCAAGTCGACGTCTCCGAGGTCGACCTCGCCTGGTCGACCACCCACACTCGGCGCCCTCCGAAGTCGGCGCCCTTGCAGTGACCCCCGTGCAGGTCGACCAGCCCCGTCGACCAGCTCACCCGCTGCTACAGGTCGGCTGCACCTCCCGCACACCCGACCACGAGGTCGGCTCCGCCCAAGCAAGGACGGGGCCTAACACAACTCCCATTGACAGCAGGTAGTTAGAAGTGTGATGTCATTGTACTGCTTCTATCACCAGTGCCAGGTAACCCGTGTTGATTTTTGCTCACCGTCTTCTCGAACCGTGCGAGTGTCGCCTCAGGAACGTCGCCTAAATCAGTCCAGCTTCGTACTCCACTTTCTTCCCATTGTTGTCGATGCTCGCCTTCCGGCTGACCCAATCGATCTCAGGGTTGAACCACTTCAAAAAGTCACGCCTCAATATGAAATCCAATCCTTTGATGTTGGTGACACGGAGCATTGGACTCCAACGTAGCGCCCCTATGTAGCTGGAGGGTTGCTTCATGGTGGATGGGTACCCTGCTATCGCCCACCATGGTTGCTGCGAATTGGGTCTCCTTATAGGACTCTCCCATTTTCTCCATCGTCCCACGGTCACATACCGAGTGAGCCTTTCCACTGTTACACTGTCCACCATTGCATGAAGGCGCCATCCTTTGGAGACCATCTCGGGGAGTAGTGGTTGTTGCCGCTCCGAGTAGCTGAAGATGATCTCATTTATAGGATCATAGGGTACATCAAAATCGACAATATCATCCCTAGGTCCTACTCTCAAGGCTGCAGACTCAATCTCATTTTTCACCAGAGTAGGGTTAGAAGGATTTATCTGAGGCTGTTTCAACTGCTGATGGGCCTAGAACCTTCCCCTAAGCCTTTACGGCTGTGTAGGCTTCACGTGTGGGGAGTGGGGAGCCTTAACACATTACTGCGGGGAGAGAATACTATTCATCAGAACGCCCGACCCTTCTCGACGCTCCTGATTTGATTCCCCAACTTTCCCGTTACTGGTATAATTTCTAAAGGCTTTTTCTTAGCCTCTTACTCTCCCCTGAATATTACAAGTATCTTTTTAGAATAACTTTAGAGAATTCTTACTTGTCCGGGTGTACGACCGGAGTTTTCCCGTCGAGGCATGGTCTTCTTTCGCGGAATTTTCAATTTCCTCGGCTATTCTCTTTGGCGCCGGCCAGTCGTGACGATGTGGATTTCCGCCATCATTTTCTCTCCTTTTTTTGCCCCCTCCGCATCTGCCACGATGTCGCGCTTTTGCCTTTCCCAAATCTTTTCGACCCGCGGCTACTGACGACTGTCGTTTTTGTAAGAATGAGTGAAGTGATTGAACTAGGAAAGTTGGGAGTACAAGTGTGAAACCCTAGAGATTGTACCCCCTAAGGATAAACCCACTACAGCCTACAGAACACAAACATATGTAATGTTTGACACACCCCCATAGGCAAAGTGGGAGACAACCAGATGGTCACAAGACCAGTCAAAGCAAAGCAAAGCAAAGCAAGCTCAGGGTGGATCTCAAGGAAACCACACAAATTCCGAGCACAAGAAAGCGGTCACAAGACCAGTTCACATGCAGTTTGATAATATAACAAGAGGTACAGTGATCACAACCTAGCAAGTGTAAGCATGCAGGTATATATATATAGATCACAGTACAAGCAGAGTCAAGAGTGAGCAAGTGAGGGACAGTAGGCACAAGGCCTAGAACAGTACAGAAACGCTGATGATCACAAGGCGGAAGTGCCTTGGTGAACACATCAGCAGTATTGGCCCGAGTGGCCACGTACGAGAGACGAAGCTGACCACGCTGCTGCAGCTCTCGAGCAAGGAAGTAGCGCAGAGCGATGTGCTTCGTTCTGTGCTCCAGTCTGTGCTCCTGACACAAGGCAAGGGCGGCCTTGTTGTCGACGTACAGCACTGGAGGAGAACAAGGCCGCTCTCCCAGGTCGGTCAACAGGTAGGTGAGCCAGCGTAACTCCTGTGCAGCCATGGCCGTGGCGTAGATCTCAGCCTCACAACTGGAGCTGAGAACTGAAGACGAGCGAGTAGAACGCCAAGAAACTGAACCACAGCCAAGACTGAAGGTGTAACCCTGAGACGACCGCTGAGTAGCCTGGTCGTCAGCCCAAGAAGCGTCTGAGTGCCCAGTGAGGACAACGTCTCTCCGTCCTCCAAGCACAAGCCCCATGCCCGACGTACTGCACAAGTAGCGCAACACCCTTTTAGCGGCATCCATGTGCTCCTTCCGGTGACGGCCAGGAGCGACATAGCATGCTAGGATGCTAAGAGGGTATGCTAGGTCAGGTCGAGTGCAGGTCATCAGGTACATGAGGCAGCCCACAAGCTCTGGATACGGGCCACTCGGCTCTACGGACTCATCCGAAGGCAGAGCTGAGAGCGAGTGACCAGTAGGCAGAGGAGTGGGCTGAGGCGAGGAGTACGTGAAGCGGAAGCGCTGAAGGACCTGCTGCACCATGTGTGACTGAGTCAAGGTGATGGTGCGCTGTGCTCTGTCCCGGGTGATCCGCAAGCCAAGATAGCTTGTCAGCTCACCCAAGTCTGTGCACGTGTGTCTCTTCTGCAGCTCCGACTTCACGTGGGCGAGTGCCTCAGTGTCAGCAGTAGCAAAGACCAAGTCGTCTACGTACACGAGAACGTAGAAACAGCGACGGGTCAGCAGTAGAAGGAGCAAACCCAAGAGCAGCAAGAGTCGTCCTCAGTGTGTCGTGCCACTCACGTGGTGCCTGGCGGAGACCGTAGACTGGCCGCCGGAGGCTCCACTGGGTACCAGGAGGGAACGACCCAGTGAAGCCAAGTGGGCGGCGCAGCCAGATCTCCTCGTGCAGGCTGCCCTGTAGGAAAGCAGTGCTGAAGTCAAGAGAGTGGAGCTCGTAGTCACGCTGAGCGGCGACGTGCAGCAGAACCCGAAGAGTGGTCATCTTCGGGGTCGGGGAGAAGGTATGGAAGAAGTCAACTCCCTCTCGCTGACTGAAGCCTCGTGCAACGTAACGCGCCTTGAAGACAGGCGGAGAACCCGGCGGCCGCTTCACCCTGAAAATCCACATGCCACTGACGATGTTCGCCCCAGGTGGGGGAACCTCGTCGACGTAGGTGCATGTGGATTTCCAGGAAGCCATCTCTGCGTCCATGGCTGTCTGCCACTGAGAGGAGTAGGGACCCTCCATCGCCTCTGCGTAAGAGCGTGGGGTCGGGATGTCTGGTGCATCCGGGTCTCCCTCAGGGGCAATCAGCATGGACACGAGATGAGGTAAAGCAGCGGCAAAGCACTCAAACTCCTCCTGTCTGTCCTCAAGGACGTCCGTATTAAGAGCACACTCACCCCCGACGGACGGAGGACAGACAGACTCAGACTCAGCAACAAGGCTAGCGGCGTAGTCTAGACGACAGGCGGCAGCAAAGTCAACAAGCTCAGCGACAAGAGCAGACGCAGCAGAGGACTCAAAGGTAGGGTCAGTGACAACAGTGGCGAGGAAACGCGTGACAGTAGGACTCGCAGCACGAAGGGAGTCTGACGGCGGATCAGCAACGGCAGGAAGAGAGGACGCAGGAGGAGACGGCAGAGGGACACGCTGTGGAGCAGTGGAAGGACGCAGGGTCATATAGTGAGTGCCAAGGACAGGAGGAGGACGCTGACGCGGAGCACGACGACCAGTGCGGACAGTGCGGACAGGCGACTCTGGACGCAGCTCAGACGACTCCTGACGAGACTCAGGCGACGGAGGACGAGACTCAGGCTCACGACGCTTCGTAAGACTACTCGTCGGCGCAGTGTAAGGAGAAGGACCAGGCAGCGGAGAGGCAAGCGGTAACGGTGACTGCGACTGGACAGGTGGTGGACTCGGTAGGGGAGGAGGAGGACCAGGAGAGGGCGGGAGGCCAAGAACCTGCTGAAGGAGCGGAACGTAGTACGGCCGCGGCCGCGCAGCTCCTCCGGAACCAGCAGAGACAGCACCAGCGCCCTCAGCTCCAGGGTCTCCAGCTACAACTCCCGCAGCACCACCAGCAGCTCCAGCAGCTCCAGAACCTCCAGCACCAGTAGCACCTCCAGCAGCACCAGCACCAGCAGCACCTCCAGCAGTACCACCAGCAGCTCCAGCACCAGCAGCACCTCCAGCAGCACCAGCACCAGCAGCACCTCCAGCAGCACCAGCACCAGCAGCACCTCCAGCAGTACCACCAGCAGCTCCAGCAGCACCAGCACCAGCAGCACCTCCAGCAGCACCAGCAGCACCTCTAGCAGCTCCAGCTCCAGAAGAACCCCCAGTCCCTGCAGCTCCAGTACCGCCTGTACGAGCACCTCCAGGACCAGAGGCTCCAGCACCTCCAGAAGCTCCAGCAGCACCAGCACTGCCTCCAGCAGCTCCAGCAGCTCCAGCGTCAGTAGCACCAGCACCAGTACCAGCTCCAGCTCCAGGGTCCGCGACACCAGTAGCGCTACTCCGGAGACTGCAGCGCCGAGCGTACCACTCTCGGAGCCGCTGGGGAGAGGGCGGCTCTCGATGGGGAGGGGAACCACGAGCACCAGCTCCAGCAGCACCCCTAGCTCCAGAAGCGCCCCTCCTGAGGCTGCAGTACTGCAAGTACCACTCCCGCAGCTGCTGTGAGGAGGGAGCGCCTCCAGGTGCAGCACGGTCAGTCGCAGCACCCTCTGGCTCAGTACCCTCAGACGTAGCACCCTCAGGCTCAGCACCCCCAGACTCAGCACCCCCAGACTCAGCACCCCCAGGCTCCGCACCCCCAGGCTCAGCACCCCCAGGCTCCGCACCCCTAGGCTCAGCACCCCTAGCAGGACGAGAGTCGACAGCTACCTCGACAGGCTCACCCGGGTCTACCTGGGACACACCTGAGGGAGCGGCACCCTGAGGGGGGAGGGGGTCTACCACAGCAGCACCTGGTGCGAGGAAGAGAGGCGGGGGGGGGAGCGGGGCAGTGCGGTAGGGGAAGAGGCGGTAGTAGGGGACCGACTCGTCGAACGTGACGTCCTGAGAAGGCAGGACACGGCGCGAGGTGGCGTGGTAAAACTGCCAACCAGACGCGTCAGGGACAAAGCCAAGGAAGACACAAGGAACAGCGCGGGAGGAGAGCTTGTCCGCGGACGTATCGCGAACAAAAGCTCGAGATCCCCAGACCTGGAAACGAGACGCATCGCCAACCTCTCCCGTCCAACGCAGTGTCGGCGAAGTCTCCGGAACGGAGACACGGGGCCAGAGGTTGAGCTGATGCGCAGCGTAGCGGACCGCAAACGGCCACAGAAAGTGGGGGGCAGCCGCATGGATCAAGGAGGTACGAGCGACCTCCATGACCAGGCCAATGCGGCGCTCAGCAACCCCATTCTGCTGTGGAGAGGCCGGAAGCGTGAACGACTGCTCAATGCCCTGCCCCTGACAGTAGGCCCTCAAGAGGTCGGAGGAAAACTCCCCACCTCTGTCAGAGTGCAGACGCAGGACAGGAAAGTCCGAGTGGAACCTCTCGCTAAGCTGGAGACGGGCAGCGCGGATCCAAGGGATCAAAACATCAGGGACTTCACCCTTGGTACGCAAGGGGAAGACCGTGGTGTAGCGTGAGAAGTCGTCAACAACTATCAAGAAGTACCTCTCCTGACCCTGTCCACGGACGCGGGCTGGGCCCCACACGTCCATGTGGAGCGTCTGCAGGGGAGCAGTCGTCGGGGGAAACGAGGAGGAGTGAGGAGCGGCGCGCTGTCGCCCCTCGACACAGGGAAGACAAGGAGGAGCAGGCGAGGGTGGGAGGGGAGGGAGAAACCTGGGAAGACCAGAGACAAGGTACCGTTTGTGCATGCCACGAAGGCGCTGCACTGACGGGTGACCAAGGTGGTGGTGCCAGAGGACGGTCTCGTGTGCCAGAGAGTGACACGAACAGGGGGTCGACAGCTGACCTGACGCAGACGCAGACGCAGCTACCTGAGGGGACTCAGTGGTCAGTGTGTACAGGTCCGACCCCGGCTGCCGAGTGAAGGTAGCCAGGTGGCGACCCGTCCGAGCACACGTGCAGTGTGTCACGCGCTCGTGGGCAGGGGTGAACTGGTGGACACCCCCGTCCTGAAGTGCACTACCTGCCACCAAGTTCGTAGAGAACGAGGGGAGGTAGAGACCTGACAGTGTGCCCGACGGGACCGCAGGACAAGGGAGGACAGTGGAGGAGGTCGCAATGACTGGACCCCCAGAGGGGTCAGCGAGGGAGACAGCAACCGGCCGAGCAAGCTGCTCTAAGGCAGTGCGGTCACGAAAGAAACAGCGAGAAGCACCTGAGTCCAGTGTGAAGGTGTGCAGTGCCTCAGTAGACTCAGTACCAGGGGGGGCAGACTCACGAGCACCTAGAGCAGCAGCCTCACCAGCACCTGGGGCAGCAGTCTCACCAGCACCTGGGGCAGCAGACTCACTGGCACCTAGAGCGGCAGCCTCACTGGTCCTAATGCCGGGGTCAGGCGGGACACGCAGGTACTGGTCACTCTCTCCAATAATAGTCAATGCATACATGGCACCAAGGATAGCATCAAAGTCAAGAGCAAAGACATCAATATTCTTTTTCATCAGATCAGCCCAGCGGGGCAGCTCAGTGGCGTCAGGAAACTGTGCACGCCAGGCGTCGTCGAGACGAAAGAAGCATCGGTGTGCCGTGTGGAACCTCCCACAGGTCTGGCCAGTGCGGTCACCTGTGCAGATAAGGTACGGGCAGGTACCTCCACCCCCAGACCCCCCACGCTGAGAGTACCACTCACGGAGCTGCTGGGAGGTCGGGGTCTCGCCGGGACGCTGCTGCTGCTGCCTCTGGCCACCACTGAGTCCTCCACGCTGCACCGCCCCAACACGCCCGCCACCAGCTCCACCGCCGCCACCACTACCACCGCCACCCCCGCCACTCCCACTACCAGTGCCGCCACCACCCCCTCCTCCGCCACTGACCCCCCCCCCACCAGCACCACTCCCACCACCGCCACCACCCCCGCCTCCTCCACCCCCTCCACTACCGCCGCCCCCGCCTCCACCTCCGCCACCCTTGCCCCCCTTGCCCTTGCCGCTCTTGCGCCTCCAACTAGGAGCAGACGCAGCCCCGACCTCCTCAGCACCGAGGTAGTCGACAGCAGCAGCAGATGCAATGGAGGGGAGAAGGGGGACGGGGGAACACCCCTCAAAGAAGGGAGTGCGAGGGTCGCCACGAGAGGCACCTACAGCTACAATACCCTTCTCAGCTGCAAGGAGCTCCTTCTCGAGCAGGTCGACAGTGAGGTCAGTGGGAGAGAGGGCGAGAAAGTGGTCCCTGACAGCGCGAAGAGTGTCAGGGAGGCGAGTGACTAGGTGGTAGAGTGTGAGGTACATCGGGGGTGGGTTCTTGGCGAGGAAGTCAGGAGGAAGCGCGGCACGATAGCGGAGATCACTAGTACGGAGGTGAGTGATAAGGTCAGCTACAGTGGCAAAGGCGGACAGATCGGGGAAGAGATAGGGCAGTGACAGACGGCCTATCTCAGCAGTAGCAGGGGAGGAGTAGCGCGCAATGACAGCATCGTACAGTTCCTTGGCGGTCTTATGCTGGCCAAAGTGCTCGCGCTCATCTAACGGCAGGTGGCTGCGAACGACTAGGCGAGCGTGCGCGTCACGGGTCTGCCACTGTGAGCGAGCTGTACTGTCAGCGGTAGCAGCAGGTGCGAGAGCTACGCCGGACGTGTGGTCAAACAGAGAAACATCGTCCTTGGCAGTGATCTGGAGGAACAGGTGCAGGTCATCGAGCCAAACGTCAAACTTAATCGGGCGGCCCTCAGAGTCAAAGGTGAGAACGGTAGGACTAGCCATAGTGGCAGTAGCAGCAGTAGCAGTAGCAGCAGTAGCAGTAGTAGCAGTAGTAGCTGTAGCAGGAACAGGAACAGCAGTTGCTACAGGTGGGGCGGCGCGGCTCGATTAGGGCGGCGCGACTCGGGCGGCGCGACTCGGGCGGCGCGACTCGAGCAGGCAGGGCGGCTCGACGGCGGGCCTATGCTCGGTGCGCGGCGGCGCCTAAGGTGCGGCTGTGCGCGGGCCGCGGCTGCGTTCGTGCTGGCGGCGGTCGACGGGCGGCTAGCGGGCCGCACTAGGTGTCGCGGCGGCGGCCTAAGGGGACGCGGCGGCGGTCGACGGGCGGCTAGCGGGCTGCGCATGGGCGGCGACGACGGCGCGAGCAGCTAGTGGGCCGCGCGCTCAAAAAACGGGCCGCGCACGGGCGGCTAGCGGGCTACGCGACGGGAAAACGGGCCGCGCGCACGGGTTGCTAGCGGCTGCGCACGGGCAGCGTAAGAGGAGAGGAGGCGCTCGAGGGCGCACTAGGAGCGAGGCGCACGAGGGCGCTAGGAAAGGACGGCGCACGAGGGCGCTTCGAGCGGAAACGGTGGGCCCTAAGAACGGTCCTAGGTTCCTAACCCTAGGCTCGTAATACCATGTTAGAATGAGTGAAGTGATTGAACTAGGAAAGTTGGGAGTACAAGTGTGAAACCCTAGAGATTATACCCCCTAAGGCTAAACCCACTACAGCCTACAGAACACAAACATATGTAATGTTTGACAGTTTTTTTACTTCAAGGTGCTTGTGAGAGTACGACGGTTTATGCTTGCTTATTATTCTATATCTAGCTTGGGTTTATTTTATCATGCATAGATATGCTTGATTTCATAGGTTAGGTGCATTCCTATATGTTATTATAGTTATAGCACCGAACAGGTTACGTGTACCGAACTCAAGCCTTTCTGTTGCCACCGAATTGCTTTCTACCGAGTTCGGGAAGGTTCTGTTCGGGACGCTTCGCGACCCTCAGAACATTCGCGTAACACCTGGGTTACCTGCCTTTTTTCGACCACTAAAACCCAGTCCTCAAAAACCGCGGGGGCGACGAACGTTAAACACCGATTTCGGGTACGTAAAGCCGGTTCCGTGTTTTTCACTCCCCCTCGTTTTCGGTTTTCCGGACGCGCGATGTCAGGAATGGAGGGTGCTGGCGACAATTTCGTCACCGAGGTCGCAACCCTTTGCACGGAGATGGACCAGACGCGGGCGGCGCTTCAACGAATCGAAGCACTCCTCGCGAACCAGTCGGCAGCCGCCACAGCAGCAGTGAATGCAGCAGCAAATGTAGCAGCGACAGCAGCAGCAGCAGCGGCGACACCGACTTTTCACGGACCAGTGGCACCACCTTCGCCGAACCTCGAAGCAGCTCGCCCGAGGCTCCCCGAAACGTTCGATCCGAGCACGAAGGGATCAGACGTTCGACGATTCGTGGCAACCCTCGAAATTTACTTCGAGGCCATTGGTTGTTCGACCCCAACAAATGGCGCAGCAAGGATTCGGCTCGCAGCGACAGTATTGCGAGGCCCGGCACTCGAGTGGATCTACTACAGTGACGGGGTCCGCGGGGAGAGAACGTGGGCGCAGTTTCGGGCAGACCTGATCAAAAGATTTGAACCAATCAATTCGACCTACATGGCGCGGCAGCAGATACACCGGCAGAAACAGATGGGAGTATGGCGCAGTACACGCAACAGATGGAGCAGTTATTTAATCGCATCACCGACCTGACCGAAGGCGAAAAAATCCAAGCGTACACCGAGGGGCTGAAAATGGAGATACGCCGACAGGTCATTGCTACGAACTACAGTAGCTACCGCGACATGGTACGTGCAGCCGAGCGATACGACGAGTTGATTCGTGGTCAACCCAAAACACGACGCTACGTATCAAACAGATCTTTCGGCACGGAGCAATCGGCACCCCCCACGTTCGCCGAACCGATGGATGTCGACAGAATCGACGCGAAGCCGCGGCCGACAAAATGCGAATTTTGCGGCGCAGCCGGACATCAAATTATGTCGTGTTACAAAATGAAGAAAGCACGTGCGGGGTGTCACAAATATAGGAATGAGAATGACTAGAATGACAGCAGTACAAGGTTTGTATAGCAAAACCTAATTGGGCTGTACCCCATAAGGAGTGCCCCACTACAGCCTAGAGCACATAAATGCAAAGTTCTGACACACCCCCATAGGCAAAGTGGGGGACAAGCAAGAGAACGAAGCAAGGTCAAGCTCAGGGTGGATCACAACGTCACCACGCATTCTGAGCACAAGCAAATGGCCACAAGGCCAGTTCACATGAAGAGTTATATATAAAGGAGAACAAGCAGTACAGTGATCACAACCTAGCAAGTGTAAGCATGCAGGCATATGTATATAGATCACAGTACAAGCAAAGTCAAGAAGTGAGCAAGTGAGGCCAAGTAGGCACAAGGCCTAGAACAGTACAGAAACGCTGATGATCACAAGGCTGAAGTGCCTTGGTGAAGATATCAGCAGTGTTGGCCTGAGAGGCCACGTAAACAAGACGAAGCTGACCACGCTGCTGCAACTCTCGAGGAAGTAGCGCAGAGCGATGTGCTTCATTCTGTGCTCCAGTCTGTGCTCCTGACACAAGGCAATCATGGCCTTGTTGTCGACGTACAGAACTGGAGGAGAACGAGGCGGCTCTCCCAGGTCGGTCAGCAGGTAGGTGAGCCAGCGTAACTCCTGTGCAGCCATGGCCCCTGCATAGATCTCAGCCTCACAACTGGAGCTGAGAACAGAAGACGAGCGGGTAGACCGCTAAGAAACAGAGTCAGAGCCAAGGCTGAAAGTGTAACCCTGTGACGACCGCTGCGTAGCCAAGTCGTCAACCCAAGAAGCGTCTGCGTGACCGGTGAGGACAACTCGAGCCCGTCCTCCAAGCACGAGCCCCATGCCCGACGTACTGCGCAAGTAGCGCATCACCCTCTTAGCGGCCTTCCAGTGCTCTGGTCGGTGTCTCCCGGTTGCAACGTAGCGAGCCAGGATGCTAAGACGGTAAGCAAGGTCAGGTCGAGTGCAGGTCATCAGGTACATGAGGCAGCCCACAAGCTCTGGATACGGGCCACTCGGCTCTACGGACTCATCCAAAGGCAGAGCTGAGAGCGAGTGACCGGTAGGCAGAGGAGTGGCCTGTGGCAAGGAGTACTCGAAGCCGAAGCGCTGAAGGACCTGCTGCACCATGTGTGACTGAGTGAGGGTAATGGTGCGCTGTGCTCTGTCCCGGGTGATCTGCAAGCCAAGATAGCTGCGCAGCTCACCCAGGTCTGTGCACGTGTGTCTCTTCTGCAGCTCCGACTTCACGTGGGCGAGTCCCTCAGTGTCAGCAGTGGCAAAGACCAAGTCGTCGACGTACACGAGGATGTAGAACGGCGGCAGAGAAGGGTCGGTGCGTAGAAACAGCGACGGGTCAGCAGTAGAAGGAGCAAACCCAAGAGCCGCAAGAGTCGTCCTCAGTGTGTCGTGCCACTCGCGAGGCGCCTGGCGAAGACCGTAGACTGGCCGCCGGAGGCTCCACTGGGTACCTGGAGGAAACGACCCAGTGAAGCCAGGTGGGCGGCGCAGCCAGATCTCCTCGTGCAAGCTGCCCTGTAGGAAGGCTGTGCTGAAGTCAAGAGAGTGAAGCTCGTAGTCACGCTGCGCGGCAACGTGCAGCAGCACCCGAAGAGTGGTCATCTTCGGGGTAGGGGAGAAGGTCTGGAAGATGTCAACTCCCTGTCGCTGACTGAAGCCTCGTGCAACGTAACGCGCCTTGAAGACAGGCAGAGAACCCGGCGGCCGCTTCACCCTGAAAATCCACATGCCACTGACGATGTTCGCCCCAGGTGGGGGAACCTCGTCAACGTAAGTGCCTGTGGACTTCCAGGATGCCATCTCTACGTCCATGGCTGTCTGCCACTGAGAGGAGTAGGGACCCTCTATCGCCTGTGCGTAAGAGCGCGGGGTCGGGATGTCAAGTGCATCCGGGTCTCCCTCAGGTGCAATCAGCATGGACACGAGATGAGGTACAGCAGCTGCAAAACACTCAAAGTCCTCCTGCCTGTCCTCAAGGACGTCCGTGCCAAGAGCACACTCACCCCCGACGGACGGAGGACAGACAGACTCAGACTCAGCAACAAGACTAGCGGCGTAGTCTATACGACAGGCGACAGCAAAGTCAACAAGCTCAGCAACTAGGGCAGACGCAGCAGTGGACTCAAACGTAGGGTCAGTGACAAAAGTGGCTAGAAGACGAGTGACAGTAGGACTGGCAGCACGAGCAAGGTCTGACGGCGGGTCAGGGACGTCAGGAAGAGAGGACGCAGGAGGAGACGGCAGAGGGACACGCTGTGGAGCAGTGGAAGGACGAAGTGCCATCTGGTGCGTGCCTGGGACAGGGGGAGGACGCTGACGCGGAACACGACGACCAGTGCAAACAGCGCGAACAGGCGACGCAGGACGAGACTCAGGCTCACGACGCTCCGTAAGACCTCTAGTCGGCCTAGAGTAAGGAGAAGGACCAGGAAGTGGAGAGGCTGGCTGTAACTGCGACTGCGACGGGGCCGGCTGTGGACACAGTAAGGGAGGAGTAGGACCAGTAGAAGGCGGGAGGACAAGAACCTGCTGAAGGAGTGGAACGAAGTACGGCCGCGGCTGCGCAGCGCCTCCAGAACCAGCAGAGACAGCACCAGTACCCCCAGCTCCAGGGTCTCCAGCTCCAACTCCCGCAGCACCACCAGCTCCAGCACCTCCACCAGCTCCAGCTCCAGCAGCACCTCCAGCAGCAACAGCTCCAGCGCCTCCAGCTCCAACTCCTGAAGCACCACCAGCTCCAGTAGCTCCAGTACCTCCAGTACGAGCACCTCCGGGACCAGCGGCTCCAGCACCTCCAGCAGCTCCAGCACCAGCAGCACCTCCAGTAGCTCCAGCTCCAGTAGCTCCAGTACCTCCAGTACGAGCACCTCCGGCAACTCCAGCACCAGCAGGACCTCCAGCAGCTCCAGCTCCAGTAGTACCTCCAGCTCCAGCAGCTCCAGTACCTCCAGTACGAGCACCTCCGGGACCAGCGGCTCCAGCACCTCCAGCAGCTCCAGCACCAGCAGTACCTCCAGCTCCAGCAGCACCTCCAGCGGTAGGCCCCCCAGCTCCAGCAGCACGGCACCAGCGCCAAGCAAACCACTCGCGCATCTGCTGTGGAGAGAGTGGCTCCCGCCGTGACAAGACACCCGTAGGACCTACAGAGGACAAAGTACCTCCAGGCTCAGCACGCCCAGACTCAGCACCCCCAGACGCAGCACCTCCAGGCTCAGCACCCCCAGGCTCCGCACCCTCAGACTCAGCAACCCCAGGCCCCGCACCCGCAGGCTCAGCACCGACTCGTCAAACGTGACGTCCTGAGAGGACAGAACACGACGCGAGGTGGGGTGGTAAAACTGCCAACCAGGCGCGTCAGGGGGGAAGCCAAGGAAGACGCAGGGAACAGCACGGGAGGACAGCTTGTCTGCGGAAGAATCGCGGACAAAAGCTCGAGATCCCCAGACACGGAACACAGACGCATCGCCAACCTTCCCCGTCCACCGCAGAGCAGGTGTGGTCTCCGGCATGGAGACACGGGGCTGGAGGTTGAGCTGATGCGCAGCGTACTGGACCGCGAACGGCCACAGAAAATGGGGAGCAGCGGCATGGATCATGGACGTACGAGCGACGTCCATGACCATGCCAATGTGGCGTTCAGCAATCCCATTTTGCTGTGGGGAGGCCGGAAGCGTGAACGTCTGGCGGATGCCCTCCGCACGACAGAAGGCCCGCAGAAGGTCGGAGGAAAACTCACCACCTCTGTCGGAGTGCAGACGCAGAACAGGAAGGTCCGAGCCGAAACTCTCGCTGAGCTGGCGACGGGCAGCGCGGATCCAGGTGATCAACACCTCAGTGACCTCACCCTTGCGGCGCAAGGGGAAGACTGTGGTGTAACGCGAGTAGTCGTCAACGACCAGCAGAAAGTAACGCTCGTGACCCTGTCCACGGACGCGGGCTGGGCCCCACACGTCCATGTGGAGAGTCTGCAGGGGAGCCTCCGTCGAAGGGAACTCGGAGGAGTGAGGAGCGGCGCGCTGCCGTCCCTCGACGCAAGGAATGCAGGTAGGGGCAGGCCCCGGTGGGAGGGGAGAGAGAGACCGGGGAAGACCAGAGACAAGGGTACGGGAGGCCATACCTCGGAGACGAGGCAGGGAGGGGTGACCAAGGCGGTGGTGCCAAAGGACAGTCTGGTGTGACAGGAGACGACACGAGCAGGGGGCAGAGTCCGGACCAGACCTGGACGCGGCAGCAAACACCTGACCAGACGCGGCTACCTGACCAGACTCATCAACCGGAGGAGACTCAGTAGTCAGCGTGTACACGCTCGACCCAGGCAGACGGGTGAACGTGGCCAGGTGGCGGCCCGTCCGAGTACACGTACTGTGGGTCATACGCTGACCTCCAGGAGTGAACTGGTCAACCCACACGTCCTGGAGGTCAGCTCCACTCACCAAGTTCGTAGAGAACGAGGGGAGGTGAAGACCCGACAGTGAGCCAGACGGGACCGCCGGACACGGCAGAACCGTGGAGGAGTGCGCAAGGACTGGGTCCCCAGAGGGGTCCGCCAGGGAGACTGCAACCGGCCGACTGAGCGGCGTGAGTGTGGTGCTGTCGCGAAAGAAGGAGCGGGAAGCACCTGAGTCAAGCGTGAAGGTGTGCAAGGCCTCAGCAGGCGCAGTACCAGAGAGAGCAGACTCACCAGCACCTAGAGCAGCAGACTCACAAGCACCTAGAGCAGCAGCCTCTATACCTGGGTCGGGCGGCACACACAAGTAACAGTCACCCTCAGCACTAATAGTCACAGCATACATGGCAGCAAGGATAGCATCGAAATCAAGATCAAAGATAGCAACACCAGACCTAAGCAGATCACCCCAGCGAGGGAGCTCAGCGGCGTCAGGAAACTCTGCGCGCCAGGCGTCAGACAGGCGACCGAAACAGCGCTGCGTCGTGTGTGGCAGCCCGCACGTCTCCCCACGGCGTACGCCGGTGCGGAGAACGTAAGCGAAGGGACGAGCACCCCCAGACCTCCCACGCCCAGCGTACCACTCACGAAGCTGCTGGGGCGACGGGGCCGCACGGGAACGCGGCTGCTGCTGTCTCTGGCTACCGCCAAAGCCTCCACGCTGCGTGGCTCCACCCCAACCAGCACCACCGCCGCCGCCACCCCCACTGCCACTGCCGCTGCCGCCACCACCTCCACCGCCGCCACCGACGCCCCCACTCCCGCCACCACCCCCACCTCCACCCCCACCCCCTCCGCCTCCTCTACCGCCACCACCGCCGCCCCCGCCGTCCCCTCCACCACCCTTGCCCCCCTTGCCCTTGCCGCTGCAGCGCCTCCCACTAGGAGCAGACGTAGCCCCGACCTCCTCAGTGCCAACGAGGTCGACAGCAGCAGCAGAACCAACAGAGGTCTAAAGGGGAACGGGGGAACACCCCTCAAAGAAAGGGGCGCGAGGGTCGCCGCGAGAAGCTCCTACAGCGACTATGCTAGTCTCAGCTGCAGTGAGGCGCTCCTCGAGCAGGTCGACGGTGAGCTCGGTGGGGCAAAGGGAGAGAAAGTGGTCCCTGACTGAGCGAAGAGAGTCAGGGAGGCGGGTGACGAGGTAGAAGAGGGTGATGTACATGGGGGGGGGGTTCTTGGCGCGAAACTCGGAGGGAAGCGCAGCGCGGTAGCGGGTGTCACTAGTGCGGAGGTGAGTGATAAGGTCAGCGACTGTGGCAAAGGCGGCCAGGTCAGGGAACAAGTACGGCAGCATGAGGCGGCTGAGGACAGCAGTGGCAGGGGAGGAGTAGCGCGCGACGACAGCGTCATACAAAGACTTAGCAGTCTTGTACTGGCCAAAGTGCGCGCGCTTAGCAGACGGCAGGTGACTACGAACAGCAAGGCGAGCAACAGCGTCACGAGTAGTCCACTGCGAGCGAACCGTACTGTTAGCAGTGGCGGCAGGTGCAACAGAGGCGCCTGACGTGTGATCGAAAAGCGAGACTCCGTCCCTAGAGTCGCACTGAAGAAAGGGTTGCAGGTCATCTACCCAAACGTCGAAATCAACCGCACGGCCCTCAGCAACGAAGGTAAGAACATTAGGACTAGCCATGGCGGCAGTAGCAGTAGTGGCAGCAGTAGCAGTAGTAGCAGCAGAAGCAGCAGTAGCAGCAGTAACAGCTGTAGCAGTAGGAGCAGCGCGGGCAGGGAAGCGCGGCTCAGTAGGGCAGGGCGGCGCGGCTCGGCAGAGCGGCGCGACTCGGCTGGGCGGCGCGGCTCGGCTGGGCGGCGCGGCTCGGCTGGGCGGCACGGCGCGGCAGGCAAGCGGGCGCGGCGCGCGCTTAGCAGGGCGGGCGCTTACCAGGGGCGGGTGCAGGGCAGGGCCGCGACGGGCGGTTAGGTCAGGCCCGCAACGGGGCGGCTGTAGGGCAGGGCCGCGACGAGGCGGCGGCAGAGCAGGGCCGCGACGGGGCGGCAGCAGGGCAGGGCCGCGACAGGGCGGCTGCAGGGCAGGGCCGCGACGGGGCTACGGTAGAGCAGGGCCGCGACGAGCGGCTGAGGGCAGGGCCGCGACGGGTGGCGGCAGGGCAGGGCCGCGACGGGCGGCGAGGTCAGGGCCGCAACGGGGGGCGGCAGGGCACGGCCGCGACGGGCGGCTAGGTCAGGCCGCAACGGGCGGCTAGGTCAGGCCGCGACGGGCGGCGACAGGGCAGGGCCGCGACGGGCGGCTAGGTCAGGGCCGCGACGAGCCGTTAGGGCAGGGCCGCGACGGGCCGGGGGGGCAGGGCCGCGACGGGTGGCAGTAGGGCAGGGCGCGCGACGGCGCAGGCGAGGCAGGCGCGAGGCGCGCTTCGGGCAGGGCAGGAAAAACAAAGTTTATCGTGGTGGGCCCTAAAAAAAAAAACGTTCCCACTAGGGAACCTGCTCTGAAACCATGTCAGAAATGTAGGAATGAGAATTACTAGAATGACAGCAGTACAAGGTTTGTATAGCAAAACCTAATTGGGCTGTACCCCATAAGGAGTGCCCCACTACAGCCTAGAGCATATAAATGCAAAGTTCTGACACGGAGTGGCAGGGCAACAACAGTGCAGCACCCCCGATGTAAAAAAATGGGAATCGCCAGTAGCCGCGGATCGATCTGGCGATCGCGTAAAGATCCGGAAAGAGAAAAAGGGCGACGACGTGGCGACTTCGGAGCGGGCGAAAAAAGGAGAAAATGATGGCGCGAATTTAAAATGTCACGACCGGCCGGCACCAGGGGAATTCGCCGAGAAAAAAGGAGGCTCTGCGAAAGAAGAATCTGCACCGACCGGGAAACTCCAACCGAACACCCACGAAAGTAAGAATTCGTTAAAGTTATCCTCTAAAGATACTTTAACAAATTATATTACTTCTCGTGGTTTTCAAGCCTTTGAGAAATTCATGGGAGAGTTAGAGGCCAAGAAAAAGCCTTTAGAAATTATTCAGGTACCTGAAAAGTTGGGCGAAGTATTACGGAGTGTAGAAAAGGGTCGTGCGTTCCGTGGAGTTAATATTCTCTCCCAGCAGCACAGTGTTAAGGCTCCCCGTTGCCCACAGGTGAAGCCTACACATCTGCAAAGGCTTATAGTAAAATTCCAGGCTCAGGAGAAGTTGTTCAAGCCTCGGAAAAATCCTCCTACCCCCTAGGTGAAGTTGTAAGTTAAGAGTGCTGAGTCAGGTGTAGGAAATAGGGATGGTAATTTTTTTGATGTACCCTATGATCCTATTAACGAGACTACCGTTGGCTACGCAGCGCAGCAGAAACCACTACTCCTCGAGGTGTTATGCAAAGGACGACGCCTCCAGGCATTGGTGGACAGTGGTGCGTCCCACTCGGTGTGCGGCCGCGGGACGTTGGAGAAGGTTGGAGATTCTTCGGAGGAGACAAAATTCACGGCAACGATGGTGGACGGTACGAAACTTCCCATCCACGGCGAAGCATCACTGCAGCTGCACATAGGGGCGCTGAGGTGGAAGCCGACGTTGCCGATCACAAACATCAAGGGTTTAGATTTCATCTTGCGAGATTTCCTGAAGCGGTTCAACCCCAAGATCGATTAGGTCAATCGGAAGGCTTGCATCTACAACAACGGGAAACGAGTGGAGCTGAGAAGCTGGACGGATACAGGGAACATTCCTGAAACGACAATGGCACGGTTCGAACGGACGGTGAACGAGAGTAACACGGGTTACTTAGCACTGGTTATGGCAGCAGCAGAGGAGGGGAAGCCGAGCGCAGAGCTACCTGCAGCAGTGAAGGAGGTGTTGGAGCAGTACAAAGACATCATGCCAGACGACCTACCTGCAGGAGTACCTCCAGCACGCACCCACGAGCACGAGATCGTGGAGGAACCAGGTGCGAATCCCGTCTCACGTGCACCATACCGCTTTAGTCCAACCGAAACGACAGACATGAAGAAGCAGTTAGAGTGTCTACTTGACAGACAACTGATCCGCCCATCCACCTCTCCCTACGGTGCACCAGTTCTCTTCACTCCAAAACCAGACGGCAGTTTACGGACGTGCATCGCCTACCGCGCACTGAACAAACAAACAGTTAAAAACAAATACCCCATACCACGCATAGACGATCTTCTAGATCAACTGCATGGTGCAACAGTATTCTCGAAGCTGGACCTACGGTTGGGTTACTGGCATATCAAGATGGCGGACAACTCGATCCACAAGACGGCGTTTCGTACCAGATATGGCTCCTATGAATATCTAGTGATGCCGTTCTGGTTCTGCAACCCACCAGCGACGTTCCAGACGGAGATGAATCATATCCTACAACCCATGTTGGACGAATGCGTGGTGGTGTGCCTGGACGACATTCTCATCTACTCCAAGAACATAAAGGAGCACGTGGAGCATCTGCGGAAAGTCTTCGAAATCCTGCGGGAGAAAAAGTTCTACGTGAAGGTGTCGAAGGGCGACTTCGCCCTGAAGAAGGTGCAGTTTCTCGGGCACATGGTGAGTGCCGAGGGCGTACACGTGGACCTGCGGAAGATCGAAGCTGTCAAGAAGTGGGAAGTACCGGAGAACGTGAAGGAGTTGTAGCAGTTTCTAGGCTTCGCCAACTACTACAACAGGTTCGTGCCGGAGTACGCTAAGATAGCAGCGCCACTGACCAACCTACTGAAAAAGGATACGCCCTACAAATGGGATACTCCTCATCAGCAAGCCATGGAGCAGCTATAGACAGCACTGACCACAGCGCCAGTACTCATCTTACCGTATCCAGACAAAGACTACGTGGTGGAAGTAGGCGCTAGTGGCCAGGCAGTCGGAGCAGTACTGATGCAGGATCACGGACGCGGTTTGCAGCCCATCACCTACCTTAGTAAGAAGTTACACGGAGCAGAACTGAACTACCCCATCCATGACAAGGAAGCCTTAGCGATAGTCATAGCCTTCAAGGCGTGGAGGTGTTACCTAGAGGGAGCCAAGACTACAGTCTATACTAACCACTGCAGTCTCAACAAGCCCGGGCTACGGACTTCCTGGAAACTCACTTCCACTACGACATCGTCTACAAGCCCGGGCTACACAACAAAGCAGACGCGTTAAGCCGCCCCGGTCATGTAGCAGGCATCCAGCTGGACGGGATGAACCCTCTGTTCAAGAGTCTATTCCAACATGGATACTCCGTGGACGCAGAGATCACTACAGCGCAGAAACAGAAGCTGTTACAATGGGAGAAAGACTTAGTTGTAAGGAAGGGTTCAGAAAGGATTTGGGTATCGAACTATGCCCCGCTACGGCAGATCCTATAGGAGGAGTTTCACGACGTACCATACGCCATCACGGGACCGGAGCAGCCATGGCAAGTCGTTAGCCTCGACTTAATCACGGGACTTCCTTCGACCTCACGAAGGCATGACGCTACACTCGTAGTGATCGACAAGTTCTCTAAAATGGGTCACTTCATTCCGACCAACGCCACGGCTACAGCTAAAGCAACTGCTCGCCTCTTCTTCGACCGCATCATCACCATCCACAGCATCCGCGCTACACTCATCTCAGACAGAGACCCCAAACTCACAGTTAAGTTCTAGAAGGAGCTCATTGGATTGTTGGGGACAAAGCTTGCAATGTCTTCAGCATACCACCGCCAGACTGATGGACAGAAAGAGCGACTCAATCAGGTGGTTGAACAGTTACTGCGCACAGCTTGCAAAGACGATGCCAGCCACTGGGATCAACAATTACCGACCCTAGAGTTCGCTTACAACAACGAGTCACATGCGGCCACAGGGAAATCTCCTTTCTTCCTGTGCTACGGACGGGAACCACTTACACCACACCAGCCAACCACACCGGCACACGTCCAAGCCGCACATGACTTCGTCACCACCATGCAGCAGCTATGGGAGAAGACTCAGCGACGACTCACCACGATGCAGAACTCCGATAAGCAGTATGCCGATCGCCAGCGACGTGATCACACGGTAGCAGTCGGAGATCAGGTGCTCCTCGACACACGCAACTTGAACATGTCTCACCTACCATCAAAACTCCGGCCTCGCTTCTGTGGTCCCTTTCACGTTTGACACCAATAACATTCCGCTTGCGCTTACGTACTATGTGGAAGCTTCACAATGCTTTCCATGTTCAGCTACTGAAGCCCTACAAGGACCCCAACCAACAGTTCCAGGGACGGCAGCTACCGCCACCACCACCTGTTCTCATACAGGATGAACCAGACTACGAAGTGGAGCGCGTTCTCACTCATCGGCGCCGCGACGGCAAGACCCTCGAGTTCCTGATACGCTGGAAGGGTTATGACCCCACAGATGATAGTTGGGTTGCAGAAGCTGATATGGGCAACGCACGCTGTGCTCTCAAGGACTATCTTGTCAAGCAGGGTGTATCTCATGCCACCCAGCTTTGAGGGGGGGACGTGTGAGAGTACGACGGCTTATGCTTGCTTATTATGCTATATCTAGCTTGGGCTTATTTTGTCATGCATAGATATGCTTGATTTCATAGGTTAGGTGCATTCCTATATGTTATTATAGTTATAGCACCGAACCAGGTTACGTGTACCGAACTCAAGCCTTTCGGTTGCCACCGAATTGCTTTCTACCGAGTTCGGGAAGGTTCTGTTCGGGACGCTTCGCGACCCTCAGAACATTCGCGTAACACCTGGATTACCCGCCTTGTGTTGAGACTATATATAGCCTCGTGTTGTACCCAGGTGAATCAATCAATATTCATTCTTTAATTCTGAACTCAATCCTAGATCCTCACAATGCTCCAAAGTTTTTGCCCTGTAGCTCCGATCATGCCCTTTTCATTTTCCAACACGCCATAAACCGATGTCCCTGTAGCGCCGCAAAATTCGCACGTTTCGTTTTTCTCCGGCCGCTGCCACGTTTCGATATTCATCGGGTCGGCTGTCGTGGCCGGTTGAGTCGTGTCCCGTACGAGCTGTTCAACATGTCGACCCGTTCAGCTGCGCTAACAACGTCTTTGTAAGTACTGTAGTTTGCTGCCATGACCTGTCAACAAAATTCTTGTTTTAGATCCGCCACGTACGAGCGGGTCAGGTCGGTGATGCGGTTGTAATAAGTCTCCATGTGCTGCGTATACACTCGAAATTTGTCGGTGTCGGTGTATATTCTTGCGCGCCATGTATGTGCTATTTATCGGCTCGAATATGTCAATTAGAGTTGCCCAAAACTGCTGACACATCCCTTCGCCTCGGATGAAGGCACTGTTTGTAAAAATATATTCGAATGGACGGCCTCGTAATAGTGACGTTGCGAGCCGTATCCTTGACGTATCTTGGTTTGGGGTCGTGCATCCAACGGCTTCGAAGTAGATCTCGAGTGTGATGAAGAATGAACGGACATCGCTGCCTCGCTTGCTCGGATCGAACGCCTCCAACATCCTCGGCTTTAGAGCCTTGAGATGAACCGTAATTGTCGTAGCCACTGTCGCAGGTGTATTCGCTGGTGCCGCTTCCATAGCTGGAGATGTCGTTGCGGCTGTCGATTGGTTCACGAGCAAATTCGCGAGTTGCTGGAGCTCCGCACATGTCTGCTCCTGCTCGGCACGAAGTTGAGCGATTTGTTAGAGAAAGGTGTCGCCCGTGCCCTCCATGCCGACGATTCGCAGAAACATTTCCACGAAAGAAAAACGTTTTGTACGCTGGTCGACTGTTGCAAAGCTATATGATTGAGAAATCGTCCAGCGCGGTTGCCGTTCTAGGCACATTCTTCCCTTGTGTAATCCGTGCGTTCCATAAAGACGTTTTTATGGGACGTTTTTATGGGCATTCTTCCCTTGCGTAATCCGCTATTCCCTTGCGTAATATTTATGGGCAAAATCCGTTTGCCCTGCAAGATGCACCTCCCCGCCACTGATGCATATTTGACAATTACCCTAGTGTTGCGTGTCTGTAATGCTTCCATTTTTGCATTTATTGCAGCACTCCACACTTTTTATGAGCGCCCTGTATGTTCTTGCTGACGCGTTTCGTGTTCGACGACAGGTGATTGCACAAGGATAGTGACATGGAGCACCATATGTGTAGACTGACGAGTTCAGGGTTGTGGCGATCTTCTGTCAAGATTTCCCTCTACGTCTTCTAGCACCACAAAAATCCGCTCTCCATGTCTCCATGGCTGCTCTCGTTATCTAGGCATACCGGAACTGCCCGATCGTATGAGCTGTTTGTAGAAAAGACCACCTCGTCTCGGAGCTACCTTTGTAGTATCGATGGCAATGATGCTCGATCCTTTGTATCTACGCTGATTCCGAAATGAAGTTTTTTACGCACGTGACTCTTTAAGTTTCCAATAACGGTGGGGGCTTGGCAATACTGGGCCATGCAGCCTTCAAAATCAAAATTTCATCGTATTCCCCGTCCGAGGTGGAATGGGATTTTGCTCTTATTGGCCATGGTTGAGAGGTTATTATGCAGTCTGACGACATGGTGCATGGCGTACGACTACGATTCCGTGGGCTCGCATGACGGTTTTGTCAATACCTGCACGTTTTTCATGAGGGTGCGGTTGATCCTTTCAGCGATGCCATGTTGTGGAGCAGTGCTAACGCTACCATGGAAAGTTCTCTCCTTCGTGCCGTAAACACACTAGAGTAGCGTGGAAATGGGAGCCATGCAGTTTTGTCAATACCCGTACGTTTGTCATGCGGGTGCGGTTGATCCTTTCGGCGATGCAATGTTGTGGATGGGCAGCGCTAACGCTACCACGGAAAGTGCTCTCCGTCGTACCGTATACACACTGGAGTAGCGTGGGAATGGGAGCCATGCGGTTTTGTTAATACCCGCACGTTTGTCATGAGGGTGCGGTAGATCCTTTCGGCGATGCCATGTTGCGGATGGGCAGTGCTAACCCTACCACGGAAAGTGCTCTCCTTCATGCCGTATACACACTGGAGTAACGTGGGAATGGGAGCCATTCTAAGCCAACTTGTTGAGGGAGAATAACGAACTGGATTTGTCGTCATTCGGATCTGTCGTGCTGCACGAGCACAAGCATCACCTGTACGATGTTCTCACATCGTACAAGTTGGAGTTCGGCCTCTTTTTCCTCGCCGACATCTGGACGACATGAACAATCTCAACCGAGATTTTCATAAACGAGATGTTAGTATGTCCAATATGTATTGTACAGTTGCATAAATTATTGGTTTAAAAAAAAAAAAAAAATGATCTCCCTATTGTGCCTTTGCTGGGTAGGTGGATGTTGCCGAGATGACCAAGACCATCGACCAAACAACATCTTGTCTTCAGCACCAGTACCCGAACACCGAGGTCCAATTTGGAAGGAGCGGCATGGGTGGTTGCCGAACGTTCTAGAGCTGTACGGAATCCGAGGAGGGCAGAAGATTCGCATGCGAGGACTGGACATGAATGGAAAGCCCGTTGCCCACACATACGCCATGCATGAGCGGCCGATCGAAGGGCACACATACAACAGTGACTATGCCAAATGTGTGAAGCTGGGTCGCCGTTTGCCAAGGAATACGAAGCTATTCCATGCAACCAAGTGGCCCAAACGCAAGCAGCATCGTGATCATAAGTGCCACGAATGGCTCCATGGTTGCAGAGCGCTATTCCGGAACAACTTTTCGAGTTTCCACCTGAAGGCTACTCTGAAGGAGCTCGCCACCTCGTGCCCCCTCATGAAGTCCTACCATGAGGACGACGGATTCGCGCAAAGTCTTGCCACTTCATCACTTGTATTGACTCCACCGGTACGACGGTCTAAAAAACGCATAATGCTTTGTCTTGATCCTAACTCACAAGCATTTCATACACTCCCACTCCCACTACTATGGCAGGAGGTGGCCCAACTTCATGCTACGGTGGCCGGCAATGGCGGTACTCCCTCTGTCTATCGTCGCGTGTGACAGGGGATTGTTTATTAACGTCATCAAATCCTGGATCCAGGGTTCTTTGTGCAACGCCCGGCTTGCGGAATTGATGCATATTGCTCTGCTGGGGTAAGAGATTAACTAACACGCGGCGCTGGAAAACTAGCAGAGCATGAAGAAGCACCGCCCTGCACAAGGCGAGCGTCGATTTCGAGTAGAAATAAATTTCCTTACATTCTATAACACAATGGAAACGTCCTATAAGGAAACAACTTGTCCTTCCTTCGTGTCATCGCCTCTACTGCGTACAACACTATTCCTGCCATTATAATCAAACAGTGTCCTCTTACCAGCTCGCAGGATTCGCCTCGACTTCTGTTCCCGCCGCCACCACCGTCGCGGCTAAACCACACGGCTCGGCTAATAACCCGCAACCTGGCCCTATGCCTCGACAATTCCCAACCTTGGCGCTTGACAATTCACACCTTCGATCGTTTATTAGCATTGCCATTTGTTCCCCTATTCAACAATCCGCTCATGCCTTTGCCCATTGTTCTGATTGCTTCGATAGCGCAATTATCGCTGGATCTCTCAATTGCACAAGTAACAATCGGTATTCAGAGCCACGTTCGTTTTCGGACCGTGCACACCTTCGCCTCCACATTATTCATATTTTTTTGTGAGGGTAGACGTCCCTTAGTGCCCAGTACCGCTGCTCGAGTGCTCTCTAATAAGCACACACACCCACGACTGATACTGCCACTGAGACTTCGCCTGACACCTCTCCCAATGGCCGACCGCATCGCGTTAGAAGGCTTGAACCAACAGCGTCTTGATGACTTAACTCGCCAGCTGAACAAATCCGCGCAAGAAATCGCGACATAGAAAACGGAACGCGAGTCACTTCAACGCTTGACGGTGCAAGCCCCAACTGAACCACCCATCACCATCACCGCCGGCACTGCCACCCCATCACAACATGGCAGCGTGGGACATCGCTCAGCCGCAGCCAATGATGGCGCCGCCCAACGAATGCCGGGCATGGAGCAAAGCAGGGAAGCACCGGAAACGAATACGCCGCGCGACAACCGTCGTCATGTCAGCATTTCGGCTGAATAAGACAACGACAACATCGTGCAGCCGATGCCACTCAAACCTCAACGCCCGCCCTATTTCGACCCAAGCCAATGTGGAGGTCCGATGGTTCAATCGTGGGTATTCACGATGAACGATTTTTTCGACGCAAACTACGTGACCTCGGATGCTGCGAAAATCCGATATGTCGTATCTCTGCTCGGAGGGCCCGCGTTGGATTGGTGACGATTTATCGTTCTCTCGCCAAGCGACCACGAGCCACTGCTGCAAGGGGAAGGGCCTTCCAGGCCAGCTGTTTCTTGGACTCACCATTCTGCGATATCAGCCAATATTGCATGTGGGATGTATGGTGTGCAGGGCTACGGGCGCGTTTCAAGCCGGTTGCGACTTCGATGTCGGTGCATCAGAAGTTGTGCACGCGGCGACAGCCCGGGTCAGTTCAAGACTATACCGGCGGCTTTCTCGCGTTGTGCGAACAGGTCGGCTACATGCACGAAGCAGAGCGATGGATCGTTACGTCGACGGCTTGAAGTCGGAAATCTCGCAAGAGATTCTACTGCGTGACATTTTGAACTTCAACGAAATCCTCGCCCTTGCTGAAAAAAACTCGATATCCTACGACGACCGAGGCTGGGGTCCTATCACTACGGACACCGTACACGAGGAACGACTGAGCATGCCACGATACACACCGTTGCGACGAACATAGCTGTCACGACATTCCGAGGACGCTGCGTTGCGTGCAACAGGCTGGGCCACCGCAAGAATGAGTGCACTAAGGAGCAGAAACGCCAGGGAGCAGAGCAAGGAAGGAAGTCTGGGAGGCGGAGAAATGCCAGCAATCAATAGAGACGAGACTCACTGCCGGCCCGAACCTACTGACCCTCACGGAGTGACAATTTTGATTCACGCAATAGATCGAGTTCGGCTGAATAAGCAGGGTACAATGACAGATTGCCCAATACTGATTCACCGGGAAATAAAACGGACGGCAGTGAAAGTTTTTATTGACGGAGTTCATCAGGACTGCAAAGAAGCTGCAATTGGCACTTAACCGATGTTTACATGGGATCTATGCGCGTCTGGTCGACGGCACACCGCTGGCAATACGGGATAGGGTGGACAGGGTAAAGGTTCGCTCCGGGAGTAAATTTTGATTTACACAGGAAATGCTCGTGACAACATCAGACGGGCCCGATATTATAGTGGGACTTGATTGGCTGCGACGCTACAACTCGCGAATTGACTGGACAACAGGTAGCTGCACTGTGCGAAGCGAAGGTAGCTGGGTCCACGTCAACGCCATCACGATGAAACGAACTATCACATCGGGAGCTGACGTGTACGCCGTCAACATCACGGAGATTGGAGAAGTAGAGAAGCTGAGCAATTTTCATTAATTTATAACAGATGTACCGCCCGAACTAGGAGAATTGCTTAAGCGGTACCCATCAATCTTCCCCGACGGCCTACCCGAGGGACTGCCACCTGAGCGACCGCACGATCACAAAATAGAGTTAGAACAGGGGGCACAGCCAACCGTACAGCGACAGTTTTGTTAACCAGAAGTACAGGAACTTAGGAAGTAGTTAGACTACTTGCTCGAGAGTTTACCTGACCAAGTTCATCGCCATTTGCGACACCTATACGGTTCACACCGAAAGACATAGGTTTTCACATGTGCATATATTACCGAGCACTTAACAGGGATACAGTAAAGTCGTGATATTGCAATTCCCCTCGCCGATTAACTGATATATCAGCTGCGAAAAGCTCCGGTATTTTTAAAAAATCGACTTACAAGGATGTTACGCCCTAAAAGAAAAATCGACTGAAAAAAAAACACAAAAAAAAAACAAAACAAAAAAATAGTAAGCGCAACGCCTATCGCCACCACTGCCGCGTCACTTACCAACCAGAGACCTGGTCCTACTCGACACGCATAACCTTTGCATGCCCTTGACCCCGAAATTACGCCCGAGGCATTGCATGCCATTTCGAATAAGCCACATGATCACCCCCGTCACGGCACATCTCCTCCTCCTTGCTGACTGGAACGACAGCAATTCGTTCCACGCCAGCTCCTCCGCCCATACATCCCGTCCACGAGTCAACTCCCATGCAACTGACCTGCCAGCATGACACGACCACCCAATGGACGAGTCATCGAGCTTGAAAAGGTTCTCAGCCACCGAGTTCGTGATCCACGTGGAGCCAGGCGCATCGAGTTCCTGCTTCGTTGCACAGACCGAACACCAACTGAAGACAGCTGGGTAACCCTAGACAAAATCGAAAATCACCCAGTCCTCGCAGCAGAAAATTCCGCGACATCGACGTGCTCTCGTATACGCCTCCCTTGGGGAGGGGGGTAGCGTAAGGAAACAACATTTCCTTACTTCGTGTCATCGCCTCTACCGCGTAAAGCACTGTTCCCGTTACCACCTCGCAACATTCATCTCGACTACTGTTCCCGCCACAACGACCGGCGCGCCCAAACCACACGGCCTGGCTGGTAACCCATGACCCGACCCTACGCCTTGACAATTCCCAACCTCTGTACTAGGCCCATATGGCACCCCTTCGATTGCTTATTACCGTTACCATTTTGTTTCACTATTTAACAATTCGCTCATGCATACGCTCGTTGTACTGATTGCTTCGATAGTGCAATTATCTCTCAATTGCTCAATTGCACTTGATAATTTATTGTTTTTTTTTATCTTATATGAGCTAGACACCAATACAGAAGTGCACAACACATAAACAGTCGTAACTCTTCGTGAGACGAATGTGGGTGCCTGCCTCAAAGATGTGATCTTTACAAGTGGGTCGAGGGCCTACGTGGCTTGCCCCAAATGGCTGCAGAGGTGTTCGACCACCGCCAACTCTTGCCCTTCCACAAGTCAGCAGCGAATGCAGCGGTGAATGCAGCGGCGACAGCAACAGCAGCAGTGGCGACACCGACATTTCACGCAGCAGCAGTGGCACTAGCTATGGCAAATCTCGAAGCAGCCCGTCCGAGGCTCCCGGAGGCGTTCGATCCAATCGCGAAGGGATCGGACGTTCGACGATTCGTGGCTACCCTCGAAATTTACTTCGATGCCATTGACTGTACAACCCCGACCAATGACGCAACAAGAATTCGGCTCGCAGCAACATTGTTGCGAGGCTCAGCGCTCGAGTGGGTGTACTACAGTAACGTGGTCCGAGGCGAGGGATGGTGGACGCAGTTTTGGGCAGATTTCATCGCGCGTTTTGAACCGATTAATTTCCGCTACTTGGCACGGCAGCAAATTTATCGGCATTAGCAGTACGGCAGTGTATCGCAGTACACGCAGCAGATGGAGAATTTGCTCAACAGAATTTCGGACCTGACTGAGGGCGAAAAAATCCAAGCGTACACTGAGGGGCTGAAAATGGAAATCCGCCAACAAGTGACGTCGCGAACTACAGTAGCTACCACTACATGGTGTGTGCAGCGGAAAGATACGATGCGCTGACGCCAGGTCAACCCGATACACGACGTCACGTGCCGAAGAGGACTTTCCGCACGGAGCGATCGGCACCCCCCACGACCGCCGACCCGATGGACATCGACAAAATCGATGCGAAGCCGCAGCCACTTGTACCAATCCCTTTGTCGTGATAACACGAAACCAATGCTGTGGTCGTTGTAGCGATCAGCTGCTGATCGACCCTAGGATCACCTCAGGAAGGTTCGCACACGTCTGAGTAGTGGTGGTGGGCCCTTGACCTCAATAGCAGAGTGGATGTAAAATGCTTGAGATGATAAAAACATGCAAGTACAGGAATATAAATAAGAGTACAAGGGAATACCAATCGACCTAGTCTAGCCATGTACTCTAAGGGGTACATTCCCTTATTGCAGCGAAACCCAACCATGCTATTGCAGCGAAACCCAACCGTGCGACTCCAGGCGGTTACGAACTGCCTGGGCAGAATCCTTGCCACTGCTGCTGCCTGATGATGTCTGCCCGACGGTCCAGATCCTTTCGTAACCGTGCGACCCTTCGCGTCACTTCCGCCTTTTCGTCTTCAGCCTCGGTAGTGCGTGCTTCGTTTGCTACGGTAAGGAGTGCACATTAATGCTTCGTCAATTACTATTCGTAACACCCCCCCTCACTCCTGGCCGTAGCGAGTCTTGACTCGCTTGACTACTCCGCTGAGTTCGAAGCAGTGCTGATACTGCTGACGTGACAGTCGCTTCGTGAGGAAGTCGGCTGCCATGTCACCCGTCTGGCAGTAGGTTAGGTCAACCTTGCCCTTGTCAACTTCGTCCTTGACGAAGAAGTACCGCAGCGCGATGTGCTTGGTGCGGTTGACGAATCCGGGTTTGTTCGCGATCCTGATCGCGCTCTGGTTGTCGCAGTGCAGGCGAAAGTTCGCCGAGGCTGGAATTTTCGCCTCCTGCAGTAGCTCCTGAAGGTAGAGGCCTTCACGAACGGCTGATGTTGCTGCGATGAATTCGGCCTCTGCTGATGACAGGGCAACCAGCTCCTATTTCTGCGAATTCTAGGAGATGGGACCGCTGGGCTCGAGGCGGAAGAGGAAGCCTGTCCTGGACCGTGGATTGTCGGGGTCTGCGGCATGATCAGCGTCCACGTAGCTGATGAGGTTAAAGGACGTGGTTGGAATGGTGGAGTAGCAGAGCCCAACATTGGGCGTGGAGATGAAGAACTGGAGTGCCCGCTGAAGATCTACCAAATTCTCAGCCGTTGGTTTGCGAGAGTACTGAGCCAACTGGCTCGCGATGTAGGAGAGATCGGGCCTGCAGGTAACAGAGGCGAAGAGTAGGCATCCCAACTGCTGCTGGTAGGTGTGAAGCCCAGCAGGGGACAGGGCTTTGTTGTCAGGCTTGTGGTTGGGTCCTGGAGTGCGGTAAGGGGTGGAGAGTGGTGCAGATGCAATGTTGAAACCCTTGCCAAGTTCCTCTGCGTACTTGGCTGCTGAGAGATGAATGGCTTCTGGCGAGTAGGAGATGTTGAGGCCGAGGAACTGCTTCACATCGTGGTTGCAGGTGATATCGACGCGCCCTGCGAGATTTTTCTCGAACTGCTCAAGCAGTTCGTTGCTTGATCATGTGTAAAGGAGGTCGTCGACGTAGACCGTGAGTAGAATGTACTCGCCGCGAAAATCGCGGCGATACATGCCGGGATCGTGAGGCAGCTGCTTGAAGCCTATCTCGAGCAGGATGTTATGCAGGTACTGCTGCCAGAGCCTTGGCGCTTGTTTGATGACGTAGAGAGACTTTCGCAGCTGGCACACGCGTGAGTCTCCTTCGCCGTGAGTGTGCGGCTGCTCCACGTTCTTCACATCGATCTGTCGGAGCGGGAGGTGTCGTGCAGAAGCGATAGCGAGAAGGATTCTGACGGAGGTGTGACGGCTGACTAGCGCAAATGTCTGGTCGAAGTTGATGCCGTGCCTCTGGTCGTAGCCACGTACAACCCAGCGCGCCTTGAATCGCTCAATTGTGCCGTCCGCTGCGGTCTTCTCACGGAAGACCCATTTCCCGGAGAGGATCCTTCTCCCCTTGATTGCCGCTCGATCGACAAGCACCCAGGTATCGCGAGACTCAGGTGCCTTGATTTTCGCATCCATCGCTTCACGCCATTCCTTCTGTGTGGTCCCGTGAGTGCTTGGCGAGGGTTCTCCGGCTCGATGACACGTGGCGCTGTTGAGGTGGCAGTGTGGAGCCCGAGAAGTTTAAGTCCGGTGACGGTGCTGTCGTGGCGATGCTGCGGGGTGACCTCCTGTACGTCATCGTCATCGCTATCTGGTTCGGGCGGTGCTGGTGGTGTTGCGCCTCTGCCGCTTCCGCTTCCGCCTGTTGCGCCTGCACCTCCTTCATGAGAGTCTTCGTCGTCGTCGTTGCTGCTGCGGTGATCGCCTCTTGTGAACTCGCCTCTGGGGTCCTGTTCCAGAATGGCTGCTGCAGCTTCGTCCTCAGGTGAAGCGTAGCTGTGCCCGTCGTTGGCGTAAACGCGGTTCGCGTTCACCTGCTCGTCTTCGCGAAACTGCTGGAGGAGGAGTCGCTCGTAGAAAATGACGTCGCGCGCGTTCGTAGTTTTCTGGCTCATAAGATCCAGGATGAGCCATGCTTTGTGCTTCGCGCGCGGCTTGCAAACTTCCCGATAGTTGACGTTGGCGGGCGGTACTGCACCATGCACCCCCACACGTGGACCAAGGATGTATCGCCCTTGGTTCCCGTCCATTTCACATGCGGGGACAGGTTGCCGGTGATGGCAGTGGTAGACAGCGGATTGTGCACCCGCACGGCGTGGTGCATTGCGTAGGTCCAGTAGGTTGGCGGAAGCTTCGACTGCTTCATCAACGCCCGTACCTTCGTCATGAGCGTTCGATTCGTGCGCTCAGCTACGCCTTGCTGCTGATGCGCGTAGGGGAGGGAAATATGGTGCTCGATTCCCTTCTGCGCCAGGTAATCTTGCATCTCTTTGCTCCTGAACTCCGCTGCGCCGTCAGATTGCCAGATTTTCAACTTCTCCCCAGATTGCCGCTGCGCGTCTGCCAGCCAGAGGCGGAACACTTCGTACGCTCTGTTGCGTGCTTCTACGTTCACGATCCAGACGTAGCACGTTCCTGCGTCGACGAAGGTGAGCGTATACAGTTCGTCGTTGATTCCGCAGTGACCCACGTTGAGGAAGTCACCGTACACCTTCTCTAATTTGGCGTAGCGGTTGGTTCCAGGTTCTAGCAGCGGGAACGGTTGGTGACTGCGCAGCTTCGGGGCAGACGGTGCAGTTGCGCGGATGTGTCGCGCCTCTCACTTCGGTGCCATCAGGGTGCAGGAGTGCGCCGGGCGCAAACACGCCGGCCTCGATGCAGTTCTTCAGCGTTACGCGCGAGGGGTGACCGAGGCGCTGGTGCCAGATGGCATCGTCGGCGCGAAAGCCAGAGGTGCGCATGTAGCGCGCGTATGCTTCTGCGGGGTCCTCGGCAGGTGCTTGGGCAGGTTCCGCTGCTGCTTCTTCAGCTTCTTCGTCTCCATTCGCCGTCGTCAGCATCAGCGCAAGGAATTCCCTGTCGAGGATTGTGGAGAGGGGAATGTTAGTTCCAGGGATAGTTCCGGGGAAGAAGGTTGGTTCTCGCGGTTCGTGGGCAGGCCCGTAGACAGTGCGTCGCGGAGTAGAGGGCTCATTGCCCCAGTCGATGGTGTCCCAGGGGTCGCTTCCTGGCTGGATGTCAGGTGGGGGCAGTGCAGGTGCAGTGCGGCGCGGAGGGCGACCAAGAGGAACAACAGGAGGTTCTGCCTCGATATCCTCTGCTTCCCCCCTTTGGTCCACGCGGGAAGCTCCCCAACCTTCGCCGGAAGTGCCCAATCCGCTTGTCTCGCCGCCACATGCGGCTCCCCATCCGCCGGTATCGCCGCCAGTGTCGCTCGTGCCCCGTCCGCCAGCGCTTCCCCACCCCCCTTCATTCGAGGCACTCTCCTCTTCTCCCCGCTCCAGGCGAATGTGCCGCGCGACTCCGCAAGACTCCGTTGGCGAAGCTCTTCCGCTTCGCGACGCGTCATTTTTTCTTCTTGTCCGCTGTAAGCTTCTTCGTAGAGTCGCGCTGGTGAGAGTAGATTTCCAGGAATTTCTCCTTTGTGTAGGGTCGCGGGAATCCGTGCGCATCGAAGGTGCCGACGCCAACGTCGCGCAGCATGCCCCGAAGATGTTGTGATGCGGGCCCGGGGAGGGGATGCTCGTCCGTTCCGAAGAGGACGCGCGTTGCAGTCTCGAGCTCCAGGTGAGACAGTCCTTCTTCAGGCGGTGCTTCCCGCTCTGCTTCGGCGATGGCGGCAAGGCCACGGCCGGCAATCGCGTTCCTTGAGACTGTGGGCGTATGGCAATCCCTGCAGATGCCATCAGGGTCGGGGTCGTGCAGCGCCAGCTCGCGCGGGTGCGGGTGATGCGGCACCCATGGTCTTCCGTCTGGGTGTTTCCAGTCACGGTGGTGAATATGTTCGAACCGCGCGGGAACGAGATCGATGAACTCCTGCGAGTCGCCGCTGCAGTCGGGAATGTCGAAGTCGATAACGTAGACTCCGTTTTCCGAATGCGCTCTTCCGATCCGCTTGCGGGATTTGTTCGTCGTGGCATAGTGAAGCAGGATGTCGCGCGTCTCGGGGTCGGTGCTGAGGTCAACTCCGCAATCCATGAGTTGGGCCGCCGAGAGGAGATTAAAGCGTAAGTTTTGCACGATCAGCACGTCGTTCATCGTGATGTGCGTCCTGCTTCCTCGAGCCTTGAGCACCACGATTCCTTGCGCGCTTGCGCGCAGGCGTGTGTTGTTCGCCACGGTGACGTAGGTGACGGCGGGGGTGGGGATGGCGTTGGATATGTAACGCTCAGAGCCCACCATGTGCTGCCCACAGCAGCTATCCAGGTACCACGTGTTGTAGCGCCTGTTGTCGTTACGTGCGAGCAGCGCCAGTCACGGAGTAACGATGTGCGGTGTGTCAAACTTCAGAAATTGTTCGCGCGCGATCCAATCGATCGGTGCCACCCGCGTATCAGGTACGTGCGGAAGCAGCGGGACTGGGAGATTCCAGTCTTAATTATCGTCGTCGCTGAAGTCGTGACGCGTACTGAACGGATTGTTGTTCGAGAATGCTCCGATTGGGTGGCGTGCTGGCTCAGGTGACGGTGAGCGCGCGCGGGGACGACGGGATCCGCTTGTCATCGTCATGTTCCACATGACGTTGCAGACGGGCGCAGTCGGTGGCTGCTGCTGCTGATGTTGAACCGTTGGGTTCACGTTGCGCGATGGGGATTGATGCCCTTGGCTGGACGCGTGTCGTTCCGTGCGTCTTGTCGGCCGGACCAGTTGCTCGGATTGGTCTGGCGAGGGCGAGATCGGGATTTGCATCGATCTGCCAGGTGCCCAAAGTTTATGCAAATTTTGCAGTAAAGGCGCCGCGGCCGTCGCTCCTCCGTGTTGTCGGCGTAGAAAGCGAGGCGTTCCCGGTCTCGTCGCGGCGCTGGTCGCTGCTGATCCATATCCTTTTGTTCGACGAGAAGGGCGGCGCATAGGGCGGCCTCCGAGATGACCCCCTGCTGTCGGAGAAGCGCCTTGCAGGGCCGCCACTCTGGGCCGAGCCCTTGAGGCACGATCTTCACGAAAATCTCCTCTGAGATTGTGCTTCCCAGTTTCGCGATTTGATTGCATAAGCTCCGACAGCGGTTGATGTAGCTGTTGACCTTCTCCCCTAAGGTCGAGGGCTGGAGCAGGAGTCGTCTTGTACGAGCGAATGCTCAACTGCTCCGCCGGCGACATATTCCGCAGGCAGACGCCGTACGCCATTAACGACTCGTTGTAGTACTGTGCTCGGGCGTCAGCAGTGTCCTCGGTGGGTCCCGAGTAGCTCCCGTCGAAGTAATGAAATATCTGCTCATTTTGCAGCAGCAGTTCCAGCTCGAAGCTCCACGTATAGAAGTCTCTGCCGTCAAAGCACACACTTGCCTTTATTTTTTATATGCTCAAAAACCTTGATTGCGCAGAGAGAATAGCTTCTTCGCTGGGACGGGGAGTCTTGGGTGTTGAGGCATTTGTGTCGAGGGAAAAGGTATGCGGGGCGGTATTTTGGCCGTTCGAGGCCGGTTGAGTGGGTTGGGAAGATGTTCCGCGTCGCCATTCCGCAATGTTTGGAGTTGTTGCTCCAGGCTGGTGAGTCGCTGAAGCATCTGTGCGGAGGCGGCGGTTCCAATCGTCGTCGTTTCCTCGCTTGTCGCAGCCGGGTTGGCCTGCGCTTCAGCCGTCAGATTCGTCTGACCACCAGATCCTCCGGCCATTCTCACACGCGAGCGTGTGCCGGACGCCACTTTCCGTTCGTCGAAGATTTCGGAGGTGGCGGTGCGAAGGATTCCTGAGTCGCTCTCATACCATGTAGCGATCAGCTGCTGATCGACCCTAGGAGCACCTCATGAATGTTCGCACACGTCTGAGTAGTGGTGGTGGGCCCTTGACCTCAATAGCAGAGTGGATGTAAAATGCTTGAGATGATAAGAACATGCAAGTACACGAATATAAATAAGAGTACAAGGGAATACCAATCGACCTAGTCTAGCCATGTACTCTAAGGGGTACATTCCCTTATTGCAGCGAAACCCAACCGTGCGACTCCAGACGGTTACGAACTGCCTGGGCAGAATCCTTGCCACTGCTGCTGCCTGATGATGTCTGCCCGACGGTCCAGATCCTTTCGTAACCGTGCGACCCTTCGCGTCACTTCCGCCTTTTCGTCTTCAGCCTCGGTAGTGCGTGCTTCGTTTGCTACGGTAAGGAGTGCACAGTAATGCTTCGTCAATTACTATTCGTAACAGTCGTCGAAGTCAACTGACACGTGTGCTTCAGAAAATGTGATGCTGAAGTTGCGTGATGAAATCAATGGTAGCAAGCTCAGGGGCATTGTCATTGTAACATTGTAAGGGTGATTGGGCAATATTTGGATTGTGGAGTTGTTACTATCGCGCAGCTACACCTGCGGGGTCGACAGTTCGACAGTTGGGGCGAATTCCTACGCATGGTTTTCTGGGTCAGGTTTCTTCGGGGGAGTAGGCGTACAGCATAAAAAAACGTTGAACATGTCCAGAGTTCGGATGGTGTCCGTGCCTAGGAATTCGCTCTTAGACGGACCGTGACGATGGGGGGGGGAAGGGAAAACCGCCACCATCCTCAACACCTAGCAGATCCGGACAGCGGGCAGAAGCAAACAGTGGTATACTGGTGTAAACCTACCCTTTTGCCACATGTTTAAAGTTGATGCCTTCCCGACGACGTTTGAAGGAGGATATACTCTACTGCAGACGGTTTTCAGTTCCGTTCCCTTTACCTCCCGTCCGATTTCCCAGTTGGTCCTGCGCCATGTATTCAAAATATCAGCCATCCACCAATGTGCATTGATCGTGTGGTGGTGCGGAACGGATCTGCTGCGATTTGTCACATCAATGGGGCATCCCTTCCCACCTTGCCACCACACATCCAACAATACAAACAAGCCAAGAAAATGTTTCTTCAATATTTTTATACCCAACCGACCCCTGAAACCTCTTTTTTCCATCCATTCTTCCTCCCTCCCCATTCCATCCACTCATCCTGTGCTCACTCTTCTTGCTTCTACCAACACCTCCGCCAGTCTCATGCGCCGAACTTGGCGACTTTCGCCGCGAGGCGTGCCGTGGGGCTTGGGAAGGGCGCTGCTAGCGGCGGCATGGGTGGCGGGATGGTTGGGCCTGTGCGCGTGGGTGGTGTGGTTCGCGCACACGCAGGGCCGCCAATCCGCGGGAGGAGGCGATGCGCGGGTGGTGCCGCTTGCGCGTGCGCTACTTCTACCAGCGCCTTCTCTCGTCCGTCTCGCGCGTGCAGGTGCGATACCCCACAGCAACGCACGGCATTGCTGCCAGCAGTAGCAGTGACGAGAGACAAACTGTGCGGGTGGCGCACTTGCCTCGTCGACCACGGCACAACTGACACCGGCGGCATTCATCAGCCGCGCTGGCTCTCCCGTTGCACCTTGAGGCACGCGAAATGCCGTTCAAGGTCCTCAAATGCGGTTTGAGGGCCCTTAAAGTCCGTTTGGGGCCCTCAGATTCCGTTTGAGGCACTCAGAACTGTTTGAGACCCTCAGATTCCGTTTGAGACCCTCGAAACGCCGTTTGAGGCCCTCGAAACGCCGTTTGAGGCCCTCGAAACGCCGTTTGAGGCCCTCGGAACGCCGTTTGAGGCCCTCGGAACGCCGTTTGAGGCCCTCGAAATGCTGTTCCCTCGATATGCTGTTCCCTTGAAATGCCTTGTTATCAGACGGAAAGCAAATGCCTTCCGCTCTAGCCGCCCCCTTCTGCGCCGACCCCTTGTTCTTCACCCAAGGAGAGGGGCGTCGCGGAGAGGGGCGGAAAGGAGAGAGGCGCAGAGGAGAGGGGCGGAGAGGAGAGGGGCGAAATGGAGAGGGGCGGAGAGGAGAGAGGCGGAAAGGAGAGGGGCGGAAAGGAGAGGGTCGGAGAGGAGAGGAGCGGAAAGGAGAGGGGCGGAGAGGAGAGGGGCGTCGCGGAGAGGGGCGGAAAGGAGAGGGAAAAGAGAGGGGCGGAAAGGAGAGGGGCGGAGAGAAGAGGGGCGGAAAGGAGAGGGGAGCAGAGGAGAGGGCGGAGAGGAGAGGGGCGGAAAGGAGAGGGGCGGAAAGGAGAGAGGCGGAGAGGAGAGGAGGGGCGTAGAGGAGAGGGACGGGAGGCGAGGCGGCATAGGAATGAGAGGGGTTGGGGGGGCTGGGGAAGAAGTAGCTGGGTTCAGCGCGATTGCTCCGACCAGCACTCTCCAGTCGCACCCATCCCTTGCCCCCTTGCCATGCCCTTCCGTGCACGCATGCATGTCATGCTTGCTGCCACGGCCTTCTCTCCCCTCCGCCACGTTTCTGCATCCTCCCTTGCGTTGCGAGGGCAGGAGATGTCAGCGCTGGTGCGCGTGTTCAACGGGATCTTTCTGCTTTCCCTCCTCGTCCCGTCCCCCCCACCCCCTCCCCCCCCTCTTCCCTCCCCCCCCCCAAATTGTGCTTCGCCTTGCGGGGCGGGCTGTGAGGGCAGGAGATGTCGGCGTTGGTGCGCGTGTTCAACGGGTACGGCGAGCGCAGCAGCACCAACCTCACCTACTGGGGGCTGGCGGGGTGTGCGGACAACCGCAGCATGGAGCTGTACAACGCCGCTACCATGGGCATGTCCGACCTCACCACCGGCACTCTCATCATGCTCGTGGAGGACGCTGACAGGTGTGTGGGAGAGGAGGCGAGAGGGAAGGAGAGCAAGAGAGCGACGATGAGGACGGGAAGTGGGGTGGGGAGAGGGAGGAAGGGGGAAAGGGGACGTTGAGCGGAAGGGGGAGCGCAGCAGAAGGGGTTAGCACGGTGTGCATGGAGCTGCTGGGCATGTGGGGCCCAGGCATGACAGGTGTGTGTGAGAGGGGGACAGGCAGAGAGAAAGTGACAGCGAGAAAACGAGGAAGGAGGAGCGGAAGAGAGGGCGATGGTGGGGAGGAGTAGGTTGGGGACGGGCCTCGGCATGGCCCGATCCAGGGTCTGCTTGGCGGTGCGAAAGCGCTGTTGAGGCGCCTCATAACTTGGCCGTCGGGCTTCAACGGCGTACGTTTCATCGAGTCATCCTGGGCTGGGCGGGCTAGAGCTAAGCCGACGTGACAAGCGGTCGGGCTCGCCCCAGACTGTAGGGCTGGGTGGAATCGAATGGCCTAGCTGCAGGACAGCCCTTGCTGACGCCTGCCTGCTTGCTGACCGTGCCATATGTATATGTTTGCTTTTCTCCGTTCCACTTGCTCTTCCTGCCTCCCGCCTGAGTGCCTGACCATGCGCCCGCCTGCCCGCACCCCCCTTTCAGGCCAGTGGTGGAGCGCATCACAGGGCGCCCCATCATGGAGTCGGTTTTGAGAATTCTCAAAAGTAGCCATGCGCCTGCCCCTGCCCGCCCCCTCCCCTCCCCTCCCCTCCCCTCCCCTCCCCTCCCCTCCCCTCCCCTCCCCTCCCCTCCCCTCCCCTCCCCTCTCCACAGGCCAGTGGTGGAGCGCATCACAGGGCGCCCCATCGTGACACTACTGGGCCTGCCAGCCTCGCGCAAGGCGCTGTACATCGTGAACGTGCTGGGCGGCATCGACCCTGCCGACCCCATCCTGCCGTTCACTGACTTCTCCGCCAGCGTGCACCCATCCGTCCTCCCCTCCTTGCTCCTTGGCACCCCTGGCTCCTCCCCGCCTATTTTCTTCGGCAAACATCGAGTGGGCACTGGTGGGTGGGTGTGTAGGACTGGGCACCGGTGGTGGCTGTGTGAGCTAGCTTGGATATGTGTAAGTAATGGGGGAAGTATCAGGATTGGGTTGGGGAGGAGAGGGGAAGAGCTTCAGAGCGGTTGGGGGGAGTGTGCAAGCCAGGGAACGCCTTTTTTTAGCATGACTGCAGTTTTGGGAATCAGGGAACGTGGTCCTGCACGTTGCGAGGCTTGGTGCCCAACCCCCCCTCCTCCCTCCCCCCCTCCCCTCCACACACACTCACTGGCAAGGTTCAAAATTACGGTTTCCGTAAAATGCGGTCCGTTTATTACAGTCATTCAAAAGAAAACGGTTCCTTTTTTGTTAGAGAAGTCTGGTTACCAAAAAAAAAGAAAGAGGGAAAAAAGGTTGGATATATGTTCACTCATGGATATAACATGCAAGAAAGGGTTGAACACCGTGTAAGTAACTTGCCGACTTGGAACTCTGTGCCATCACCTCCAGGAAACACCTCCAGGAACCGTATCAAACCGTTTTGTACGACCGTTTTTTACGCTACCCTGCCCTGTGCTCACCGAGGAATGCATCCAGGCTGGGCTTATCTCAGAATATGCTGTTACTGTGTGCCATCCCTGTGTGCCATCCCTGTGTGCCATACCTATGTGCTGTCCTGTCCATCCCCATATGTGCCATGATCCATCCATCCGTCCATCCATCCATCCATCCATCCATCCATCCATCCATCCATCCATCCATCCTTCCATGCATGCATGCAGTGATGATGGTGCCCATCCGGCGCCATCCCGTGCCGCCGGACGCGACAGCAGAGCAGCTGAGGGAGAGTGTGAGCACCGTGTGGGCGGGATTCTACTTCCTCCAGGAGGAAATGACGAACCTCCTTGCTCTGCTTCATAATGGTTCCGTCTCCTCCCCTTCACCCCCTTCTTCCCCATTATCCTCCTATTTCCCATTACTGTGGCACTGCCCTGCCCTCTACCCTATCACTGCCCTTAACCCCATCGCTCCTCTTTTTCCCCATCGCTCCTCTTTTTCCCCATCTCTCCTCTTTTTCCCCATCACTCCTCTTTTTCCCCATCGCTCCTCTTTTTCCCCATCGCTCCTCTTTTTCCCCATCCCTCCTCTTTTTCCCCATCGCTCCTCTTTTTCCCCATCCCTCCTCTTTTTCCCCATCGCTCCTCTTTTTCCCCATCCCTCCTCTTTTTCCCCATCGCTCCTCTTTTTCCCCATCCCTCCTCTTTTTCCCCATCGCTCCTCTTTTTCCCCATCGCTCTTCTTCTTCCCCAGTTAAGCCCTTCATTGCAACGATCTTGACCAGCCTTCCAGCCTGCTCCCGCGCGTTCTAGTGTGTTTCCTTGTACACAGTTGCTGCCTGCTGCTGTGGCTGTGCATCTGGTGGAATGTGTGTGCCTAATGCCATGCGTGTTGTGCCTAATGCCATGCGTGTCTGGCTCGTCGCATGCATGTGTGTGTTATGGCGTGCAGGCACAGGCCCCCCCTACTCGTTGGCCTTGTACGACACCACCGACCCTGCACAGCCCATTCAAGTGCTCGGCCCGGAGCCCCTGCGAGTGGAGAATGGGTCGTTCTACCCCTACGTGCTGCCTGGGCCAGTCATGCCGTACCCCAAGCATGTCGAGCCCTTTCCCGAAGACCTGCTGGGCCGCAAGTATGAGGCGCACTGCAGGTGAGGCAGGGAGGCACTGCAAGTGAGGCTAGGGAGTTCACTGCTGCATCACCCCACTGCTACATGATCTTCGTAGGTTTCACCTGTATCCTGCCTTTGTCACTTGAAATCCAAGATGCAGGTTTGAGGGCGCCTACCCCAAGTGGGAGCTCGTGTATGCGCCCATGCTGCTGGGCCTGCTCGTGCTGCTCGTGGCCCTGCTGCTGTCTGCTGTCATTGCGGTGCTGGCATGGAAGCAGCAGCAGATGGCAGAGGCGGTGAGCGAGATACAGCTGTGCACGGCGGCGCTGGAGAAGGCCGAGCGATCCAAGAGTGAGACGGTGGCCAACACCTCGCATGAGCTGCGCACCCCAATCATCGGCATGATCGGTGAGTGAGGCTGTAGATGTGTGAGCTGCGCCAATCAATCGTACGATTGGTGAAGCTGTAAATGTGTGAGGGGGGTTGTCCTGACCTGCTGGAGACACGGCCGTTTCATGCCATTCCTGCACGCTTCCGGTGGGCGGAAGCCAAAAGTAAGTAGATGCTTCATGAATCAGCCAGTATATTACTGACTCACATTGACTCGCGTGAGTGAGCTCTTTTGGCTCAACCCCAGCTAGAGCACCAGCACGCCAAATCTCTCTAACACGCCCATTGTGCTCTTATGCCCCTCCCTTTGTACAGGCATGATAGAGGAGCTGCTGGAGTCACAGTTGGAGGAGTGGCAGGTGGCGGACCTGCGGGTGGCGAGGGCGTGTGCGGGCGAGACAGTGGAGCTCAGCTCATCAACCGAGTGTTGGACCTCGCCAAGCTGCAGCCCCCCCTTCTAACCATTCCCCCCCTCTCCCCTCTCCCCCCCTCTTCCCCTCCCCTCCCCCTCCCCCCAACCCACCCTTCCCCTCCCACACAGGCATGATAGAGGAACTGTTGGACTCATCATTGGAGGAGTGGCAGGTGGCGGACCTTCAGGTGGCGAGGGCGTGTGCGGGCGAGACAGTGGAGCTCATCAACCGAGTGTTGGACCTCGCCAAGCTGCAGGCCGGCAGGCTGCAGCTCGAGACTCTCCCGTGCTGCCTGCGCCGCATCGTTCACGAGGCCACTGCACTCGCTGCCTCGGATGCGCAAACAAAAGAGTCGCACGGTATGAGCGTGCTTGCTTTCTATGCACCAACTGCTTTCGAGTTGGTTCAACGCATGCCATGCATTCCACCTCATTGCTGTTTCCTGGTTTTGCCTTATCTTGCTGTGCGCCGCGCTGCAGTGACATGCCATGTGGACGAGAGTGTGCCAGCTGTCCTCATGGGGGATCCGACGCGCCTCTCACAAGTCATTGGGGAGCTCACGGGTGAGTGCCAGGTTATTGACAGCATCGCACAGTGCTGCCCTGAACTGTAATATGTGCCTTGTACGTGCCTTGTATGTTCCTTGTATGTGCCTTGTACGTGCCTTGTATGTGCCTTGTATGTGCCTTGTATGTGCCTTGTGTGTGCCTTGTGTGTGCCTTGTGTGTGCCTTGTATGTGCCTTGTATGTGCCTTGCATGTGCCTTGCATGTGCCTTCCGTGTGCCTTGTATATGCCTTGTATGTACCTTGCACGTGCCTTGTACGTGCCTTGTACGTGCCTTGTATGTACCTTGCATGTGCCTTGTATGTGCCTTGTATGTGCCTTGCACGTGCCTTGTACGTGCCTTGTATGTGCCTTGTATGTGCCTTGTGTGTGCCTTGTGTGTGCCTTGTACGTGCCTTGTATGTGCCTTGTATGTGCCTTGTATGTGCCTTGTGTGTGCCTTGTGTGTGCCTTGCATGTGCCTTGCATGTGCCTTGTATGTGCCTTGCATGTGCCTTGCATGTGCCTTCCATGTGCCTTGTATATGCCTTGTATGTGCCTTGTGTGTGCCTTGTGTGTGCCTTGCATGTGCCTTGCATGTGCCTTGTATGTGCCTTGCATGTGCCTTGCATGTGCCTTCTATGTGCCTTGTATATGCCTTGTATGTGCCTTGCACGTGCCTTGCACGTGCCTTGCACGTGCCTTGCACGTGCCTTGTATGTGCCTTGTATGTGCCTTGTATGTGCCTTGTGTGTGCCTTGTGTGTGCCTTGTGTGTGCCTTGCATGTGCCTTGTATGTGCCTTGCATGTGCCTTGCATGTGCCTTGCATGTGCCTTGTAGGTGCCTTGTATGTGCCTTGTATGTGCCTTGCATGTGCCTTGCATGTGCCTTCCATGTGCCTTGTATATGCCTTGTATGTGCCTTGTACGTGCCTTGTATGTGCCTTGCATGTGCCTTGTATGTGCCTTGTATTGTGCCTTGCATGTGCCTTGCATGTGCCTTGCATGTGCCTTGCATGTGCCTTGCATGTGCCTTGCATGTGCCTTGCATGTGCCTTGCATGTGCCTTGCATGTGCCTTGTATGTACCTTGTACATGCCTTGTACATGCCTTGTATGAGCCTTATATGTGCCTTGTATGTGCCTTGTATGTGCCTTGTATGAGCCTTGTATGTGCCTTGTATGTGCCTTGTATGTGCCTTGTATGAGCCTTGTATGTGCCTTGTATGTGCCTTGTATGTGCCTTGTATGAGCCTTGTATGTGCCTTGTATGTGCCTTGTATGTGCCTTGTATGAGCCTTGTATGTGCCTTGTATGAGCCTTGTATGTGCCTTGCATGTGCCTTGTATGAGCCTTGTATGTGCCTTGTATGTGCCTTGTATGTGCCTTGTATGTGCCTTGTATGTGCCTTGTATGAGCCTTGTATGTGCCTTGTATGTGCCTTGTATGAGCCGTATGTGCCTTGTATGTGCCTTGTATGTGCCTTGTATGTGCCTTGTATGTGCCTTGTATGTGCCTTGTATGTGCCTTGTATGTGCCTTGTATGTGCCTTGTATGTGCCTTGTATGTGCCTTGTATGAGCCTTGTATGTGCCTTGTATGTGCCTTGTATGTGCCTTGTATGAGCCTTGTATGTGCCTTGTATGAGCCTTGTATGTGCCTTGCATGTGCCTTGTATGAGCCTTGTATGTGCCTTGTATGTGCCTTGTATGTGCCTTGTATGTGCCTTGTATGTGCCTTGTATGAGCCTTGTATGTGCCTTGTATGTGCCTTGTATGAGCCTTGTATGTGCCTTGTATGTGCCTTGTATGTGCCTTGTATGTGCCTTGTATGTGCCTTGTATGTGCCTTGTATGTGCCTTGTATGTGCCTTGTATGTGCCTTGTATGTGCCTTGTATGTGCCTTGTATGTGCCTTGTATGTGCCTTGTATGTGCCTTGTATGTGCCTTGTATGTGCCTTGTATGTGCCTTGTATGTGCCTTGTATGTGCCTTGTATGTGCCTTGTATGTGCCTTGTATGTGCCTTGTATGTGCCTTGTATGTGCCTTGTATGTGCCTTGTATGTGCCTTGTATGTGCCTTGTATGTGCCTTGTATGTGCCTTGTATGTGCCTTGTATGTGCCTTGTATGTGCCTTGTATGTGCCTTGTATGTGCCTTGTATGTGCCTTGTATGTGCCTTGTATGTGCCTTGTATGTGCCTTGTATGTGCCTTGTATGTGCCTTGTATGTGCCTTGTATGTGCCTTGTATGTGCCTTGTATGTGCCTTGTATGTGCCTTGTATGTGCCTTGTATGTGCCTTGTATGTGCCTTGTATGTGCCTTGTATGTGCCTTGTATGTGCCTTGTATGTGCCTTGTATGTGCCTTGTATGTGCCTTGTATGTGCCTTGTATGTGCCTTGTATGTGCCTTGTATGTGCCTTGTATGTGCCTTGTATGTGCCTTGTATGTGCCTTGTATGTGCCTTGTATGTGCCTTGTATGTGCCTTGTATGTGCCTTGTATGTTCCTTGTATGTGCCGCGTACGCCTGAGAGGCGCAACGCTGTGTTGGAATATTCGCGTATTTGTATCGTACGAGCTTGTACTACATGCTCACGTACCTACGTTACAGCCTTGTATGTGCCTTGCATGTGCCTTGCATGTGCCTGTGCCTTGAATATGCCTTGTATGTGCCTTGTACGTGCCTTGTATGTGCCTTGTATGTGCCTTGTATTGTGCCTTGTATGTTCCTTGTATGTGCCGCGTACGCCTGAGAGGCGCAACGCTGTGTTGGAATATTCGCGTATTTGTATCGTACGAGCTTGTACTACATGCTCACATACCTACGTTACAGCCTTGTATGTGCCTTGCATGTGCCTTGCATGTGCCTTCCATGTGCCTTGTATATGCCTTGTATGTGCCTTGTACGTGCCTTGTATGTGCCTTGTATGTGCCTTGTATTGTGCCTTGCATGTGCCTTGCATGTGCCTTGCATGTGCCTTGCATGTGCCTTGCATGTGCCTTGCATGTGCCTTGCATGTGCCTTGCATGTGCCTTGTATGTACCTTGTACATGCCTTGTACATGCCTTGTATGAGCCTTGTATGTGCCTTGTATGTGCCTTGTATGTGCCTTGTATGAGCCTTGTATGTGCCTTGCATGTGCCTTGCATGTGCCTTGTATGTGCCTTGCATGTGCCTTGTATGTGCCTTGCATGTGCCTTGCATGTGCCTTGTATGTGCCTTGTACGTGCCTTGTATGTGCCTTGTATGTGCCTTGTATGTGCCTTGTATGTGCCTTGTATTGTGCCTTGTATGTGCCTTGTATTGTGCCTTGTATGTGCCTTGTATGTGCCTTGTATGTGCCTTGTATGTGCCTTGTATGTGCCTTGTATGTGCCTTGTATGTGCCTTGTATGTGCCTTGTACGTGCCTTGTATGTGCCTTGTATTGTGCCTTGTATGTGCCTTATTGTGCCTTGTATGTGCCTTGTATGTGCCTTGTATGTGCCTTGTATGTGCCTTGTATGTGCCTTGTATGTGCCTTGTATGTGCCTTGTATGTGCCTTGTATGTGCCTTGTATGTGCCTTGTATGTGCCTTGTATTGTGCCTTGTATGTGCCTTGTATTGTGCCTTGTATGTGCCTTGTATGTGCCTTGTATGTGCCTTGTATGTGCCTTGTATGTGCCTTGTATGTGCCTTGTATGTGCCTTGTATGTGCCTTGTATGTGCCTTGTATGTGCCTTGTATGTGCCTTGTATGTGCCTTGTATGTGCCTTGTATGTGCCTTGTATGTGCCTTGTATTGTGCCTTGTATGTGCCTTGTATGTGCCTTGTATGTGCCTTGTATGTGCCTTGTATGTGCCTTGTATGTGCCTTGTATGTGCCTTGTATGTGCCTTGTATGTGCCTTGTATGTGCCTTGTATGTGCCTTGTATGTGCCTTGTATGTGCCTTGTATGTGCCTTGTATGTGCCTTGTATGTGCCTTGTATGTGCCTTGTATGTGCCTTGTATGTGCCTTGTATGTGCCTTGTATGTTCCTTGTATGTGCCGCGTACGCCTGAGAGGCGCAACGCTGTGTTGGAATATTCGCGTATTTGTATCGTACGAGCTTGTACTACATGCTCACGTACCTACGTTACAGCCTTGTATGTGCGTGCCGTACTTGTGAGACTTCCCAATCACCTCCCTGCAACTATCTCCTTGGCGGCATGTCCTTGAAGCATCCGTCTTTGTCCTTTTTTGACAGCCTGTGATACCAGCCTCTATAACATCCCTATAGTCCAGCACTCACTAACAGGTCTGAGAACAGCCTTGATCACTCACTAACAGGTGTGAGAACAGCCTTGATCACAGCCCTTCACGAAAACTCGTTACACCACCCTCTTTTCAGCACCTATCGACTTACCCTCCCGTTTTTTACTCCAACGCCCCGTGCGTGCGCTTGTCCACTTCAACCCCCCGCTCTCTCACAGCCCACGCCATCGGCAACACCACAGGAGGCCACGTGACCTTCCATGTCTGCTGCATCCCTCCTCCCCCTCCCCACCCCGCTTCCATCAACTGTTTCAATCTGCACGGCCCATCCACTAGTGCTGCCCCCGTACATGCGCTGCCAGGCTCACCTGCCTCTCAGCCTCCCTCGTATCCACCTGGCTATCCCGCTGCACCTGGGGGCTACTCCGCATGGCACCAGCTGGCTGCCTGTGTGCGCCGCTTCCCTCCTCCCACCGCCCTCGCGTGCCTCCCTCAGACCCAGGGGGGACGGGCCGGCGGGGGGGGCGAAAGCGGAGCGGGCGACGAGCAGCGGCGGATGGGGTGTGTCGAGCGGTGCTGCAGGCGTGTAGCAGCGGCAACAGGCATGGGAGCGGCAGGCATGGGGACGACAGGCATGGGGGCCGCAGGCATGGGGGGGCCATGTATTGGGGATTCCATAGAATTAAACGAGAGGGGAGGAGGGGAGGCACTGGGTGGGGCTGAGCGGTTGGAGGAGGAGGTGAGGAAATGGGTGGAGGAGGCGTGTGCGGCGAGGGAGGAGGGCGAGTGGATGGTGGTGGTGGCATGTGAGGATATGGGTGGTGGAATACCACCCGAGGAGATGCGGTGGGTGCTGGATCCACATGGAGACTCCCACCATGCCGCTCACACCTCTCATGCACTGCCTGCTTCTGCTGCTGCTGATGGTGATGGTGATGGCGATGGTGATGGTGATGGTGATGGCGATGGTGATGGTGATGGTGATGGTGATGGCGATGGTGATGGCGATGATCGGATTGGCCAAGGCGTGAAGGTGAGTTCGTTGGGACACACAGGATTGCTGCTACCTTAGCTCCACCTTGGCTTGGACTTCTCCCAGTATTCTGGTTTATCCAGGAAGTGCAAGGTGCTATCCGCGCGTTGAGAGGCATGTGATAGCAAGCGAGCACTTCACCAGCGTAATCAATCTCCCCCTTGCGCCTTTTGATTTCCTCCTCCCCTGTGCGCGTCCACCCTCCAGCAGGGCAGTTTCTTTCCCTTCCCTCTCATGCGCCGCACCAGCAGGCCACCATCCACAGCCACCGCTCTCACGCACGAGCAGAAGGCAGCTGCTCGCCCACGCTGGACGCCCTGTGAAGATTGTGAATTGAACAAGTAATTAGATTAGAGGAACAACCTAGCATACATAGTTGGAAGGGAAGGTTGGAAGGGAAGGATGAAAGTGACCATAGGTTGGGTTGACCTCACTTGGGGAAGTGAGGGAACCATAGGTCAAGTGGGTTGGGTTGCCCACACTTTGTAGAAGTGAGGCAACCCTAGGCCCACTTGGCTTGGGGTAACCTCAATTGTGGGAAGTGAGGTACCCACAAGTCAAGAGGGTTGCATTTGGGGGCTCCACCACAATTGGGTGGATTGGCACCCCAAAGTGCAAGACTACACCCAAAGTTGGGTGTAGTCCCAACCCAACTGTACACCACAATTGGTGTACAGTCACATGTGTTGGCATGCTACACAATATATATTTTAACACAACCCCTTAGCATGCTAACACAAGAAGAGAACAACCCCTGAATCAAGGGGCGCCCGGGCGAGCAAGGCCAATGAGGCGGAGGAAGGCAGAGTGCGCGAGGCGAAGGAGGGCCTTAGTGAAGATGTCGGCCAAGTTGGCCTCGGTTGCAATCTTGCGAACGGCAATGAGGCCCTTCTGGACGAGCTCGCGAACGAAGAAGTAGCGGAGTTCGATGTGCTTGGAGCGGGCGTGATAGACGGGGTCCTGAGTGAGATGGATGGTGCTGGCGTTGTCGCACCAGAGAGTGGGGCACGTCTGGGGGGCGCCAAGCTCCGCAAGAAGGAAGCAGAGCCAGCGCGACTCCTGGGCGGCCATGGTGCCAGCGTAGAGCTCGGCTTCGCAGGTGGAGAGAGAGATGGCGGAGGAGCGGGTGGAGCGCCAGCTGATGAGGCCGCTGCCAAGGGTGAAGCCGTAGCCCTGGGAGGAGCGGCGGTCCGGCTGCGTGTCAGCCCATGAGGAGTCACTGAAGCCCGAGAGAAGGGGACGGGAAGGGCCGCCGAGGGTGAGGGCAAGGTCCCTGGTCCCGCGAAGGTAGCAGAGGACCCGCTTGGCAGCTTTCCAGTGCTCCTCAGAGTGACGACCGGTGCCGACAAAGCGAGCGAGCACGCTGATGGGGTAGGCGAGGTCGGGGCGGGTGCACATCATTGCGTACATCAAGGACCCAACGAGCTCGGCATAGGGGTGGGGGGAGGAGGTGGGGGAGGTGGGTGGAGCGAGTTGGTGACCGAAGGGGAGCGGGGTGGAAACAGGCTTGGCTTGCGCCATGTCGAACTTCTCCAAGACCTGGCCGATGTAATGGGACTGGGAGAGGGTGATTGTGCGAGCAGGGCGGTTGCGCGTGATGGTCATGCCGAGGTAGTGAGTGAGGGCGCCAAGGTCTTTGCACTTGAGCCGCTGCTGCAGGGACAGCTTCACCTGCCCCATGTCGGCCTTGGTGTCAGAGAGCAGGATCATGTCGTCGACATATACCAGAATGAAGAAGCGGCGGGGGGAGGAGCGGATGAAGAGGCTGGCGTCGGAGTGGGAAGCAGAGAAGCCGAGGGACCCCAAGGTGGCAGCCAGCTTCGCATACCACTCACGCGGTGCCTGCTTCAAGCCGTAGACGGGGCGACGCAGCTGCCAGACAGTGTTCTCAGGAAAGGCTGCGTGGAACCCGGGGGGTCGCCGGAGGAAAATGCGCTCATGCAGGTCGCCCTGCAGGAACGCATTGGAGACGTCCATGGAGTCGATTTCCATGTCGTCACGTGCACCAATGTCCATGGCGGCGCGAAGGGTGGGTGGTTTGGCGGTGGGGGCGTAGGTGAACCAGTAGTCCTCAGCCCAAGTCTGCGTGAACCCCTTGACGCAGTAGCGGGCCTTGTACACTGGTTCCTCGCCCGGCAGCTGCTTCACCCGAAAGACCCATTTGCCGTCAACGAGATTAGCGCCAGCAGGGAGGGGGACATCGACAAAGGAGTCGTTGCGAATGAAAGCCTCACACTCTAGGAAGATCGCTGCTATCCATTTATCCGCATCAGGGCAGGTGATGGCTTCCTGGAAGGTGGAGGGAGTGAAGATGGTGGGGGTAGTAGTGGCGCCAAGGACAGGAAAGCCCAGGAAGTCAAGGTAGAGGGCGGCAAGGAATGGAGTGTGCTCCCGAATGTTAAGAAACTCCTCATGGGAGTCCTCAAGGAGCTGAATGGAGGCAGGAGGAGGAGCCCCAAGGATTTTGTCCACAGAGCGGGTATGGATGTAAGGGAGGAGGAAGGGGGAGGAACGGGAAGTGGCACGACGCCGCTGCTGCTGCTGATGCTGCGGAAGCTGCTGCCCTTGTTGCTGCGGCTGCGGCTGACCGTGCTGGTGCTGCGGCTGCTGAGGCTGCTGAGGCTGCTGCTGCTGCTGCTGCCGCTGCTGCTGCTGCTGCTGCTGCTGCTGCTGTCCCGGCTGCCGCTGCTGCTGCTGCTGCTGGCCCGGCTGCTGCTGCTGCTGCTGGCCCGGCTGCTGCTGCTGCTGGCCCGGCTGCTGCTGCTGCTGCTGCCCCGGCTGCTGTCCCGGCTGCTGCTGCTGCTGCTGTTGCTGCTGCGGCTGCTGCTGCTGCTGCTGCTGCTGCTGATCCGGCTGCTGGAAGGAGGGAGAGGGAGAGGAGGAGGGAGGGGGGGGGAGGGGGTGCGGCCGAGTGAGCGGGGGAAGCGGGTGCGGCAGGGTCGTAGACATCGGCGGAGGAGGAGGGCGGGAGCGGAGCTGCGACGGGTGGGAGGAGAGGGGCTGGAGGGAGAAGGGGCGGGAGGACGGTGTCGGTCCAAGCAAGGGGACGAGTGGGAGGAGGGAGAGGATCAGGGGGAGGAGTGGAGTAATAGGGGACGGATTCGTCGAAGACGACGTCGCCGCTGCGGATGAGGCGATTGGTGGGAGGGTGGAGGAAGAGGTAGCCTGGGGAGTCGCGATTGTGCCCAAGGTAAACGCATTCCAGGGCGCGAGGAGCAAGCTTGCCAGCGGCGCGGGAGCGGTCGGCGGGTGGGATGAGAACGAAGGCCTTGCAGCCCCAAACGCGAAGGCCGGCAGCGTCGGGTTTGGCGTTGGACCAAAGCTCTGTAGGGGAGGAGGAAGGATGCTGAGGGTGGGAGCGGAGATTAAGGAGAAGAGCGGCGTGGAGGAGGGCATAGCTCCAGAGGGAAGGAGGGGTGGAGGCATGAGCAATGAGACAGCGAGCTATCTTGGTGATCTCACGAATGCGGCTCTCAGCAATGCCGTTCTGCTGAGGGGAGTGGGGAAGGGTGGAGGTCTGTTGGATGCCGTAGGTGTTGCAGTATGTGGCAAGGGTGTTATTGATGAACTCACCCCCACCGTCAGAGTGAAGGCGGCCGATGGGGCGTTTGAAGTGATTGCGGCACTGTTCGGCCCAGTTGATGACCACTGCCGGCACCTGGTCTTTCGTGTGAAGGAAGAAGGTGGTGGAGTACCGGCTGTGGTCGTCAACGAGGACGAGCATGTACCGATGCCCCTGGCGGGAGCGGATGGGATAGGGGCCCCAGAGGTCCACGTGCACAAGGTCAATGGGGGCGGCGGCGAAGGTGGGATGACTGTGGTGGGGGGACTGTTTGAGCTTGCCGTGAATGCATGAAGGGCATGGGGGAGAGGGGGAGGAGGGGAGGGGAGGTAAAACAGGAGGAAGGCTGCGGAGGAGGCGAGAGGTGACTGTGGTGCGAAGGGCGGTGAAGTTGGGATGGCCGAGTCTGTGGTGTAAGAGGACAGCAGGGTGGGAGAGGGTAGTGGAGGAGGAGGGAGATGGGGTGATGGAAGGAACGGGAGGGGAGGAGGAGGATGGTGGGGAGGGAGAAGAGGATACTTGAGGGGGAGGGGAAGGGGGAAGTAAAGGAGGAGGAGGTGGACCGGTGGAAGCACCGGAACGAGTGGTGACGTGGCAGAAGGATGGGCGAGGCGTGCGGAGTGTGTAGAGGCGAGTGCGGGGGCAAAGCGGAATGCGGAGAAGGAAGCGACCGGAGGAGGTTTGGTAGAGATCACAGTAATTGGCATAACCGGGGTAAATGGCAGTGATACCAACACCTTGGAGCTCACGGTGGGAGAGGAGGTTGTTGCGGAGAGTGGGGATGTGGAGACCTGTGACCTTACCGGAGGGGAAGGCAGTGCAAGGGAGGGTGGAGAGGTGAGTGCATGGAATGGAAAAGCTGGAATCAACCCCATGAACCTGAGTGGGAAGTGGTAGTGGGGTGAGAGTGCCAGCGTCTTTCAGTGCGGTTTCAGTGGCTCCACTGTCAAGGACAAAGTCCAGGGTGGGAGAAGAGGGAGGAGGGGGTGGGACGGGGTACTGAAACGAAGTCTCATTGATAGCAGAGGGATACATGGCAGCGACGGACGGTGCAACACTGATATTACCAAGGAAACTACCAGAAGTGTCGGGAACACTGGGGGGGGCAGAGGGGAGGGAACCCCAGGGGGGAGGAGGAGGAAGGGAGGTATGAGCGGCCATGGCCGCTGTGCCGAAGGTGAGTGGCTGCTGCTGCCAGGGTGGGGGAAGGAACTGCTGCTGCTGCTGCGGCGGTGGCTGGAAGAACTGCGGCGGCGGCGGCTGCTGGGGCTGGAGAAACTGCGGCTGCTGCTGCTGCTGGTGGAAGTACAGGTGCTGCTGCTGCTGGTGCTGTTGAAACTGCTGCAGCTGTGAGGGTGGGGAGGGGGTAACCATGCGGAGGTGAGCAGGAAGGAAAGAGGGGAGGGTTTGAATGTCCACTAAGGAGGGGCGAGGTGTGACCGAGTTCCAGCGAGGAGGGGTGCCAGTGTTGCCGCGATCAAACCAGGCGTCGTCGAGTGCCTTAAAGCACGTGGTGGGGGGATGGTTGGTCTGGCCGCAAGGGGTACCTGCATGGGGACCATGGCGACGCACATATGTGCATGGGGGGAGAGTGCCAGGGCGTCCGCCTCGAGTCACAGCACCTCCAGCAGGGGCGCTGCCAGCACCACCACCACCGCCACCACGGCCACCACGGCCACCACTACCACCACCGCCACCACCACGGCCTCCACCACCACCACCGCCACCCGCTCCACGGCCTCCGCCACCCGCTCCACGGCCTGCGCGGCTGCGTAGCGTTGAGGGAGGTGGAGGAGGAGGACTGAGGGGTGGTAAGGTTGACAACGGGGGTGCGGAGCTTGACCTCCGTGTCAATGATCCACTGGACCACGTCGTCGAGGCCGGCCATGGGGTTGGCCTCAGTGAAGGCATGGAGGCGGGACTCGTAGTCCGGGGTGAGGTTGTAGAGGAGGCGGTGGATTTGCAGGGGCTCGGGGAGGGCAGCTTGGCGTGCCGCAAGGCGATCAGCGACCTCCTGCATGCGCCCCACGTAGTCAACTGCGCCATCACAAGTGGCGAGGGTGATGGAGAAGTACTCCTGGAACAGGGCGCCGACAAAGCTGATGTCGCGACGCTCGAACATGGCCTGGAGCTCGGCCCAGATGAGGGAGGCGCGCATCTCGCGAGCTTGGAAACGGCGCATGAGGGTATCAGGGAGTGCGCCGAGGAGGATGGTGCAGGCGCGGTTGTCAGCAGTGGCCCATGCGATGCTCCGAGGGAGGTAGTCCGCCATGGCCGTATTGTACTCATCAAGGAGCGCCAGGCGATTGGCGCGTTCCGCTACCGCGAAGTCGTGGTTATGTACCGCAACCTCATGCTCCGCCTTGCGGATGAGGTATTCGCGGCGATCGTGGAGAAATGCGGCATCGGCGGCATCTTGGAGCGCTGGGGAAGTGGCGATCTCCAAGGTGGGTTCAGGAGGAGGAGGACCAGGAGGAATGGGGGGTGGAGGGGGTTCGCCGGGGTGATTGGGTGCCGTGAGCTGGAGGGCTTGCGGGCGGCGGAGGAGGACGTCAAGGACGCAGTAGGGTCCGACGAATGCATCTTGGAGAACACGGCGGATGCTCCCGACGAAGGAATGCCAGTTGATCGCCGAGCGGTCCGCGGCAAGCTGAAGCTTGTCGACGGAGGAGGCGTCAATGGGAGGGGGGAGAGGGGGAGGAGTGGTAGCCATGAGGGGCGACGGCGGGTGGACCCGCGGCGGCCTCGAGGTGGACGGCGGCGGGTGGACCCGCGGCGGTCAAGTGGGAGGGCGACGGCGGGTGGACCCGCGGCAGCCGAGAGGGAGGAGGGGGGGGGGGGGGGGGGGGGGGGGGGGGGGAGGGGGGGGGGGGGGGGTGCTGCTGCGGGGAGTGGAGTTCTTCTCCGGCTGCTGCTGCTGCTGCCGCTGCTGCCGCTGCTGCTGCTGAGAGGGAGGAGGGGGGGGGGGGAGGGGAGGAGGGGGAGGAAGATGGTGGATGCAGCTGCTGCCGCTGCTATCGCTGCTCCTGATGCAGCCGCTGCTGCCGCTGTTGCTGCTGTGGCTGCTGAGCTGTCCCGGCTGCTGCTGCGTGGGAGGAGAGAAGGAGGAAAGGGGGAGGGGGAGGGAGAACGCAGGTGTAGCTGTGGGCGAAGCTGTTGCTGCCAATGACGCTGCTGCTGCGGGATGAGGCGGCTGCTACGAGGAACGTTCGGCGGCGGGATGCGCGGGTGGCGACGAGGGAATCGTGGCGGCGGAATGAGCGAGCGGCGACGAGGAGGGCGCGGCGGAGGGATGCGCGGGCGGCGACGGGGAAGGCGCGGCGGTGGGATGCGCGGGCGGCAACGAGGAAGGCGCGGCGGCGGGATGCGCGGGCGGCGACGAGCAGGTCGCGGCGGTAGGATGCGGGGGCGGCGATTGTTAGGTCGCGGCGACGGGATGTGCGGGCGGCGACGAGCAGGTCGCGGCAGGAGGTCGCGCGGGCGGCGACTTTAGGTCGCGGCGGCAAGGGGTGCAGGCGGCGACGAGAAGGTCGCGGCGGCAAGGGGTGCAGGCGGCGACGAGAAGGTCGCGGCGGCGGGATGCGCAGGCGGCGACGCGAAGTCGCGGCGGCGGGTCGTGCAGGCGGCGACGCGAAGTCGCGGCGGCGGGTCGTGCAGGCGGCGACGCGAAGTCGCGGCGGCGGATCGTGCAGGCGGCGACGAGCGGGTCGCGGCGGCGGGATGCGTAGGCGGCGACGGGGGGTCGCGGCGATGGGGAGTGCAGGCGGCGACGCGAAGTCGCGGCGGCGGGACAGGAGGCGACGACGGGGCGTCGCGGCGGCGGGATGCGCAGGCGGCGCCGAGGAAGGCGCGGCGGCGGTGGGGGGAGGCGGCGACGCGACGTCGCGGCAGCGGGAGGGGCAGGCGACGACGGGGCGTCGCGGCGGAGGGATGCGCGGGCGACGCCGAAGTAGGCGCGGCGGCGGGAGGGAGACGGCGACGGGGGGTCGCGGCAGGGGGAGGAGGAGGCGGCGACGAGGCGTCGCGGCGGGATGTGCAGGCGGCGCCAGAGAAGGCGCGGCGGCGGAAAAAAGGGGGAGGGGGGGGGGGGGGGGGCAGCGACGGTGTGTCGCGGCGACGGGGGGCGGTGATGCACTCGCGGCGGTGGGATCCGCAGGCGAGGAGGGCGCAATCACGGCGGAGGGAGGGGAGGGCGGCGACAACGTAGGTCGTGCCAAGGAGATGCTAGGTTGAGCCACACGTAGGGGGTTTGTGGCTGTGGGGTGGGCCCATGAGGAAGAAAAACTTTGAGGGAGGGAGAGAAAAGGCTTAGGAACAACTAGCTCTATACCATGTGAAGATTGTGAATTGAACAAGTAATTAGATTAGAGGAACAACCTAGCATACATAGTTGGAAGGGAAGGTTGGAAGGGAAGGATGAAAGTGACCATAGGTTGGGTTGACCTCACTTGGGGAAGTGAGGGAACCATAGGTCAAGTGGGTTGGGTTGCCCACACTTTGTAGAAGTGAGGCAACCCTAGGCCCACTTGGCTTGGGGTAACCTCAATTGTGGGAAGTGAGGTACCCACAAGTCAAGAGGGTTGCATTTGGGGGCTCCACCACAATTGGGTGGATTGGCACCCCAAAGTGCAAGACTACACCCAAAGTTGGGTGTAGTCCCAACCCAACTGTACACCACAATTGGTGTACAGTCACATGTGTTGGCATGCTACACAATATATATTTTAACTCGCCCTACCCGGTTCGCTTCCTGCTTTCCACTGCACTTGTGAGTGCCAACTCATCGCGGTGCTTAGGTGTGAATTTGGTGGGTTTAATAACCGATCTGGATTTTTTTGCGGTTTACCGTAACGAATCCGTCGACTTACCTCGCAGATCCCTTCCAGTTGGATTTACATCCCATCTTTTTCATCCCCCTCTCTTCCCCTAAGTGAAAGTTGCCGTGTCAAGCATCAATTACGACTCCTAAAACACACGATGCCCGTTGCGGGGGGGTGAGGAGGGGGAAAGGGCGACAATAAGGCGGACAGATAATCACGACTCCTAAAACACATACACCATCCAAAAAAAATCGTGACGGGCTGAGAGGGAGGGGGGTTTCGTTTTCGTTGGGCGAAATGTTGCATGGGTTCATGATTTTGCGATTGGTCGGGGGTTCCTGTTTCGGTCAGCCCAAAAAAAAAAACAAATCACCGAGCGTCAAGCGTCGACACCAGCGTCTTATTCAAGCGTCAGCGTCTTATCCTGCATTTTGACGCTCTAAGACTGGAGCGTCAAATCCCTCATATCCCATCCCCTCCCCCTCCTCGTCTCTTCCCACCTCCCCTCAGGTGGCGGAGATGCGGGGGGGCATGGCAGTGCTATCTGACGCCTCCACCGGCACCACCATTCTGCTGGCGCTGCCCATGGGGGGATTGGAGGGCGCCAGCAGCAGGGAAGGCGAAGAAGGGGGTGGGGGGGATGATGGTGCAAAAGAAGAGCATGGGAAGAAAATTGAAGGGAAGTCTCTGCCGTTTGAGAGTGGCGCAACGCAAGGAAGTCAGCAGAAAGAAACACCCCAGCAGCGGCCACCTCTGCACGAGTTGTCAGCAGCACAGCAGCGGACGGCACTACAGCACCGCCCACCTCTGCACCAGCGGGCAGCAGTACAGCAGCGAGCAGCTCTGCAGCAGCGGGCAGCACGGGAGCAGTGGGCGAAACGGGAGCAGTCTCTCCTTAAACCCCTGGGCTACCTGGAGGGGGGCATGGTGGGCGGGGAGGGCGGGGAGGAGGCAGAGCAGATGGTGCGAGCAGTGGTAGCAGGGCAGCAGGTGGCGGGGCGGCGGGCAGCACGGTCGCATTCGCTCCCCAAGCCTCATTCTCACACAGAAGGTATGGGAGACTTCGAGGGGCTGGCGCGAGCGGCGGTGTTGGGGCGGAAGGCAACGCGCGCGCACTCTCTCTCCAAACTGCACGCCCACACGGAGGGCGCGGGGGAGGCGGAGGGGTTGGTGCGAGCAGTATTGGCGGGGCGCGGGGTGGCGGTGGTGGATGACAACGCGGTGAACCGCATGGTGGCGCGCAGAACGCTGCAGAACTACGGGGCGCACGTGCTGCTGCTGTGCTCCGGGGAGGATGCGTTGCAAGCGCTCTCCTCTGCTTTCTCATCTCCCACGGCCTCCCCGCCCATCCACCTGTTGCTCCTCGACCTCCACATGCCGCCCGGCATTGACGGGTCAGTGCCGTGCTTTTCTTCATCTCTGCTGCGCCCTCCCGCCCATCCGCCTGCTGTTCCATGGCCATCCACGTGCCACCCATGCTTGAGCTTTGTTGCCATCACCATTCTTGAGATTGCTTGTTCTGCCATTGCTGCTACTGTGAGATTGTGGTTGCTACCTGCTCTGCTCCTGCAATTCCACGTTGCCATCCCTTTCGTGCCGGCCATTGCCTCCCGTTTCCCAACAGATTCGAAACGGCTCGTCGGATCCGAGCCATGGAGAGGTCACGGCGGAGCAGCAGCAGCAGCAGCCCGACAACACACGAGATGCCAGAGGGAGACAATACCTCCTGTGATGCAGCAGCAGCAGCAACAGCAACAGCAAGTGCAATTGATGCAAACACGGAAGCAAGTGCAGTTGTTGCAAGCACGCATGAGCGCCTTTGTATCATAGCACTGACAGCTGACTTGGATGCAGGAGTGAAGCGAGCGTGCTTGGAGGCTGGCATGGATGGAGCAGTGAGGAAGCCGATTGTGGCACAGGAACTCCTTGCTGCACTCATAACAGCAGAATTCGGAGCAGGCACCGTGTGAGTCAACCCAACAGTCACCACATGAAAGTATTAACTGCTGCCTCGGGTGTAGGGTTGAAGCAAGTGTGTGTGGAGGCAGACGGAAGCTGAGGAAGCTGGGGCAGTGAGGGGGCTGATTGTGGCCCAGGAACTACTTGCAGCACTCATAACAGCAGGGTTTGGAGCAGGCGCCATCTGAATCTGACTTGAGTTAACGATCACCACATGATTGGGTTATAACACGGCACTGACTGCCGAGTTGGATGTAGGGTGGAAGCAAGTGTGTGTGGAGGCAGACGGAAGCTGAGGAAGCCGGGGCAGTGAGGAGGCTGACTGTGACACTGGATCTGCTTGCAGTTCTCACATCAGCAGGGTTCGGAGCGGACACGTTCTGAGTCTGATTTGACTCCAACGAGTGCCTTTGTATCAGTGCATTGACTGCTGAGTTGGGTGTAGGATTGAAAAGGGGGATGGGGCAGTGAGGAAGCTGATTGTGGCACAGGAGCTTCTTGCAACGCTCACAGCAGCAGGTTTTAGAGCAGGTCCCTTGTGAGTCATGCAGAGGTCACCACCACATGCGCGCCTTTGTATCATAACACTGCACCAAAGGATTCTGTAACAGCCTGCCTGCCTGCCAGCCAGGCCTGCCAGGAAAGGGATGCATTTACAGTGATTCAGGTACAGCATCCATCTCTCTTTTTTTTTTTAAGCACCAATACCGTAACACTGATTACTAGAGCTTTGAACTTGCTAAGGCATGTATCAAACCAGCACCAACACATCCATCTGAGCCCCAACTTGTTCACTGTACACTCTATTAAAGCACAGTTGCACTGCACACCCTTTGAATATGATTTCATTTTGAAGTGAAGGTAAGTACTTAAAGTTCAAGGCCAAAATTGCGTAATGTTAGAATAAGGATCCTGGGATAGGATAAGTCTGCTAGAGTTGGTAGCGGAAGTTTTTTATAGTGGTAGGAACCTTGTGCATATTGAATGTAGATGACAAGATTTATCAAAAGAGAAAATTACACACAATAAATAGATATAGCTAGCCATGTACTCTAAGGGGTACATTCCCTTACTATAACTGTAATACGGGCATCTCTACATTAACCATGACTCTTGCTCTTCTCCTGTTATCAGGTCGCTGCGTGTAACTGTGTAGACAGTTACGCCTGTTGCCATTCTTCGCAGGTAACCGTTCGGACCAGAGGGTCAACAGTCCCGACAGTTGACCTTTCCGATTGTTGACCTTCCTGCCCTGTATGGGCTGATCCGATACTCCTGCCGTTGTTGCTTCGGTAGTAGCGGGTGCGATACAGCTGCACCTTCGGGAATGCTAAAGTTAATTCCCGCTTACTCCAACAAGCAAGATTACTAATCTTGCGCAAGTTTGGGTGCTGGGGGGTGGGGGTTGTTGACTTGTCTGATTTCGCCGCAGCACTTGTCTTTTCGCTGAGTCAGCAAGCTTTAGGGGGGAACGTGCGTTTGGGGACCTGGAGTCCCAAATTGCAGAGTTGTGAAACTTGATGCTTTGGCAGTGAGTGTTGCTTTGACCAATCAGATTGCGTCGCAACTACTGTGACCAGGTTTTTGCCAATATACACCACAAAAACCGAGAATTGTGCAAGATTACTAATCTTGCCCTGCGCGGCCCGCAATTTGGGCCTTGACCTTTAAGGCATTATTTTATCTGTTGGAGTAGATAAATTGACCTATACAATTCAGTAGTTTGAATAGTAAAACATCACAGTAGTATCGTAGTATTATCATATGTGTATGTTACTATAGCAGGTGTCTCTGTCAAATGTTATATTTGTGTTGTAGGCTGTAGTGAGGCATACTGTAGGGGGTATAACCCTTTTAGGGTTCATACGTGTATCACCCATGCTGCCTAGTTTCATCATTCCGATGTTCCTACATTCCAACATGGTATCATCGAGTTGGTTCGTTCTGCTTTCCCTACTGCCCTACGCGCTGCTGCCTTAGCGCGCGCCACTGCTTTCTGTGAACTACTGCCCGCTGCCACCCGCTGGCCTACCGCCGCGCCGCTGTTGCCGCTCCTGATCGCGCTGCTCCGCGCGCGCTGCCTCGTGCTCCGCGCTTCCCCCCGCGCGCTGCCCTGCGCTGCCCTGCGCGCTGCCGCTCGCGCCGTCGCCCGCGCTGCCCCGCCGCGCCGCCGCCTGCGCTGCCCCGAGCGCTGCCGCCTGCGTTGCGCTGAAGCGCTGCCGTCTGCGCTGCCGCGCTGCCGCCCGCGCTGCAGCCTGCGCTGCCGCACTGCTGCTCGCGCCATCGCCTGCGCTGCCGCCCGCACTGCCATGTGCTGCCCTGCGCTGCCCCGCGCTGCCGCCCGCACTGCTGCCCGCCCGCGCTGTTGCCCGCACTGCTGCCCGCGCTGCCGCGCTACCGCACGCCGCCCGCACCACCCGCTACCAAGCCGCCCCGCCGCGCCGCCCTGCCTACCACCGCGCCACGCCGCCGCGCAGTCCTGCCTACCGCCGCGCCGCGCCACGCTCCCGCACTGCTTGCTGCAGCGCCGCCCGTTACTGCCGTGCCGCAGAGGGGCGCCCTATCAAGTTTGGGCCATGGCTAGATGACCTGCACATGTACTTGCAGAGTGTTACCAAGGACGATGGCTGTTTGAGCACACGCCGGGGTCCCTCAACCCCCCCCAAGCCTCCAGTAGAGCCACTAAATGTAAGATGTTCAGCAAGCCACGCACGCCCGAAACCGAATATGTTCATCAACGCAATAGTATATCATCGCTGCTCAACGGTTGGAAAGCAAACACTTGACCGCTGCAACGACGCCCTGTCGAGACATGGTTGTCGATAACATATCACCGCTTGTGTGATTGCCTTGTGCTTCATACCACTCCCTTTATGCACCATGTTGAAAGTCCATGCAACAATTGAGCCCAATCCAATACCATACCACAACGGTTTCACCGTCGGTTGCAAACCAAACACCTGGTCGCTGCAACGTCGCCCTGTCGAGACATGGTTGTCGATAACATATCACCGCTTGTGCGATTGCCCTGAGCTTCATACCACTCCCTTTATGGACCATGTTGAAGGTCCATGCAATAATTGAGCCCAATCCAATACACTGACCACAACGGTTTCACCGTCGGTTGCAAAGCCAACACTTGATCGCTGCAACGTCGCCCTGTCGAGACATGGTTGTCGATAACATATCACCGCTTGTGCGATTGCCCTGAGATTCATACCACTCCCTTTATGCACCATGTTGAAGGTCCATGCAAGGATTGAGCCCAATCCAATACCTTATGACAACGGTTTCACCATGTCTCGCAAGCCATGAGCCTGAACGCTGCAACGTCGCCCTATTGAGACATGGTTGTCGATAACATATCACCGCTTGTGCGATTTCCCTGTGCTTCATACCACTCCCTTTATGCACCATGTTGAAAGTCCATGCAACAATTGAGCCCAATCCAATACCATACCACAACGGTTTCACCGTCGGTTGCAAACCAAACACCTGGTCGCTGCAAGATCGCCCTGTCGAGACATGGTTGTCGATAACATATCACCAATTGTGCGATTTCCCTGAGCTTCATACCACTCCCTTTATGGACCATGTTGAAGGTCCATGCAATAATTGAGCCCAATCCAATACACAACGGTTTCACCTTCGGTTGCAAAGCCAACACTTGATCGCTGCAACGTCGCCCTGTCGAGACATGGTTGTCGTTAACATATCACCGCTTGTGCGATTGCCCTGAGATTCATACCACTCCCTTTATGCACCATGTTGATGGTCCATGCAAGGATTGAGCCCAATCCAATACCATACCACAACGGTTTCACCATGTCTCCCAAGCCATGAGCCTGCACGCTGCAACGTCGCCCTGTCGAGACTTGGTTGTCGATAACATATCACCGCTTGTGCGATAGCACAGTGCTTCATACCACTACCCTTTATGCAGCTTGTTGAAAGTCCCCTCAAGATTGGGGCCCAATCCAATGCCATACAACAACGGTTTCCCATTAGGCACTAGTGATTGTCGTGTTTAGATATCGTCCAACGTCGTTTCACCGTTGTGGCATTCAACGTGTGCTTAGTACAATTGTCAGAAGGAACAATTCTGGACGCTCAAAGTGTGTGTGACATGAGCCCAATCCACTACCTTACCACAACCCTATACTATTACATGAGCAACGTATTTATTGAGGATTGTATTTGTTGTAGTTTTGAAGCATATTTTGCTTGTATGTGCAACGTTGTTCATGTCGCGTCAGCACTGTACTTTACAGGGTTTAGGTTACATTCGCGGTAGTGGTCCAGAAACCGTTCCAGCGTGTGCAGTGATCGATGTGTTGGCAATACTGATTGGCCGACGCATCTCAAACGACTGCTTTTGCGACAAAAGCACTAGCCAAGCGGCATCCGCCATTGAAGTGGCTGTGATCGAGCGGTGAGTGGGTTTAGGATCGGGTGGCAAAAGGTACACCGTCCGATCTAGCCTGATCTGATTAGAGTCATTTCTCTCGTCTCCAAGCCACCCCAACCACCCTCGTGCCCCACCCACCAGCTTCCGTCACCCTCTGGCCCACAACTTTGACGCTGCTCGATGGTCGTCGTAGTAGTGGGCCTTAGCTCTGTGCTTAATGACTACTATTTCAGTTAAAGTTGAAGAAGAGCTTTTCGACGCGACATTCTTGATTAGACCGTTGAGTCTGCCTTAATTACATTTCTTTGCGGTACGGTTAGTAAACCTACTCAACCGTTCCGCCCATTAAAAATAGCATTCATACTACAGCCATGACACATGCCACTCGGCAAAAAGAAATGGAGGATAAACATGCCGGACAACGCGCGACAAGGAGGCAGTCTCTTCAGACCAATCGGGAGGGTGATGGTGGATCTAAAGCTACTAAAGCGTCCGCCACGCGTGGCAGTCAACAGAAAAAAGGAGCAGGAAAAAAGGCCGCGCTTGGACAGGAGAAGTCCGGGAAGAAGGCGGAAGACAAGGGGCAGCGATCAACGCCACGCAAGCGGGTTTCTACCGTGAAAAACGTTGCGGAAGATGCCTCTGGTGGAAGCGAGACCGGGCCGATTGACGACGGCACCATCGGCGCCAAGGAAGATCCTGGGCGAGGGAGCGTGAGTCTTGTTGATCCGTCGGCGGAGAGAGAGGGCTCGGCGATAGGGGGAAACCACGGCGACGCTCCCCGCGACGAGCATTTCGCCATCCAGGAGTCCAAGGTGGAAGCATCGCAGCACCATCTGACGCTGCTCCAGCCGACCGTGGCCGAAGTTTCTGCAGCCGTGGTCGAGAAGGACAACGATGGGGAGCACGATTCTATGGAGGAGCAACACGGCATCGCCGACGTCGGTGGCTCTCCTCCTTCAGGTGGACGTGGGAGGAGTAGGCAGAGGAAGAGTGATGGGGAGGAAGAGGATGACACCGCCCTGACCGGGGACATCACTACGCGGGCGAAGAGGCGGCAGACGACAGGCAGTGCTGACGACGTCGGTGGCGCGGAAGTTGGGACAACGCGAGGCACCAGGGAAGCAAGTGGCAAGTCGACGGGCCATGCATTGCGCCAGAAGGGCCGACCCGGAGCGCGGAAAAACCCAGCGGAAGAAGGGGCAAGCAAGCAGCGAGGGGGAAGAGGCCGAAAAGCCGCGAAGAAGACCCTGAGGATGCGGAGGTGGAGGATGAGGGGGATGAGGGGGATGAGGAGGAGGAGGATGATGAGGAGGAGGATGAGGAGGAAGAGGAGGATGAGGAGGATGCGGAGGAGGAGGACGCGGAGTTGGGGGAGGAGGAAACATATGAGGATGATGATGAGGAGTTTGAAGAGGAGGAGGAGGAGGACAAGGAGGGGGACGACGAGGATGAGGAGGAGGAGGAGGAGGAGGAGGAGGAGGAGGAGGAGGAGGAGGAGGAGGAGGAGGAGGAGGAGGAGGAGGAGGACGACGACGACGAGGAGGACGAGGAGGAGGATGCGGAGGAGGAGGAGGAGGAAGGGGCGAAAGAGGAAGAGGAGGAGGATGTGGCGGCAGTGAAGGTCCGGGGAGCGCGAGGCAGACGGGGGAGTGGTACAGGGAAGGTGGGGGGCCGGACTCATCATCCCCGAAAACGCGGGGCAGTTGACGCACCTCTTGGCGAAGCAGCGGGCAAATCGAAGGTGCGTAAAGTGAAGGTCGAAACTGAAGGGGGTGGTAAAAAGCAGGGGAGCCAAGGCGCAAAAGGGGATGGAGAAGGAAAGAATGGCCGCGCCAAAGGGGTTCTAGTCGGTTCGGCCAAGAAGGAAGCTGCCGGTAAACGTCACAGCGGCCGCCAAAGCACCCCGCGGAAAGGTGGCAACGAGCAGGCGCAGGCAGCTAAACCGAAGGGCCTGCAGCGAGGTAAGCGCTGTGGCCGATACACATGGCGTTGTGTCGCAGTCTGTGCTAAGCCGTCCCTATTAACACCACCCATCCCTTGTTTTCCCCCTGCAGGGAAAGGCAAGGTCGACGAATCTGCAAAGCAGGGTAAGGCCACTATTTCCAAAACAGTACCATGCTAAACCCGATTTATATTCAAACCGCTGCTCGTTTGCATGCATGTGTGCCCCTGTATTGAACGTAATCGACTCTAACTCTGTGCTCATGCTCCCTATAACTCTCAGCCCCTCGTGTTACAGGCATTGGGCCACCGGTAAGCGTGCAACGGATGCAGATAACGAAGGGGGCCGGAAGAGCGAGTGTTACCCCGCTATCCACAGGAGCCCCGCGGTTGTTCACGCCTTATAGCAGCCCGTCTAAAGTCGCTGCTACAGCACCCGGCACACCAGGAGGAGAGGATGCCAAATCCCCTCCACAAGGCCACGTCACGCACTCCCCACTCCCCTCACCATCATACCCATATCGGCAGCTCCATGCATCTCCTGTCCGGGGCAGAGCGGTCTCCCCCTTGGCCGGTCATTTGCACCGGCATCAGCCAAGCACTTCTGCCAGTCCCTTCCCTGAGCTGCCCTTTTCCCGCCAGCGTGATAGTGTGAGGGCACACGGGACTGCTGCAAAAGACATTGATCCCCTTGGCCAGAGGGCGGATTCTTCAAACCCTGGCCCCAATCCCATGGGTGCCGTAGGTGAAAGTGCGGAGCAGGAGCAGTTTGTTACACGGGAGGAGTTCGAGGCGCTCTGGGCTGAGATGTACGCCATGTTTGCTCAGCTCGGCCTGCGTCGTGGAGCACCTGCTAGTTATGCCGGGGGTTCCGCAGTGGTGCCTATGGCTGGTACCCCCCCGCCGATGAGTGCCGTGGACAAGGCACGAGTGCTAGTGTTGCAGGAGACAAGCCCATTCCCGGTATGTGACGGGCCAAATGGGGTTGGTTGGGGTTGACGTGGCAAAAGGGCGGGGTTGGGGATGACGTGGCGGATTGGAGGGTACACGGGAGCGGCGCGTGACGGGGCGAGGCGTGTCAGGGAGGTGGGGGGTGACGTGGCTTTTGATAGGGGTGTGACGTGGCAAGTGGGCCGGGTTGTGGATGACGTGGCGGATGCAAGGGGGTGTGACGTGGCGAAAGGCGAGGGTTGGGGATGACATGGCGGTTTGTAGGGTACACGGGCGTAGGCGCAAGACTAGACGAGGCGTGTCAGGTGGGTGGGGGGTGACGTGGCTTGTGGTAGGGGGGTGTGACGTGGCAAGTGGGCCGGGTTGTGGATGGCGTGGCGTATGCAGGGGGATGTGACGTGGCGAAAGGTGAGGGTTGGGGCTGACGTGGCGATTTGTAGGGCAGACGGACGTAGGCGCAAGACGGGGCGAGGCGTGTCAGGTGGGTGGGGGGTGACGTGGCTTGTGGTAGGGGGGTGTGACGTAGCAAGTGGGCCGGGTTGTGGATGATGTGGCGGATGCAGGGGGGTATGACGTGGCGAACGGGCGGGGTTGGGGATGACGTGGCGGTTTGGAGGGTACACGGGAGCGGCGCATGACGGGAAGAGGCGTGTCAGGTGGGTGGGGGGTGACTTGGCTTGTGATAGGGGGGTGTGACGTGGCAAGTGGGCCGGGTTGTGGATGACGTGGCGGATGCAGGGGGGTGTGACGCGGCAAAAGAGCGGGGTTGGGGATGACGTGGCGGTTTGTAGGGTACACGGGAGCGGCGCATGACGGGACGAGGCGTGTCAAGTGGGTGGGGGGTGACGTGGCTTGTGGTAGGGGGGTGTGACGTGGCAAGTGGGCCGGGTTGTGGATGACGTGGCGGATGCAGGGGGGTGTGACGTGGCGAATGGGCAGAGTTGGGGATGACGTGGCGGTTTGTAGGGTACACGGGAGCGGCGCATGACGGGACGAGGCGTGGCAGGTGGGTGGGGGTGACGTGGCTTGTGGTAGGGGGGTGTGGCGTGGCAAGTGGGCCGTTTTGTGGATGACATGGCGGATGCAGGGGGGTGTGACGTGACAAACGAGCGGGGTTGGGGGTGACGTGGTGGTTTGGAGGGAACACGGGAGCGGCGCATGACGGGATGAGGCGTGTCAGGTGGGTGGGGGTGACGTGGCTTGTGGTAGGGGGGTGTGACGTGGCACGTGGGCCGGGTTGTGGATGACGTGGCGGATGTAGGGGGGTGTGACGTGGCAAGTTCACACAGTGTTGCTAACCACCATCCTGAGGTCCCGCGGCCACAATCATAACAACTGGTTTCTCTCTCCCTTGTCGTGTTGTATACCCTACACCCCTGCGCAGAACAAAGCCTACTTAGTGACGTCTCAGCACTTGTTTCTGAACCCGCCGAAAAAAATACAGTACTACCCTGCACCGGAGGAAGTGTTCGAAGCGTTCTCTGTCCACTTGTCTGCAGAAGGGCTCGAGTCAATGAAGCTGCTGTGGTTGCACAATGACAAGTCAACCATGACAGTCTTCAACCACCAGATGTCGTCAACAAGGTCAACAATCAACTCCACCCTCAGGCCAGCAGCATACACCGGCATGGGCCATGCCGATTTCCGCCATCTCGTGGATAGCCTGCCCTGTGAGCTCCGCTCAACGAGGTGGTTTTGCTAGCCGAGTACAGAGATGGTATGTGCAACTCGAAAACACCATATGCCCCACCAAATACAAGTTTGCAGCTACATATCACCGTGCGATGTGGCACACCCTGAGTCTCATTCCCCCACTTGATTTCTCTGCACCCCCTTTCCAACCCACGCCACGGGTGTTGACTTCATGAGTGCTGCAGGAGTCTATGTTGCTGGAGTTTCGCGTGCGAACCCCCCCAATGGCTGCAACCCATAACCCCCCCCTCCACCAACCCCCCCCACCCGCCCCCCCCCCCGCGTTCCCCCATGATCCATAGTGGGGGATACACATTTTGAGGCACAAGGCCTGATCCCATACACGCCCAGCGATGCACTCTCCTATACCTCTTACCACCCATCCTAAGCGAGTAGAATCACACCCAGTGATGCTCTCGGTGTGAAGTCGTTCACTTTCTTGCAAACATAGCCCAACCCTAAACCCAGAAGCGTCTCGCGACCCTTTCTCCGCCCCCCCTCCCTACCAAAATGCAGAACAATGGGCTCTCAACTGGCACTTCAGCACCCCTTGTTCGCTTATGCGTTCAAGATCTCCTTCAAGAGGGGCGGGGTCGTGTTCACCAAGTTCAAGAGCCGCATGGTGGCATGGGGCCGGTTTTCGGTGAGGATGTAGATATATGTTTGTACACACATGCCTCATTCCCTTGCCTGTACTTCTGCCCATCCCTGGTCAATTAAGCCTTTGCGGTTACGTAGATAGTGACAACTGAATCACCGCTTTCAGTTGGGTCATTTACCCGTAACCCCCCCTCCTCATAAACCACCCACCCAACCCTACACCATACTGCAAATCGAGTGGCCCTTTCTGCAGGATAAGCGTCGCAAGCGAATTAGTAGCCAGCCGGATCAAAACAGGCCAGACTACTTGGAGTGGTGCGAAATGGTCAAACAGATGATCCACTTTGCTGTCGTGAAGCGTAGGATCCAACACGATCCGGCTCAGGGTGTGTTCGTCTTCCCGAAACAAGTTCCTCATCGACGATGGCGACCTTGGAGAGGTCGTTCTTGCCCACCGGGCGCTTCCAGGGCCCGGCATTGCGTAGGCTATTTGACCTGGTGCTAAACCTGCTTGTTGCTAGAATGCTTAATAATTGTTGTTGTAAACCGGAAATATAAATGCAATTTTGAAAAGCTCAACATAAAAAATGAACAAAACCAGAATTTAGCTTTGAATATTTTGGATCCAAATTTGCACCAAAACGGATTGCGCCCGAATGCCATCCGGAAAAGCTCGAGTGCCAAATCGGAACTTGACCCGAGCCAAACCTTGCCGCGCGATGTGTCTCGGAGCTCCTATCAAATGACTCCAACCGTCGGTCCAAATTGGCTCCGGATTTTTTTACGCCAAGTCAATCTAAATTAAGACTCATCCAAACTTGGCATAGGGTTTTGTGATGTATCACACTGCATATGAACTGGCCTTGTGGCTGCTTGCTTGTGCTCTGACTGTTTGGTGATCTTGAGATCCACCCTGAGCGTTGTTTTGTTGCTTCTCTTGACTGGTCTTGTGACCGTTTGTGGTTCTTGCTGTCTCTTGCTATCCCTCACTTAACCTATGGGGGTGTGTCAAATGTTATATGTGTGTTTTAGGCTGTGATGAGGCATACTGTAGGGGGTACACACATGCTGCCTAGTTTCATCATTCTGCCGTTCCTACATTAACAGTCTCTCCGCGTGAGTTACAGGTAGTAGCGCGAACTTTCTCGTGACTCCTCGCGTGACACTATGAAAGTACCGCTCCATAGAGTCGACTCGATACTCAGCCCGTTGAGTGAACAGATACATTACCGAATAGGTACTTTGTTAGACGATATATCTCTTGTACTTTTTCATTATGATCTATTCTTGTTCTCACACTCAACCAGTACAAGAATTCAAGAATTTCGCTCTATAAATTTACTAAGGGCTAGAATCTTAAAGATCCTAAGGGCTTTTCTCAGCCCAACATGGTATGAGAGCAGGAGAGTTTACGATCTCATAAACTACAGCTTCACAATTTTCAGTAACGGAATCTTCATTATCAGGGATAATTTACATACATGGCAGATGGTAACAACGGTAAAGCCCACTTACAAAGTGGAGATGGTGATACGCAATAACCCTCTGCACCACCACTACCTGGCTCTGGTTTGACCTTTGCCAGCCCTGTTCCAACATCTGCATCTGCAACTGGATTAGGAGGTGCTGGAGGATCCTCCCCGTCCTTTGCGTTCAATACTGCTGATGGAGATGGCGTAGTCGCCATCGATCCTGCAATACTTAATGCAACAAGTCATGCAGTGTTTGTCAATATTTAATGCAACTGCACCTCAAGTACTGCAAGCACCACAAGCATCAACATCGGTGAATATGGGGACGTCACCTATGAGTGTCGATGGGATATCTTACATGCAACAACAACAACGACAACCGGTTTCTTACTGTGTAGTGCCTCGACAGTAGCCGCGGACCACCTTTGCATTTGTACCACTCGGTGTACCTGCGCAACAGCAACAGCAATAGCAACAGGATGGAGATGGTTTGGGAGTTAGAGACACGACGAATTATCAGACAGAGATGCTCAATATTCTGAAGTTTCTGACTTCAAAGCCTTTCGACGGGAAATACTTCTTCGCTTGGAGTTTTGAATTCGAGCTGATGATGGAAGCAGCTTAAATCTGGAAGTACTTCACAGGAGAGGCGCATTTTCTTGTTCATGGCACACCCGAGCAACAGCGCGGTTTCGGTTTCCAGTCAATAATGGCGTTCACAATTCTTCTTCGTAACATGTCACCAACTTAACAACAAGGCATCAGATCTTACAGGGAATTCGGGAATTCAGCGGAGTTAGCCTGGCAACATATGAAGCGGCTTTATCAGGCAACAGACGACGTTACATAGAGCGAGCTCACCTCACAGTTAAACAACGTGGAGATGAAACCAGGAGAGAAGGCATTATAGTAAATCAACAGGTGCAGACAATTGCGAGACCAGCTCAGACGAAGTGGAGGCAACTTCCCTGACTCCATGTTTGTGACAGTCATAATTGCTGGACTTGGACCACAGTGGCGTCAGACGCACTCGCTTCTTCAAACTCAAGGCAATGTCTCGGAGATGCACCTCTGCGCACCTCTTCTTGCTGAACCACAAGACATCGATCTGTACGACAACAAAGGCAACAAGAAGGTCAATCAGTTTGCTTTCATAACACACAGACAAGTGGAGCCACAGAAGCAGCAACGTCAGAAGCATTTTCAGCAGCAGCAGAAACAGCGACAATAGCAGCCACGACAGCATCAGCAGCATTACTATGTACCACCCTTCTGTCACAACTGCAAAACTTCTGGGCACTCCCGCGATCACTGCTCACAACGTCAACAGTTAGCACCTCAGCGTACAGTTTCTGCTCCACCACAGGTTGCTGCCGCCACTGCTTCAGCTGCACAGACCAAACCACGGACTGCATCAGCATTAATGAAAGGACGGAACGTCCAAGTTTGGAAGACATGTACAGATTCTTGCATTCCAGACTCACCTCCAACCTTCGCACCAGTTGAAGTCGAGCAGCCGATTTCAACAACTCTTGAATTCAACCCGCAATACGCAAACGTCGCCGCTAGTGCAGATTACGGACCCAATGTTTGGTTCCTCGACACTTGCTGCGCACAACACAATTGCACGTTAGACATCAACAACGGTTTCTTTATCGAGCATGAGACTCGGCTTCAACAGTAGGTAACCGTTACAGTTGCAAACAACCAAACGCTACGTTCCAGACGACAAGGCACCGTTCTCCTTTAGTTGCCAGAGACCAAAACATTAATACAGCTCTCTCAAGTTCTCGTTGTACCTGGGCTCGGTTACAATCTTCTTAGCGTAAGCCAGCTCATGGGACGAGGAGTGCACCTGGAGTGTGACAGTGACAACAGGGAAATCAAGTAGTATTCTTCATAGGGTGGTTTCTACGTGGCAAAAGCAGTACAGTAGGGTGGCGTGTTTGTACTCGACGTGGAACAAAATGGTACTTCGGCAGACAGCGACAAAATCCTTGCCTTCGGTTCTTGGACGAACTGTCATCCTAAGGAGTTGAACACCGAACCACATCATCTTGGATTTATGCAAGAAGACATTACACCGATAGCATCAGAAGCAGGAACACCTGGAACATTACGAGCAACAGCTGAGTCGATGAGCACCGGCGGGGAAGCAGGAGCACAGATACAGCATCCATCCTTACCTTCTACATCTTCACATTCGACAGGTCCTCTCGTCGTCGACACTTCAGCTACTCAGCGCGGTACCATCAAAACAGAATCACACCGGAGTCCTGCGAACTTCAACGCGTTCTACACAAACTCTAATCTCTATCGTCGAACTGCAGGACACACAACATCGAAGGACATTTGGCATAAGGGGTTAGGACATCTAACGGTTCAACAACATATAACACGATTCGAGCAGGTGTTCTTGACAAAGACGCGCTGTTACTCACAGGTAGACAGGAACTTCGTCGACCGCAACACATCTACACGTTGTGTTCTGAAGCATATCTTCCTCGGGAGTCTCATCATAATCCGAGTGCACCTGCATACTGAGAAGAAACGAGGAATGAAAATGACTAAGGGAAAGTTGGGTACAAATACAAACCCTAGAAAACTGTACCCCATATGTGCTACCCCACTATAGCCTACAGTAGCTCTGTCATATAAATCTGACACACCCCCATAGGCAAAGTGGGGGAGAACAAGGGGTCACAAGACCAGTCAAGCAAAGCAAAGCAAGCTCAGGGTGGATCACAAAGTCACCACACATTCCGAGCACAAGTTCAAGGCCACAAGGCCAGTTCACATGCAGGATTACATATATATATAAGGCTAGACAAGCAAGAGCAGGTATATACATATATGCAACAGTACAAACAAGGTCAAGGGGTGAGCAAGTGAAGCAAGGTAGGCACAAGGCCCAGCTGAGTACGGAAACGCTGATGATCACAAGGCGCAAGTGCCTTGGTGAAGATATCAGCAGTGTTGGCCTGAGAGGCCACGTACGCAAGCCGCAGCTGACCACGCTGCTGTAGCTCACGAGCAAGGAAGTAGCGGAGAGCAATGTGCTTCGTTCTGTGCTCCAGTCTCTGCTCTCGACACAAGGCCAGCATGGCCTTGTTGTCTACGTACAGCACTGGAGGAGAACGAGGCGGCTCTCCGAGGTCAGTCAGCAGGTAGGTGAGCCAGCGAAGCTCCTGTGCAGCCATGGCCCCGGCGTAGATCTCAGCCTCACAACTGGAGCCGAGAACAGAAGACGAGCGGGTAGCCCGCCACGAAACAGAGCCGGAACCAAGGCTGAAGGTGTAACCCTGTGACGACCGCTGCGTAGCCTGGTCGTCAGCCCAAGAAGCGTCTGCGTGCCCAGTGAGGACCACTGGACTCTGCCCTCCAAGCACAAGCCCCATGCCCGACGTACTGCACAAGTAGCGCAACACCCTCTTCGCTGCAGCCATGTGCTCCGGTCTGTGTCTCCCAGGAGCAACATAGCGTGCAAGAATACTAAGAGGGTATGCGAGGTCAGGTCGTGTGCAGGTCATCAGGTACATGAGGCAGCCAACAAGCTCTGGGTACGGGCCACTCGACTCTACGGACTCATCCGAAGGCAGAGCTGAGAGCGAGTGGCGAGTAGGCAGAGGAGTGGCCTGAGGCGAGGAGTACGTGAAGCCGAAGCGCTGAAGGACCTGCTGCACCATGTGTGACTGAGTCAGGGTAATGGTGCGGCGTGCTCTGTCCCGGGTGATCTGCAAGCCAAGGTAGCTGCGCAGTTCACCCAGGTCTGTGCACGTGTGTCTCTTCTGCAGCTCGGACTTCACGTGGGCGAGTCCAGCAGTGTCAGCTGTGGCAAAGACCAAGTCGTCGACGTACACGAGGATGTAGAACGGCGGCAAAGAAGTGTCGGTGCGCAGAAACAGCGACGGGTCGGCAGTAGAGGGAGCAAACCCAAGAGCCGCAAGTGTAGTCCTCAGTGTGTCGTGCCACTCACGCGGTGCCTGGCGGAGACCGTAGACTGGCCGCCGGAGGCTCCACTGGGTGCCAGGAGGAAAATACCCAGTGAAGCCAGGTGGGCGACGCAGCCAGATCTCCTCGTGCAGGCTGCCCTGCAAGAAAGCAGTGCTGAAGTCAAGAGAGTGCAGCTCGTAGTCGCGGTGAGCAGCTATGTGCAGCAGTACCCGAAGAGTGGTCATCTTCGGGGTGGGAGAGAAGGTCTGAAAGTAGTCAACTCCCTGCCGCTGACTGAAGCCACGAGCCACGTAACGCGCCTTGAAGACAGGCGGAGAACCCGGCGGCCGCTTCACCCTGAAAATCCACATGCCACTGACGATGTTCGCCCCAGGCGGGGGAGCCTCGTCAACGTAGGTGCCTGTGGACTTCCAGGAAGCCATCTCTGTGTCCATAGCTGCCTGCCACTGAGAGGAGTAGGGACCCTCTATCGCCTCCGCGTAAGAGCGCGGAGTCGGGATGTCAAGTGCATCCGGGTCTCCCTCAGGGGTAAGCAGTACGGACACGAGATGAGGTGAAGCAGCAGCCAAACACTGGAACTCCTCCTGCTTGTCCTCAAGGACGTCCGTGCCAAGGGCACACTCACCCCCGACGGACGGAGGACAGACAGACTCAGACTCAGCGACAAGACAAGCAGCGTAGTCTAGACGACAGCGAGCAGCAAAGTCGACGAGCTCAGCAACTAGGGCAGACGCAGCAGTGGACGCAAAGGAAGGGTCAGTGACAACAGTAGCAAGGAGACGCGGGACAGTAGGACTGGCAGCACGAAGAGAGTCCGACTCCGGGTCGGGAAGAGCAGGAAGAGAGGACTCAGGAGGAGAAGGCAAAGGGGCACGCAGAGGAGTAGTGGACGGACGCAGAGACATCCGGTGCGTGCCAGGGACAGGAGGAGGACGCTGACGCGAACCACGACCACTAGCGCGAGCAGTACGGACAGGCGACGCAGGACGCGACGCAGGCTCACGACGCTCGGCAAGACCTCCAGTAGGACCAGTGTAGGGAGAAGGAGCTGGCAGTGGGGAGGCCGGCTGTAACTGGAACTGTGACAGGACAGGCTGTGGACACTCTAAGGGAGGAGGAGGACCAGTAGAAGGCGGGAGACCAAGAACCTGCTGAAGGAGCGGAACGAAGTACGGCCGAGGCCGCGCGGCGACTCCAGACACAGCAGGGACAGCACCAGTACCCCCAGCGGCAGCACCAGCGCCAGCAGCACCTCCAGCTCCAGTACCTCCAGCAGCACTAGGAGCACCCCCAGCAGGACCGCCTCCAGGAGTGAACTGGTGAACCCCCGCATCCTGTAGGTCAGCACCACTCATAAAATTCGTAGAGAACGAGGGGAGGTAAAGACCAGACAGGGTGCCAGAGGGGGCCGCCGGACACGGGAGGACAGTGGAGAAGTGAGCAAGGACAGGACCCCCAGAGGGGTCTGCCAGAGAGACCGCAACTGGCCGGCCAAGCGGCGTGAGTGTGGTGCGGTCTTGAAAGAAGGAGCGAGAAGCCCCCGAGTCAAGGGTGAAGTGTGGGAGGCCAAAGCCGACGCAGAACCTGAGAGAGCAGACTCACCAGCACCCGAGGGAGCAGACGCACCTAGAGCAGCAGCCTCGCTAGCACCTAGAGCAGCAGCCTCACCAGTACCTAGAGCAGCAGTCTCAATGCCCGGGTCGGGCGGAAAACACCGGTAACAGTCACCCTCATCACTAATAGTCACAGTATACATAGCAGCAAGAATAGCATCAAAGTCAAGGTCAAAGACAGCGACACCCGCCCTAGACAGCTCACCCCAGCGGGGGATCTCAGTGGCCTCAGGGAACTGGTGACGCCAAGCGTCCGTCAGGCGGCCAAAGCAGCGCTGGGTGGAGTGCGCACCCCCGCACTGGTCACCCGCGCGGTCGCCGGTGCGGAGGACGTAGGTGCACGGACCAGTACCCCCACCCCGCTGGCGTGCAGCGTACCACTCACGGAGCTGCTGAGGGGGGGGGATGTCACGAGTGCGCTGCTGCTGCTACTGCTGCTGCTGCTGGCGCTGACCACCACCGGAGCCGACCCTCTGCGCAGCGCCACCCCGACCAGCTCCACCTCCTCCGCCGCCGCCTCCTCCACCGCCGCTACCTCCGCTCCCACCGCCACCGCCGCCGCCGCCTCCGCCTCCACCGCCGCCACCGACACCTCCACCCCCACCACCACCCCCACCGCCACCCCCACCCCCTCCACTGCCTCCACCGCCGCCTCCACCGCCCCCGCTAGCTCCTCCAGTGCCCCTGCCCCCCTTGCCCTTGCCAGGGCGGCGTCTCCCGCTAGGGGTAGACGCCGCACCGACCGACTCAAGCCCAACGAGGTCGGCCGCAGCAGCAGAGGCAACAGAGGGCAAAAGGGGGGAGGGGGAACACCCCTCAAAGATGGGGGTGCGAGGGTCACCACGAGAGGCTCCTACAGCGACTATGCTCTTCTCTGCTGCTAGGAGGGACTTCTCGAGGAGGTCAACGGTGAGAGTGGTGGGGCAAACTGAGAGGAAGTGGTCCCTGACTACGCGCAGGGAGTCAGGGAGCCGGGTGACTATATAGTAGAGGGTGATGTACATGAGGGGGGGGTTCTTGGCGCAGAACTCAGCAGGAAGCGCAGCGCGGTAGCGAGTGTCACTAGTGCGGAGGTGCGTAATGAGGTCAGCGACTGTGGGAAAGGCAGCAAGGTCAGGGAAGAGGTACGGTAGCATGAGGCGGCTCAGTGCAGCAGTGGCAGGGGAGGAGTATCGCGCAACTACAGCGTCGTACAAGGTGTGAGCACTCTTGTACTGGCTAAAGTGCGCACGCTCAGAGGTAGGCAGGTGGCGACGCACAGCAAGACGTGCAGCAGCATCTCGCGTGGCCCACTGTGAGCGAACAGTGGCGTCAGCATCAGCAGCGGGGGCAGGGGAGGCACCAGAAGTGAGGTCAAAGAGGGAGAGGCCGTCTGCTCTGTCGCACTGTAAGAAAAGCTGCAGGTCATCTATCCAGACGTCAAAGTCAATGGCCCGACCCTCAGCGTCAAAAGCGAGGACACTAGGGGTAGCCATGACAGCAGTAGACTAGCAGCGCAAACAGTAGGGTGAGGGCAGTGCTGTGAAAGAGGCGCTGCTCTTACCGGACAGGGCGGCTCGGGTGGCTCGGCTGCAGGGCGGCTCGGCGGCTCGGCTGCTGGGCGGCTCGGCGGCTCGGCTGCAGGGCGTCTCGGCGGCTCGGCTGCTGGGCGGCTCGGCGGCTCGGCTTCTGGGCGGCTCGGCTGCTGGGCGGCTCGGCGGCTGGGCGGCTCGGCTGCTTGGCGGCGCGGCGGGGCCGCTGAGAGGGCGGCGTCCGGGGCCGCTGGGAGGAGGCGGCGAGGCCGCTGAGAGGAGGCGGCGGGGCCGCAGGTAGGTGGCGGGGCCGCTAGTAGGTGGCGGGGCCGCAGGTAGGTGGCGGGGCCGCTGGTAGGTGGCGGGGCCGCAGGTAGGTGGCGGGGCCAGCACAGGTAGGTGGCGGGGCCGCGGGTAGGTGGCGGGGCCGCTGGTAGGTGGCGGGGCCGCAGGTAGGTGGCGGGGCCGCTAGTAGGTGGCGGGGCCGCAGGTAGGTGGCGGGGCCGCACAGGTAGGTGGCGGGGCCGCACAGGTAGGTGGCGGGGCCGCGGAGGGCGGCGACGAGCCGTAGGGGGCCGTGAGGGGCCGCGGGAGGGGCCGTAAGGGGCGTAAAGGGCCGCGTGAGGGGCCGTAAGGGACCGCGCGAGGGGCCGTAAGGGCGGCGCGACGGGCGCGACGGGCCGTAAGGGCGGCACGAAGGGCCGTGAGGGCGGCGCGAAGGGCCGTAGGGGGCGGCGCGACGAGCCGTGAGGGGGCCGCTAAGGGCGACGCGACGGGGCCGTGAGGGGCCTAGCGAGGGCGCGACGGTAGGGAGAGCACACAGGGCGCGACTCGGGCCTGAGCGAAGCGCGCTCCGGGCAGGAAAAAAAAAAAAAATTTCGTGGTGGTGGGCCCTAGGAATCGTTCCCACTAGGGAACCTGCTCTGATACCATGAGAAGAAACGAGGAATGAAAATGACTAAGGGAAAGTTGGGTACAAATACAAACCCTAGAAAACTGTACCCCATATGTGCTACCCCACTATAGCCTACAGTAGCTCTGTCATATAAATCTGACACATACAAGCCACTCGAGAAAGTTTACAGTGATATCTTAGTCATTACACGGCAAGAAGGGCGACCGGATCTAAACTACGTTATCACCTTCATCGACGCAGCAGCACGTTACGTTTGGCACGCGCTCATCTTATCGTGCGACCTCACTTACAACGCATTCGTGGCGTGGCTTCTTGCAGCTGGACGAGAGAGCGATCTGAAGCTGAAGAGATTTTCAGACCGACGGGGCTCTCGAGTACCTCGCACTGCGTTTCAGGACGAAATAAGGTGGATGAACACGTGGATCACCCTGTGCTGGTCGTGGGGAGGGTTAATGGGTATAAAATAAAAATATTCGTTGACGGAGGAGCTAGTCACAACCTCATCAATCTGTCAACGGCCAAAAAAATCGGAGTCAAGTTGGATAGGTGTCTGCCGGAGATCGATGCAAGACTGGTGGATGGGACACTACTGGTGATACGCGACAAGGCGCGAAGAATTCGGATGAAGTGTGGTGGCGATTTCGGGTTCAACATGAAGATGCTGGCGACGACGCTGGACGGTTGCTATGTGCTGCTGGGGCGAGATTGGCTGCAGCAATTTAATCCGACGATTTACTGGATGACGCGAGCATGCACATTGCCCGGCAACAAGGGACGTGTGACGCTTCCGAAATGGACGGAGCCATAGCCGATGACAACACGTGTCAACGTAATCACGCTGAAGAGGGCGATAAAAGCAGGAGCGCAAGGCTATGCCGTACAGCTGTACGAGGTGGCAGCATCCGAAACAATCGCCGACATTGACACGCTATGCGCTGCTGTGCCTGAGGACATGGCGAGCATAATTTGGAGGTATCCCGAAATTTTCGCGGATGACCTTCCCGACGGGCGGCCACCTCAACGATTTGAAGACCACAGGATCGAGCTGGAGCCCGGCGCGCAACCAACTGTTCAGTCAAAGTAGCGGCTCAGCCAACCGGAACTCGACGAGTTGTGGAAACAGCTGGACTATCTGCTCTTGAAGGGATTTATCCGACCAAGCACGTCACCTTTCGCCGCCCCAATACTATTTCCACCGAAGAAGGACGGAGGCCTGTGCATGTGCATTGACTATCGAACGTTGAATCGGATCACTATCAAGTCGCGTTACCGGATTCCGCGAGCGGGCGACCTGCTTGATCAGCTTCGCGGGGCTCACTATTTCTCGAAAATCGATCTGCGAGGGGGCTACTATCAAATTCGAGTGTTCGCCGACGATTGCCCGAGACTGCGTTTCGCACACGATACGGCATCTACGAGTACACTGTGATGCCGTTCGGCCTGACAAACACACCCTCGATATTCTAGCTGACCATGAATGGGGTATTCCGGGACATGCTCGACAAAAAAGTTATCGTTTACCTGGACGACATCCTGGTGTACAGCAAGACTCGGGAGGAGCATTTTTTGGATTTAGAGGAGGTGTTCCGGCGCTTGCAGCAGAATCGAGTGACTCTAAGTGTGAGTTCCTACAGCCGGAGCTGGAGCTCCTGGGGCACATTGTTGAGTGATGCTACCATTCGCATTCACGTCTGTCTGCCTCCCATCATATGTTCGTGCGTTGCATGCGTGTTGTGAGTGTGTGCAAGAATTTGTGTTTTGTGCGGTTTGGTTTTTCTGAGTGTGTGTGTGAATGTTATTTGGCTTGAGCAGATATCTGAAGTGACTCCTCTGCTCAAGAGCTTTCCGAGGAACCAATTATCGCTTCAATCGGAGCACGAACAAGAAAGTTACGAACGTTGGAGTTCGTATGCTTTTGATATTTGGTTGTGGTGACTATGGGAAGTTGTGGGGTTGACTCAATATGGGGTACAGACTTTTGGGGGTTGGGAAATTCGTCTTTTCTACTGTAGTTGCTTCCAAATGGTTGGGAGAAACCAAACCAGGTTGGCAAGTGTGGCCAAGTTGGGTTGAGGTGGATTGTGGAGGTTGGGATAGTGACAAAGGTCAAAGTTGGGTTGCCTATGGGGAAGGGAATTGTGTGGCATGGAGTTTCCTTTGGTTGGGGACTCCTTGGGACCTTCCCTCTCGTCCTCCTCATCCCTTCCACCTGGTTTAGTGCTACTCCAATTCTCTTGTGTGAACTTGTGTGAACTTTGTGATTGAGTTAAGTTCTTATGGCAGCATACCCCCCTGTGCACCGAAATTGATAAGTCGAGATTTACTTCACCTCTTGATACGTTTCAACTTGGGAACTGTAGCCACGGAGTAGGGCTACAACATATATGAGTTTAGTGAAGTTTTGACAGTGCACTTTTCGTCGACGGCGTTTCTTGTGAACTCGACTTTTCTGTTCAGAAACTAGGCCCAACGATGTTGAGATATTTTGGCTCCTAATCTTCATAGACTCCGTCCTTAGTCTCTAACAAGTGGTATCAGAGCTGATTAAGGACTTTGTGGAGAGTCTACTGAAGTGTGAAGACCCTCCTAGACCCACCATGGCCTGTGGGCGTGCCTAAGTGGAGTTCTGGAGGTTGGATGTGACTTCCGCTAAGGGGAAACTCTGCCGAAATTTCGTTGGCGCCGACACTTGTGAAGATTGTGTGGATCTACATTGTGACCAGCAAAAGGGGGAGCTGAAACCTCTGATTGGGAGCAGAGGAGATGAATCAAGGGAGTGGAGATGCAGCTGAGAAGAGGAGTGAACCGCCACCATCCAAGATCGAAGCTTTGGATGGCTCCAACTATGAGGAATGGAGCGGGCGGATGCGGAGCGCCTTCAAGCGCTACAAGCTACTGAAAATTGCAATGGGAGAGGAGAAGATGCCGGGGGAAGGAGATGCCCGCGATCGGTGGATTGAGAAGAGCGCGGTGCTGTACGACCTCATCCTCCAATCGGTCAACAACGACATGTTCCAGCACATCAAGGATTTGGTGGAGTTGGATGATTCCGGACCGAAGGCATGGAAGCTGCTACGCGACGTGATTCAGCCCAACACGCTGCCGATGGTGATTGTGTTGGAGAAGGAGTTGGCTGCCCTCTCCATGAAACCGGGAGATGATGTGAAACCGGTCCTTGACAAGATCAAGGACACCTATGCGAGGATGGCAGCGGCGGGCAGCGAAGTGTCGCAGATGCAACAGTGCACCAAGATCATCTCGGTGCTCGACAACTCGTGGGACAACCTCATCCCCACCCTCAACGTTCAGCAGGTTAAATGGACGCCTGAGTGGCTACGGCAGCAGATTCTGCAAGAGGACTTCCGCAGGCGCCACACGGGAGGTGGTGCTGCCAACAAAACTGCTGAGGGGTATGGAGCTGCAGGAGGCAGCAGAGGAAGAGGGGGAGGGAGAGGCCGAGGCCGTGGGAGAGGCTTTGGCAGAGGGAGAGGCCGAGGTGACTACAATGAGGGGCATGGGAGCTCTGGTGGCAGGGGGAGCACCCGAATGGAGGGTGCGTGCTGGTACTGCAAGAAGGCTGGACACCCGTGGTTCAAGTGTTTCAGCCGGCCTGAGGGATGGGCCCCTCCAGGCATGAAGCCGCCAAGTGGTGAACGTGCACGCGGTGGCGCTGTGCAAGGATCAGGTGCACAAGGTGATGGTGCACAAGGTAAAGCCGACCCTGGGATGTTCCTCATGGTTGAGGATGTGCAAGGGAGTGGGGGTGATATGGGTTCAGTTGGGAAGGTTGTGATGCACCCCCTCACTCACTGGGTGATCGATTCAGGTTGCACGAGTCATATGACCCCACGGGCAGATTTGCTTGATGAGGTAAAACCTCCTGGGAAGATCAAGTTTGTGGCTGCCGCTTCAGGTGCTTTGCTCCCTGTGATTGGTGTTGGGAATGCTAAGGTGATGGGAGCCAATGGAGAGCTTGTGGGGCTTGGGAATGTGCTGTTGGTTGAAGGTTTGTCCGCTAACCTTCTTTCTGTGCGCCGGCTGCAGAAGAGCAAGGCTGAAGTTACCTTCGGCCCAACCAGCTGCCGTGCAAAGCTTGGGAAGTTGCTGCTGTGGAACTTGGAGGAGAAGAGCAGCTGCATCAAGGACCTGTGGCAGCTGCCCATCATCCCTTGGAAGGGGAAACCACCAGCAACGGCAAAGGCAGCGGCAGCGGCTAAAGCAACTGCGGGAGGAGAGGAGACTGCACCAACTGCTGGGGCCCTGGATGCAGTCAAGAAGGTGCAGCAGCCACAGCAGCCACATGGTGAGGTGCTTGCTGGTGTGGCTGCGACAGCTGCATGGGCAAAGGCTTCATCTGGGAGTGGTGAGGCTGATTGGGAGACGTGGCACGAGAGGCTGTGTCATGTGAACTTTCCTATGCTGCAGAAGTTGGTTAAGGATGGGAGCTTGAAGGGGCTGGAGGTGAAGGGGGGAGCAAAGGAGATTGGGAGCTGCCCTACCTGCCTTGAGACCAAATTCACGAAGTTTCCCTTCAGCAGCAGCACAGGACCAGCCAAGGCACCACTTGCACTAGTGCACATGGATGTGGTGGGCCCCACGAGGGCCCTTTCTCTCTCGGGCAGCCGCTACTTCTTGACGATTGTGGACGACCACACGCGTGCGGTGTGGGTGTACCCTCTCAAGACTAAGGGGGAGGTGGCAGCGGCTGTTCTTAAGGAGTGGATGCCGAGAGCACAAAGGGAAAGCGGACACAAGGTGAAGGTGATCCGCACTGACAACGGAGGAGAGTTCATCGGCGCTGATTTTGAGAAGGAGCTGAAGCGGAAGGGGATCCAGCATCAGCTCACAGTGCCTTACAACCCTCAGCAGAATGGCGTGGCTGAGCGGTTCAACTGGACCCTGCAGGAAGGTGCTCGCACTCTCCTTGGGCGTGCAGGGCTGCCGGATCCGTTTTGGGTGACAGCACTGCGGCAGGTCGTTGTTGTGAAGAACCGGGTGCTGGCGACTGTGGGGGACAAGCAATGGGTCCCCTACACCAAGTGGTATGGGAGTGCGCCTGCAGTCAACATGCTGAGAACTTATGGCTGCATGGTGGTGTTTCATGTACCGAAGGAGAAGAGGGGAAAGTTGGAAGCTTCTGGGAGATGGGGTGTGCACTTGGGGCTTGCCAAGGACCACAAGGGCTGGTTGATATGGGACTTGACGAGCCAGCAACTGACTGTGTCAAGGGATGTTAAGTTCCTTGAGTCCTTGTTCTACAAGGAGTGGAAGCAGCAGCAGCAGAAGCTTCCTACAACACCACTGAGGTGCAGCGGCCTTCGAGGCAGGTGGAGGTTTCTGTCTCCAAGGAGGAGATCTCTGGGGTGACTGATGATGGGGGAGAACCTGAGGTGGAGCAGCAGCAGCAGCAGCAGCAGCAGCAGCAGCAGGAGGAGGAGGAGCAAGGTGCTCCACAAGGTGCCGGACGTACGGCTGACCGTCCTAGGAGGGATGTGCGCCCTCCTAACAGGCTGACCTATGCAAGCCGTGGCAAGCCAAAGGTGGTAAGGGCTGGGAGTGTGGCTGAGCAGTGTGATGAGGATGAGATAGCACACTGCTACTGGGCAGCCGTCCCTGAGCCCAAGACGCTAGCTGAGGCATTGAGCGGGCCCGATGCTGAAAAGTGGAAGCAGAGTGTGAAGGAGGAGTATGATTCTCTGCTAGAGAATGAGACGTGGGAGCTGTGTGAGCTGCCACCTGGGAAGAAGGCCATTTCTTCCAAGCTGATTTTCAGGCACAAGTACGGACCTGATGGGGCGCTGACCCGCTACAAGTCAAGGCTTGTGGCTAAGGGGTTTCAGCAGACAAAGGGAAAGGACTTCAACGAGCTCTATGCTCCTGTGGGGAAAGGCACAACACTTCGGGTGTCATTGGCAATGGCAGCAAACCGTGGATGGCGGGTGAAGCAGATGGACATCACCACCGCCTTCCTCAATGGGATCATTCTGGAGGAGCTGTACATGTTACAGCCTGAGGGTTTGGATGATGGGAGCGGCAGGGTGTGCAGGCTGAAGAAGGCCATCTATGGCCTGAAGCAGGCTCCTCGTGCATGGTACCACAAGTTAGAGGAGACTCTGCTGGCTGGGGGTTTCAAGAAGAGTGAGTGTGATCACAGCTTGTTCCTGCTGCAGGAGAAGGAGCAGTTTCTCATGCTCCTGGTGTATGTGGATGACATCCTGCTCTTCTCTGAGTCGTCTGCAATGATTGAGCATGTGGAGGAGATGCTGGAGATGCAGTTTAAGTGCTCCAAGATGGGAGATGTGAAGTACTATTTAGGGATGCATGTCGAGAGGGACCTTGACAAGGGAGTGTTGAGGTTGCACCAGAGAAAGTATTGTGAGGGGCTGGCTGAGAAGTATGGGCTGCAAGATGGAGGAAAGCCAGCCACCCCACTGCCTTCGGGGTTCACTGTGGAGCCCTGTGCTGATGAGGAGGTGGTGGGTGAGAGTGACAGGAAACTTTTTCATTCCATGGTTGGGGCACTCAACTATGCGGCTAACCACACACGGCCTGACATTGCCTTTGCAACATCCAGGCTTGCCAGTGTGGTTTCACGCCCCAGTCATGAGCAACTGGAAGCGGCCAAGAGGTTGGTCCGCTATGTGAGTGCAACGGCATCAGTGGGTTTGGAGTACAGTGCTGTGAGGCAGAGGCTGCAGAGGAGTGCAGCTGATTTGAGCAAGGGGGAGACACTCCTGACCTGCTACACTGACGCTAGCTTCAACTCGGTGAAAGCGGATGGCACCAGCATTGAAGGCTATGTGTGCCTGTTCGGAGGTGGTGCAGTGAGCTGGCGCAGTAAGAAGCAGAATGAGGTGGGGCAGTCCTCGTGTGAGACAGAGTACATGGCCCTGCATCATGGGGCAAAGGAGGTGGTGTGGCTGAGGCGTTTGTTGGAGGAGATTGGAGTTGGTCAGAGGGAGCCGACTGTGATTTTCTGTGATAATGAGTCGGCGGTGAAGCTAGCGAAGAATGCTTGTCTTCATGGGCTGACCAAACACATCAGGCCTAAGTGGCATTGGGTGAGAAGGCTCCTGGACAAGGAGGTGCGGCTGGAGATTGTGAAGACCCATCAGCAGGCGGCTGACATTCTCACCAAGCGCCTGGCTGAATCTGAGCATTGGAAGGGCATGAAGCTTGCTGGGATGAGTGTGCATTGAGGATGCATGCTTGAGCTATGGCATGTGGGATGATGGTTGGCAGCCAGAGGGGGATTTTGTTGAGTGATGCTACCATTCGCATTCACGTCTGTCTGCCTCCCATCATATGTTCGTGCGTTGCATGCGTGTTGTGAGTGTGTGCAAGAATTTGTGTTTTGTGCGGTTTGGTTTTTCTGAGTGTGTGTGTGAATGTTATTTGGCTTGAGCAGATATCTGAAGTGACTCCTCTGCTCAAGAGCTTTCCGAGGAACCAAGTATCGCTTCAATCGGAGCACGAACAAGAAAGTTACGAACGTTGGAGTTCGTATGCTTTTGATATTTGGTTGTGGTGACTATGGGAAGTTGTGGGGTTGACTCAATATGGGGTACAGACTTTTGGGGGTTGGGAAATTCGTCTTTTCTACTGTAGTTGCTGCCAAATGGTTGGGAGAAACCAAACCAGGTTGGCAAGTGTGGCCAAGTTGGGTTGAGGTGGATTGTGGAGGTTGGGATAGTGACAAAGGTCAAAGTTGGGTTGCCTATGGGGAAGGGAATTGTGTGGCATGGAGTTTCCTTTGGTTGGGGACTCCTTGGGACCTTCCCTCTCGTCCTCCTCATCCCTTCCACCTGGTTTAGTGCTACTCCAATTCTCTTGTGTGAACTTGTGTGAACTTTGTGATTGAGTTAAGTTCTTATGGCAGCATACCCCCCTGTGCGCCGAAATTGATAAGTCGAGATTTACTTCACCTCTTGATACGTTTCAACTTGGGAACTGTAGCCACGGAGTAGAGCTACAACATATATGAGTTTAGTGAAGTTTTGACAGTGCACTTTTCGTCGACGGCGTTTCTTGTGAACTCGACTTTTCTGTTCAGAAACTAGGCCCAACGATGTTGAGATATTTTGGCTCCTAATCTTCATAGACTCCGTCCTTAGTCTCTAACACACATGGCTTCAGGAGAGGGTATTAATATTGACCCTTGTAAAGTGACAGCAATTTCTCAGTGGAAGCCGCCTACGAAATCACGGAGCTGCAGAGTTTCCTCGAGTTTGTGAATTACGTCCGCTGTTTTGTACCAAATTTGGCGGGGGTGACCAAGCCGTTAACGGACATTCTGCACAAAGGTGTGCTATTTTTGTGGGGGGGAAGAGAACAGCCGGCCTTCGACGAGCTCAAAAATATTTTGAGTTCACCCGCGGTGCTTCGGCTCGCATATCCATCTCGACCGTTCAAAGTCGTAACGGACGCCAGCGATTTCGCCGTCGGCGCTGTCCTACTACAGGACTTCGGCTACGGGCTGCAACCCATCGTGTACAAGTCACGCAAGATGCAGCCACCCGAGCGCAGCTACCCTGTACACGACAAAGAAATGATGACCGTCGTCCACGCATTTCGTACCTGGCGCTGGTACCTCACGGGAGCCGACGTTACGATCAGGATGTCAGAGTTATTTGACATAGCTACTGTAGGCTATAGTGGAGTAGCACATATGGGGTACAGTTTCCTAGGGTTTGCCTTTTGTACCCAACTTTCACTTAGTCATTTCATTCCTGTTTTCTTGATTCACATGGTATAGAGCGGGTTCCTACATGGGACCGTTCCTTCCTAAGGGCCCACCATAAGAAATGTTTTTTTAGCTGCCCACGCACATTGCGCCCTGCCCTAAAAAATTTTTTTTAGCAGCCCCTACGCTGCCCCTACGCGGCCCCTACGCCGCCTCCCACGCGCCCCCTATGCGGCCCCTGGCGGCGCCCTGACGAGGCCCCTGCCGGCGCCCTATCGCGGCCCCTGACGCGCCCCCTGGTGGCGCCCTGACGCGGCCCCTGGCGGCGCCTGACGCGGCCCTGACGCGGCCTGACGCGGCCCCTGGCGGCGCCCTGACGCGGCCCCTGCCGCGGCCCTGAAGCGGCCCCTGACGCGGCCCTGACGCGGCTCTGCCGCGGCCCTGACGCGGCCCTGACGCGGCCCTGCCGCGGCCCCTGGCGGCGCCCTGACGCGGCCCCTGACGCGGCGCCCTGACGCGGCCCCTGCCGCGGCCCTGACGCGGCCCTGCCGCGGCCCCTGACGCAGCCCTGACGCGGCCTGCTGCGGCCCCTGCCGCGGCCCTGAAGCGGCCCCTGACGCGGCTCTGCCGCGGCCCTGACGCGGCCCTGACGCGGCCCCTGACGCGGCCCCTGCCGAGGCCCCTTGCGCGGCCCTGACGCGGCCCTGCCGCGGCCCCTGGCGGCGCCCTGACGCGGCCCCTGACGCGGCGCCCTGACGCGGCCCTGTCGCGGCCCCTGACGCTGCCCCTGCCGCGGTCCCTGACGCGGCCCCTGACGCGGCCCCTGTCGCGGCCCCTGACGCGGCCCCGCCACCTACCTTTCCGGCCCCGCCGCCTCCTCTCAGCGGCCCCGCCGCCTCCCCTCAGCGGCCCCGCCGCCTCCTCCCAACGGCCCCGGACGCCGCCCTCTCAGCGGCCCCGCCGAGCCGCCCAGCAGCCTAGCCGCCCAGCAGCTGAGCCACCGAGCCGCCCAGCAGCCGAGCCGCCGAGCCGCCCAGCAGCCGAGCCGCCCAGCAGCAGAGCCGCCGAGCCGCCCAGCAGCCGAGCCGCTGAGCCGCCCAGCAGCCGAGCCGCCGAGCCGCCCAGCAGCCGAGCCGCCCAGCAGCCGAGTCGCCGAGCCGCCCTGCAGCCGAGCCGCCCGAGCCGCCCTGTCCGGTAAGAGCAGCGCCTCTCTCACAGCACTGCCCTCACCCCACTGTTTGCGCTGCTAGTCTACTGCTGTCATGGCTACCCCTAGTGTCCTAGCTTTTGACGCTGAGGGTCGGGCCATTGACTTTGACGTCTGGATAGATGACCTGCAGCTTTTCTTACAGTGCGATAGGGCAGACGGCCTCTCCCTCTTTGACCTCACTTCTGGTGCCTCCCCTGCCCCCGCCACTGATGCTGACGCAACTGTTCGCTCCCAGTGGGCCACGCGCGATGCTGCTGCACGTCTTGCTGTGCGTCGCCACCTGCCTACCTCTGAGCGTGCGCACTTTAGCCAGTACAAGAGTGCTCAGACCTTGTACGACGCTGTAGTTGCACGCTACTCCTCCCCTGCCACTGCTGCACTGAGTCGCCTCATGCTACCGTACCTCTTCCCTGACCTTGCTGCCTTTCCCACAGTCGCTGACCTCATTACGCACCTACGCACTAGTGACACTCGCTACCGCGCTGCGCTTCCTGCTGAGTTCTGCGCCACGAACCCCCCCCCCATGTACATCACCCTCTACTACATAGTCACCCGGCTCCCTGACTCCCTTCGCGTAGTCAGGGACCACTTCCTCTCAGTTTGCCCCACCACTCTCACCGTTGACCTCCTCGAGAAGTCCCTCCTAGCAGCAGAGAAGAGCATAGTGGCTGTAGGAGCCTCTCGTGGTGACCCTCGCACCCCCATCTATGAGGGGTGTTCCCCCTCCCCCCTTTTGCCCTCTGTTGCCTCTGCTACTGCGGCCGACCTCGTTGGGCTTGAGTCGGTCGGTGCGGCGTCTACCCCTAGCGGGAGACGCCGCCCTGGCAAGGGCAAGGGGGGCAGGGGCGCTGGAGGAGCTAGCGGGGGCGGTGGAGGCGGCAGTGGAGGCGGTGGAGGAGGTGGGGGTGGCGGTGGGGGTGGTGGCGGGGGTGGAGGTGTCGGTGGCGGCAGTGGAGGCGGAGGCGGCAGCGGCAGTGGCGGAGGGAGCGGAGGTGGCGGCGGTGGAGGTGGAGGCGGCGGAGGAGGTGGAGCTGGTCGGGGTGGCGCTGTGCAGAGGGTCGGCTCCGGTGGTGGTCAGCGCCAGCAGCAGCAGCAGCAGCAGCAGCGCACTCGTGACATCCCCTCCCCTCAGCAGCTCCGTGAGTGGTACACTGCACGCCAGAGGGGTGGGGGTACTGGTCCGTGCACCTACGTCCTCCGCACCGGCGACCGCGCGGGTGAGCAGTGCGGGGGTGCGCACTCCACCCAGCGCTGCTTTGGCCGCCTGACGGACACTTGGCGTCACCAGTTCCCTGAGGCCACTGAGATCCCCCGCTGGGGTGAGCTGTCTAGGGCGGGTGTGGCTGTCTTTGACCTTGACTTTGATGCTATTCTTGCTGCCATGTATACTGTGACTATTAGTGATGAGGGTGACTGTTACCGGTGTTTTCCGCCCGACCCGGGCATTGAGACTGCTGCTCTAGGTACTGGTGAGGCTGCTGCTCTAGGTGCTAGCGAGGCTGCTGCTCTAGGTGCGTCTGCTCCCTCAGGTGCTGGTGAGTCTGCTCTCTCAGGTTCTGCGTCGGCTTCGGCCTCCCACACCTTCACCCTTGACTCGGGGGCTTCTCGCTCCTTCTTTCGAGACCGCACCACACTCACGCCGCTTAGCCGGCCAGTTGCAGTCTCTCTGGCAGACCCCTCTGGGGGTCCTGTCCTTGCTCACTTCTCCACTGTCCTCCCGTGTCCGGCGGCCCCCTCTGGCACCCTGTCTGGTCTTTACCTTCCCTCGTTCTCTACGAACTTGGTGAGTGGTGCTGACCTACAGGATGCGGGGGTTCACCAGTTCACTCCTGCGAGTCAGCGGGTGACCCACTGCACGGACGCTCGGACTGGCCGACTCCTGGCCACGTTTACCCGTCGGCCGGGGTCGAGCCTGTACACCCTGACCACTGCGTCTCCTCCAGTCACTACGTCTGGTCAGGTAGCTGCGTCGGGTCAGGTGTTTGCTGCAGCGTCCAGGTCTGGTCCTGAGTCTGCCCCCTGTTCGTGTCGCCTCCTGTCTCACGAGACTCTCCTCTGGCACCACCGCCTTGGTCACCCCTCCCTGCTTCGTCTCCGAAGCATGGCCTCCCGTGTCCTTGTCTCTGGTCTTCCCCGGTCCCTCCCTCCCCTTCCTCCGGGGCCTGGCCCTACCTGCGTCCCCTGTGTCGAGGGGCGGCAGCGGGCTGCCCCTCACTCCTCCCAGTTTCCTCCGACAGAGGCCCCGCTGCAGACGCTTCACATGGATGTGTGGGGCCCGGCCCGCGTCCGTGGACAGGGTCACGAGCGCTACTTCCTGCTGGTGGTTGACGACTACTCGCGTTACACCACAGTCTTCCCCTTGCGCAGCAAGGGTGATGTCACTGAGGTGTTGATCGACTGGATCCGCGCAGCTCGTCTCCAGCTCAGGCAGAGCTTCGGCTCGGACTTTCCTGTTCAGCGTCTGCACTCTGACAGAGGTGGAGAGTTCTCCTCTGGCCTTCTGCGAGCCTACTGTCGTGCACGAGGCATCCGCCAGACCTTCACGCTTGCGGACTCTCCACAGCAAAATGGGATTGCTGAGCGCCGCATTGGCATGATCATGGATGTCGCCCGTACGTCCATGATGCATGCGGCTGCCCCCCATTTTCTGTGGCCGTTTGCGGTTCGGTACGCGGCGCATCAGATCAACCTTCACCCCAGGGTCTCCATGCCGGAGACCTCCCCAGCTTTGCTGTGGACGGGGAAGGTTGGCGATGCGTCTGCGTTCCGTGTCTGGGGATCTCGGGCGTTTGTCCGCGACTTGTCTGCGGACAAGCTGTCCCCTCGTGCTGCTCCTTGCGTCTTCCTTGGCTTCCCCCCTGACGCGCCAGGGTGGCAGTTCTACCACCCCACCTCTCGCCGTGTTCTGTCCTCCCAGGACGTCACGTTTGACGAGTCGGTCCCCTACTACCGCCTCTTCCCCTACCGCACTCCGTCCCTCCCCCCGCCACCGCTCTTCCTTGTCCCAGGTCCCCCCCCGGTAGACCCCCTCCCCCCTCAGGGTCCTGCCCCTTCAGGTGTGTCCCAGGTAGACGCAGTCGAGCCTGTCGAGGTTACTGGTGACTCTGGTGCTGCTGAGGGTGCTGAGCCTGGGGGTGCTGACTCTGGGGGTGCTGAGCGTGTGGGTGCTACGCCTGGGGGTGCTGAGCCTGAGGGTGCTACTACTGGGGGTGCTGAGCCTGGGGGTGCTGAGCCTGGGAGTGCTACGCCTGGGGGTGCTACGCCTGGAGGTGCTGAGCCTGGGGGTGCGGAGCCTGAGGGAGCTGGGCCTGCTCGTGTGGCGTCTGGCGGTGCTGAGCCTGGAGGTTCTCCGGGTGCTTCGTCTCGACGGGAGGCACTCTCTCCACAGGAGCTGCGCGAGTGGTTTGCCCGGCGCTGGAGGCGTGCTGCTGGAGCTGGAGGTTCTTCGGCTGCTGAGGGTGCTGGTGCCGCGGGTCCCGGAGGTGCTCGTACTGGGAGTACTGGAGCTGCTGGGCCTGCGGGTACGACTGGAGCTGGAGTTGCTGAGGGTGTTGGCGCTGAGGCTACTGCTGTCGGTCCTGGAGTCGGTCCTGCTGGGGGTGCTGGAGCTGGAGGTACTGCTGGCGCTGGTGCTGCCGCTGGGGGTACTGGTGCTGTCCCTGCTGTGTCTGGAGTCGCCACACGGCCTAGGCCGTACTTCGTTCCGCTCCTTCAGCAGGTTCTTGGTCTCCCGCCTTCTCCTGGTCCTCCTCCTCCCTTAGAGTGTCCACAGCCTGTCCCGTCACAGTTACAGTTACAGCCGGCCTCCCCACTGCCCGCTCCTTCTCCCTACACTGGTCCTACTGGAGGTCTTGCTGAGCGTCGTGAGCCTGCGTCTCGCCCTGCGTCGCCTGTCCGTGCTTCTCGCACTCGTGGTCGTGGTTCGCGTCAGCGTCCTCCTCCTGTCCCTGGCACGCACCGGATGTCTCTGCGTCCGTCCACTGCTCCTCTGCGTGCCCCTTTGCCTTCTCCTCCTGAGTCCTCTCTTCCTGCTCTTCCTGACCCGGAGTCGGACTCTCTTCGTGCTGCCAGTCCTACTGTCACGCGTCTCCTTGCTACTGTTGTCACTGACCCTTCCTTTGAGTCCACTGCTGCGTCTGCCCTAGTTACTGAGCTCGTCGACTTTGCTGCTCGCTGTCGTCTAGACTACGCTGCTAGACTTGTTGCTGAGTCTGAGTCTGTCTGTCCTCCGTCCGTCGGGGGTGAGTGTGCCCTTGGCACGGACGTCCTTGAGGACAGGCAGGAGGAGTTCCAGTGTTTGGCTGCTGCTTCACCTCATCTCGTGTCCGTACTGCTTACCCCTGAGGGAGACCCGGATGCACTTGACATCCCGACTCCGCGCTCTTGCGCGGAGGCGATAGAGGGTCCCTACTCCTCTCAGTGGCAGGCAGCTATGGACGCAGAGATGGCTTCCTGGAAGTCCACAGGCACCTACGTTGACGAGGTTCCCCCGCCTGGGGCGAACATCGTCAGTGGCATGTGGATTTTCAGGGTGAAGCGGCCGCCGGGTTCTCCGCCTGTCTTCAAGGCGCGTTACGTGGCTCGTGGCTTCAGTCAGCGGCAGGGAGTTGACTACTTTCAGACCTTCTCTCCCACCCCGAAGATGACCACTCTTCGGGTACTGCTGCACATAGCTGCTCACCGCGACTACGAGCTGCACTCTCTTGACTTCAGCACTGCTTTCTTGCAGGGCAGCCTGCACGAGGAGATCTGGCTGCGTCGCCCACCTGGCTTCACTGGGTCTTTTCCTCCTGGCACCCAGTGGAGCCTCCGGCGGCCAGTCTACGGTCTCCGCCAGGCACCGCGTGAGTGGCACGACACACTGAGGACTACACTTGCGGCTCTTGGGTTTGCTCCCTCTACTGCCGACCCGTCGCTGTTTCTACGCACCGACACTTCTTTGCAGCCGTTCTACATCCTCGTGTACGTCGACGACTTGGTCTTTGCCACAGCTGACACTGCTGAACTCGCCCACGTGAAGTCCGAGCTGCAGAAGAGACACACGTGCACAGACCTGGGTGAACTGCGCAGCTACCTTGGCTTGCAGATCACCCGGGACAGAGCACGCCGCACCATTACCCTGACTCAGTCACACATGGTGCAGCAGGTCCTTCAGCGCTTCGGCTTCACGTACTCCTCGCCTCAGGCCACTCCTCTGCCTACTCGCCACTCGCTCTCAGCTCTGCCTTCGGATGAGTCCGTAGAGTCGAGTGGCCCGTACCCAGAGCTTGTTGGCTGCCTCATGTACCTGATGACCTGCACACGACCTGACCTTGCATACTCTCTTAGCATTCTTGCACGCTATGTTGCTCCTGGGAGACACAGACCGGAGCACATGGCTGCAGCGAAGAGGGTGTTGCGCTACTTGTGCAGTACATCGGGCATGGGGCTTGTGCTTGGAGGGCAGAGTCCAGTGGTCCTCACTGGACACGCAGACGCTTCTTGGGCTGACGACCAGGCTACGCAGCGGTCGTCACAGGGTTACACCTTCAGCCTTGGTTCCGGCTCTGTTTCGTGGCGGGCTACTCGCTCGTCTTCTGTTCTCGGCTCCAGTTGCGAGGCTGAGATCTACGCCGGGGCCATGGCTGCACAGGAGCTTCGCTGGCTCACCTACCTGCTGACTGACCTCAGAGAGCCGCCTCGTTCTCCTCCAGTGCTCTACGTAGACAACAAGGCCATGCTGGCCTTGTGTCGAGAGCAGAGACTGGAGCACAGAACGAAGCACATTGCTCTTCGCTACTTCCTTGCTCGTGAGCTACAGCAGCGTGGTCAGCTGCGACTTGCGTACGTGGCCTCTCAGGCCAACACTGCTGATATCTTCACCAAGGCACTTGCGCCTTGTGATCATCAGCGCTTCTGTACTCAGCTGGGTCTTGTGCCTACCTTGCCTCACTTGCTCACCTCTTGACCTTGTTTGTACTGTTGCATATATATATACTCCTGCTCTTGCTTGTTTAGCCTTATATATATATGTAATCCTGCATGTTAACTGGCCTTGTGGCCTTGAACTTGTGCTCGGAATGTGTGGTGACTTTGTGATCCACCCTGAGCTTGCTTTGCTTTGCTTGACTGGTCTTGTGACCCCTTGTTCTCCCCCACTTTGCCTATGGGGGTGTGTCAGAGTTATTTGACATAACTACTGTAGGCTATAGTGGAGTAGCACATATGGGGTACAGTTTCCTAGGGTTTGCCTTTTGTACCCAACTTTCACTTAGTCATTTCATTCCTGTTTTCTTGATTCACACAGGACAGAACCCAAGTCATTACAGTACATGCGCAGCCAGCCACAGCTCAATCCGCGACAAATCAGGTGGCTCGACTACATGGAATCGAATATCCGATACACCATCACGTACAAGAAAGGCGCCAACAACATCGCCGACGTCCTCACTCGCCCATCAATGCAGACCGCCGATGTACTCATCGCCCATTCCAACCCGCTTTTATCAGGACTCTTCGCCCATGGATACAGGACCGACCGCTTCTTAAAGCAAAATCAACACCACCGGGCTACGACGCAGCATGGGAATTATTACCTAAAATCCGTTACGAACCAAATTTGGGTCCCGTCATACTGGCCCTTACGAGAGTTGTTGACCCTGGAGGTTCATGACTCTAACCTCTCCGGGCATTTTGGCATCGACAAAACACTGAAGCTACTGCAGCGGAATTTTTATTGGCCCGACGTGGCGTCGGACGTGCAGCGCTAAGTGATAACCTGCCCGACCTGCCAAGCTATGAAGTCGTCGCGACAACGCCCAACTGGATTGCTGCAGCTTCTCGAGCCACCCAAACGACCGTGGCAACAAGTGACGATGGATTTCGTCACAGGACTGCCCGCTGGCGCAAGTGGCAACGACTCGGTTCTGGTCGTCGTTGACCGACTAACAAAAATGGCACATTTCGCACCATGCCGCACGACGATCACACTTGAAGAAACATCGATGCTGTTAATCCCAACCGTCGTACGCCTACACGGGTTACCTTCAGCGATCGAGCGATCGGGATCCAAATTTTACGTTGATGTTCTGGCAGGAGACGTGGGCACAGTACGGCACCCGCAAACCGACGGTCAAACAGAACGGACAAACCAGACCATGGAGCAGCTGATTCGCACCAACTGCCCTGACCTGACCAAGTGGGAGGATTCACTCCCGATGCTGGAGTTTGTGTATAACAATGCACCCTCCACTACAACCAATCAGTCGCAATTCTACCTCGATTACGGGATAGACCCCGTGGTACCCTCATCGATGACCCCTGGCAACACGGTGCCACGATCCCAGCAGTTCGTATTGGAACTTCAAGCAGCTCGCGACAAAGCAGCATAATTTTTTCGAAAGCTAATATTGTCGTTAGCCGCTACGCCGACAAACACCGAAGGGATTTACTCTTCCGCGACGGGCACATGGTCCTCCTGGACACAGAGAATCTTTGACTGCCCCAACCAGCAAAATTGCGTCCCCGTTACGTGGGACCCTTCCGCATCATTACGATGCTGACGCCTATCATGGCGAAGCTGTTGCTACCGGATGACTGGAAAATCCACGACGCCTTCCACGTCAGTTTACTACGCCACTACGTGGCACCACAGTCGTCCGATATCGCCCGCCCCAACATCGCGCCAAGTGTTCAGCCTGTGGCAGGCCCGACACTTCATCCTTGAAAGATTTTGAATAATCGCGTGCATGCGACGCTGACAGGACGCCATGTCGATTTCCTCGTGCGATGGGTTGATCATGAAGACACGACCGACTCACTGCAAGGCTGCTCGGTATTACATGATTATCTTTCGCGCCGACGCGTGCCTGATATTGACCACCTTTCTTAAAGGGGGGGGGGGGGGGGGGGGGGGGGGTAGTGTAAGGAATTTTCCCTAATTCCTTACTGAGGCACTCTATGCGCGTACGACTCCAACTTTTGAAGTGCCAGGCTCGGTCCGATGACCTCGCCCTCCGAACGTCCCTCTCGTCGCCTTTTGGGTTTCCCAACCCCGAACCTGCACCCAACCATGCGCGGTCCCGCGACTTCGACCTAGCTAGCCTTTTCTACATCAATGCTAGGCCTCATTATTTGCTAAGTTGTTGTATTCACTTCCGAGTTACTGAATCATGCGCACTCTTTTCATTACAACTTGTTATGAATGAACTTGCAGCGTAGAATAACGAATAACAAGAATGTTGAATTACTGAATCACGATACAATGAAAACAACGAGACTAAATAGGGGAAAATCTAGCTAGGCGGGGAGGTCGGGCGAGGCTGGCTCGATAGGGTTGCGATTGGCGCGGAGGCAACCCGGGAATGGTTTGGGTGCGCGAATGTAGGCCGAACCAATTGGTCGCGTGGCCCTCGGGATGTACCCGCTAAGGGCTGGTACAGTAAGGATTTGTAAATCCTTACACTCTCCCACCTCCTAAATAATGCAGTCTTGTACGAAGAAGCAGTCCGCACTAGCGAGGATGCCGTTGATCTTCAATGTAGCTGAATCCAACGGCTGAAAATGCCTTGAGCGAATATGAAGAAAAAGGTTGGAATGTGCGCCGTTGATCGAGCAAGTGTAGATCTGACGGCTGAAAATGGCTTTGACCAAAATGAAATGATAGGTGGAATTGAGGCCGTTAATGAACTTTGAACTCGGTCTGACGGTCGACGATGACGCGAATATGGGGGTACCCTGCTGATGCGGTAAGCAGTCGCGATGGAGCAGAGACTGTTGATTTCGATGGCGCGATCGCAGTCGCCCGTCGTGTTGATGAATCCGGACAAAGGCATAAATAGTGCCGAGAAAACGCCAAGGAAAGAAATGGTGCAGCGCACTTTCTCCCGCCCTCCAAGAAAAATATCCACAAAAATCTTCACAGTTGCGCAGAGGTGAAATCCAACAAAACCCCAGGTATTGAGTCGCACGTAGAAAAGCGTTGAGCGTAGAAGTCCAGGTGAGAATGTGTCAGTGTGGAAAATCGATGACGAAACCAGGTGTTACGTGCCCAAAATTCTTCAAGGGTGAACCCGCAGAAGTAAACCAGAAACTGCGACGGAAAAATCGTTGTTACTCGAAATGTCAAACATTTTCTTCACACCACCATAAAACAAGCGATGTCCTCAGCAGCTACAGCTGGCAGCATTTGACGTGGGTGAAAATAAAGTAGTTTGTCGTGGGCGAGTTGAGTTGGGCAATTTATCGGTAGTAGAGTTGGAAGTCTCGTCCTAAAATCATATGGTCATGAAAATCAGGGTGTTGTCAGAGTATGTTATTTGTGTAGCCTGCAGTGGGGTACTCAATAGTGAGTACAGCCCCTTAGGGTTTGCTATTTGTATCCTGCTGCTTGCTAGTCCAATCATTCCTTTCTCAATTCTGTTCGTGCACACAACTCTCCCTCGTACTTGGCGCCTCCTTCCTAGTCTTAGCACGGCCTAGGCTACTAAGCCTAGGCCCGTCTGCTAGTATGTTTGACAGGTGTTACGAAAATTGGCGAGTGAAGGCGATTGGCGGCGAAGTCGATTATCGAGAGTTGGCGATGTTCGTCGAAGAAGTAAGCGGATCGAGACTCACTTTGGAAATATTATCAAACGCAGATTCAGTGTCTGCTGACGTCAGTACCTCCGCAGTTTTGTCCAGACTCGCCGAGGTTCACCGGGTAGGGACGAAAAAATACAGCTGTCTCTCCTGTCAAACTATCACATTCGCACAGGTGATCGGGCTGGTCAAACTTGCGCGACAGTTGGTCACACACAGTCACGCTGCTTCTCCTGTCTGAGCGACGACTGGCGTGCAGAGTTTGGCGACGCGGCTGAGCTCCCCCACTGGCTAGAGCTGCTTAGGCAGGGTGTGGATATCTTTGCTCTTGACTATGATGCTATCCTTACTGCCATGTATGCATTGACTGTTAGTGCTGAGGGTGATTGTTACCTGTGTGTGCCGCCCGACCCAGGTATAGAGGCTGCTGCTCTACGTGCTAGTGAGTCTGCTCTCCCTGGTACTGCGCCTGCTGAGGCCTTGCACACCTTCACGCTTGACTCATCTGCTTCCCGCTGTTTCTTTCACGACAGCACTACAGTCAGACCACTCCCTGCACCTGTTGCTGTCAGACTGGCTGACCCCTCAGGGGGCCCAGTTCTTGCCCGTTCCTCCACTGTTCTCCCGTGTCCGGCGGTTCCGTCCGGCTCACTCTCAGGTCTTCACCTCCCCTCGTTCTCTACGAACTTGGTGAGTACCGCTGCCCTCCAGGATGCGATGGTCACTACCACCACTTCTGGGGGTCAGCGTGTGACAATCTGCACGTGTACATGGACGGGCCGTCACCTGGCCACGTTCACCCGTCGGCCTGGGTCGAGTCTGTACACACTGACTACTGAGCCTCCTCAGGTAGCTGCGTTTGCGTCCGCGTCAGGTCAGCTAGCAGCCCCCTGCTCGTGTCGCGCCCTCTCGCACCAGACGCTCCTTTGGCACCACCGCCTTGGTCACCCCTCCGTGCCACGCCTCCGTTGCATGCACTCCTGTCTCCTTGTCTCTAGTCTTACCAGGTCTCTGCCTACCCTCCCACCCTCGCCTTCCCCTCCCTGTCTTCCCTGTGTCGAGGGGCGGCAGCGCGCCGCTCCTCACTCCTCCTAGTTTCCCCCGACGTCTGCTCCCCTGCAGACTCTCCACATGGACGTGTGGGGCCCAGCCCGCGTCCGTGGACAGGGCCGCGAGCGCTACTTTCTGCTGGTTGTTGACGACTACTCGCGTTACACCACGGTCTTCCCCTTGCGCAGCAAGGGGGAGGTCCCTTGGATCCGCGCTATCCGTCTCCAGCTCCGCGAGCGGTTACACGTGGACCTTTTTGTCCTGCGTCTGCACTCTGACAGAGGTGGTGAGTTTGCCTCCGACCTCTTGCGGGACTTTTGTCGTGGGGAGGGCATCCGCCAGTCGTTCACGCTTCCGGCCTCTCCGCAGCAGAATGGGGTTGCTGAGCGCCACATTGGCTTAGTCATGGAGGTCGCTCGTACCTCCATGATCCATGCGGCTGCCCCCCATTTCCTGTGGCCGTTTGCGGTCCGGTACGCTGCGCATCAGCTCAACCTCTGGCCCCGTGTCTCCTTGCCGGAGACCTCGCCTACACTGCGTTGGACGGGCAAGGTTGGCGATGCGTCAGTGTTCCGGGTCTGGGGCTCTCGTGCCTTTGTCCGCGATAATTCCACGGACAAGCTCTCCTCCCGCGCCATTCCCTGCGTCTTCCTTGGCTTTCCCCCTGACGCGCCTGGCTGGCAGTTTTACCACCCCACCTCGCGCCGTGTCGTGCCCTCTCAGGACGTCACGTTTGACGAGTCGGTTCCCTTTTACCGTCTCTTCCCCTACCGCACTGCCCCTCTCCCCCCCCCGCCGCTGTTCCTCGCGCCAGGTCCTCCTCCGGTAGACCCCCTCCCCCCTCAGGGTCCTGCTCCCTCAGGTGTGTCTCAGGTAGACCCTGTCGAGCTTGTCGAGGTCGCTGTCGACTCTGGTGCTGCTGGGGGTGGTGCTGCTAGGGGAGCTGCGTCTGGGGGTGCTGAGCCTGAGCGTGCGGAGCGGGGGGGTGCTGAGCCTGAGCGTGCGGAGCCTAGGGGTGCTGAGCCTGGGGTTGCTGAGTCTGAGGGTGCTGAGCCTTGGGGTGCTGAGCTTGAGCGTGCGGAGCCTGGGGGTGCTGAGCTTGGGGGTGCTGAGCCTGAGCGTGCTGAGCCTGGAGGCACTTTGTCTGCTGGAGGTTCTCCGGGTGCCTCGTCACGGCGGGAGCCTCTCTCTCCACCGCAGCTGTGCGAGTGGTTTGCTCGGCGCTGGAGTCTTCAGAGTGGCGCTGCTGGAGCTGGGGGGCCTGCCGCTGGAGGCCCTAGAGCTGGAGGCACTGGAGCTGCTGGTCCTGGAGGAGCTTGAGCTGCTGGTCCCGGAGGTGCTCGTACTGGAGGTACTGGAGCTGCTGGAGCCGGTAGTACTGCAGGCGCTGGAGTTGGAGGCGCTAGCGCTGGAGGTAGCAGAGGTGCTGGAGCTGCTGGTCCTGGAGGTGCTGGAGGTGCTGGAGCCGCTGGTCCCGGAGGTGATCGTACTGGAGGTACTGGAACTGCTGGAGCCGGTGGTACTGCAGGCGCTGGAGCTGGAGTCCCTGGCGCTGGAGACCCTGGAGCTGGAGGTGCTGGACCTGGGGGTGCTGGTCCTGGGGGTGCTGTTTCTGGAGGTACTGTTCGGCCGCGACCGTACTTCGTTCCACTGCTTCAGCAGGTTCTTGGTCTCCCATCTTCTATTGGCCTTACTCCTCCCTTACTGTGTCCACCGCCTGACAAGTCGCAGTCACAGTTCCAGCCAGACTCCCCACTGCCTGCTCCTTCTCCTTACACTGAGCAGACAGGAGGTCTTGCAGAGCGTCGTGAGCCTGCGTCTCGTCCTGCCTCGCCTGTTCGCGCTTTTCGCACTGGTCGTCATGTCCCGCGTCAGCGTCCTCCTCCTGTCCCCGGCACGCACCATATCGCACTTCGTCCTTCCTCTATTCCACAGCGTGTCCCTCTGCCGTCTCCTCCTGCGTCCTCTCTTCCTGAGGTTCCTGACCCTGCGTCCGACCTTGCTCGTGCTGCTTGTCCTACTGTCACACGTCGTCTAGCGACTGTTGTCACTGACCCTTCGTTTGCGTCCACTGCTTCGTCTGCCCTAGTTGCTGAGCTTGTCGTCTTCTGTTCTCAGTTCCAGTTGTGAGGCTGAGATCTACGCAGGGGCCATGGCTGCACAGGAGTTACGCTGGCTCACCTACCTGCTGACTGGCTTGGGAGAGCCGCCTCGTTCTCCTCCCGTTCTGTAGGTCGACAACAAGGCCATGATTGCCTTGTGTCAGGAGCACAGACTGGAGCACAGGACGAAGCACATTGCTCTGCGTTACTTCCTTGCACGAGAGTTGCAGCAGCGTGGTCAGCTTCGTCTTGCTTACGTGGCCTCTCGGGCCAACACTGCTGATATATTCACCAAGGCACTTCAGCCTTGTGATCATCAGCGTTTCTGTACTGTCTTAGGCCTTGTGCCTACTTGGTCTTGCTTGCTCACTTCTTGACTTTGCTTGTACTGTGATCTATATACATATACCTGCATGCTTACACTTGCCAGGTTGTGATCACTGGACTGCTTGTTCTCCATTATATAACTCTGCATGTGAACTGGCCTTGTGGCCATTTGCTTGTGCTCAGAGTGTGTGGTGACTTTGTGATCCACCCTGAGCTTGCTTTGCTTTTCTTGACTGGTCTTGTGACCCCTTGTTCTCCCCCACTTTGCCTATGGGGGTGTGTCAAACTATAATGTTGTGTAGGCTGTAGTGGGGTAGCCCATATGGGGTACAACCCAATTAGGGTTTGCTACTTGTACTCCTGCATGCTGTTAGTTTCACCATTCTCGCTTAGTATTCTGACATCTCCCCCCCCTTCATTGTTGCCGCTGCCTCCTCTAGTTCGTCGTAAGTTGTTCGTACCCCAGAAAGAGTTTGTGTAGTTCCCGCGATGTTGCTCCGCGTCGTTGTCGTACGCGTTTAACCAAACGCCGAAGTACTCCCACGAAAATGTCGGCGCTCCTCGCAAAAAACCGGTAAGTCCTCGCGTAATACTCTGTAAATGTCGGGGCCAAAAACAACCCCGTAATTCCTCGGTTGCAGGTGTAGTTCTCCTCCGAAATCTTCGGACGTACTGTAGTCGCCCTCTCAGTCACCAGTAGTTTCCGTCAGTTTACTTGACCCCAGCATGTGGGTGTACAATCGAGAACCGGGGACTTGCCCTGTGTTATTCCGAGACCGAATTTCATGGAACCTAGTGGCATCAACGCCTTGACCCCGTCGTTGAAACTGCTCCCGCTGATGTTGTTTAACAAAACTTGCGTTTTCCCACCGGCGCTTTGCAGATGTTTCACCCATCGCTCGTCGCCGGCAGATAAGTCCCGAAGCTTCGGCTGCTCCCACACTCCTTTTTATTGATGGATTTCCCGAAGTGTTATTTTCACACCAGTGGGTCCTAGGTATCCCTGCCACTATGTTTCTTGCCAGGCCCCTTTAAAAACTGACCCTTCAGGCGAAGTCCCCCAACAGCTCAACCGCACTCCAAGGATCGAGGAAAAACTCTCAACTTCACCATTTTTTTGCCGTTTCACCCCCCCAATAATTTCGCTTCCCACTGTTCACCCAGCGTCCGCTTTTGTCGGATGAGGTATTGACGGTGTTGCCCGCGCGAACGCGGCTACGGTGGAGGGGCAAAAACTATCGGAGTTGGGGTAGCCTCGGTTAGAGGGAACTGTCACCCTACCGTTTTGCAGCCCACCGCGCCTATCACGCCACTACACTCCACAGCTTCCGGGTCCCAACTTCACCGTTGCGCGGTCAACTCGTGTAGAGGGTCTGGAGAAACCAGTAAACTGCACCGTTGTTGTCCATGCAGCGCCCCGATTTTCGCATGTTGTTTCACCGAGCACGCTTTTGTCGGAGCAGAACAGTGTCGCGAGCTCCTCTCTTTTTTCTTTCTTTTTTTTCGTTATAGCTGTCGAACGAGCACCAATCCAGGTGCCTTTCACCAGCATAGGGTAGGCACGTGTTCACCCCCGTTATTTGGCCAAGTAGGTTGACGCATGAGTTAGAACTAGGACTTGGTGAGGATGGTGAGGTTCGAGCGACAGAGGGTCACAGATCGTTCACACCGGCTTTTAACCTGCCCTTCGCGTCGTTCTTCAACCCCCGCTTAGGACGTGGGCCCAATCGAGTTTGATCGCGACTGATCTGATCGGGTCGGATCTGATCGGGTTGCTTGTGATCGCAATGCCCGAGCCGCCCGATCATAACTGTGTTTCGAAGAGAAATCTCAGCGGCTGCAGAGCAAGCGCGGTCCATTTACCTGGCATTTTCGACCCAATTCTAGCGAGACTGGCGACCAGACGTCACGTGACGAAATTGTTTGTTTCCCTGTAATATCGTAACCCCCAGTTTGTGTAACTATTCTCAAGCACTGCTGTGGTCCCCGATCACATGCAATCAAGTGATCGCCCGTGATCAACGAAAATCGGCTCTGATCGGGGTGAAAATCGGCTCTGATCGAGTTGGGGCGATTAGTTGATCGCGATCAGCTGATTGCCCCCGATTGCCTGAAATTGGCTTTCAGGCTTCCTGGAAGTTGTTGATTGCGTGTGATCGAGGCGATCAAACTCGACTGGGCCCACGTCTTTAGCCGTCAGGCAGTTTCTTCCTGTGTGTCCCGGTGGCTTGTACCACACTCCTCCGTAAAAGTTGGGGTGGTACCCTGAACACCGTTTAATCGTGGGTCGTTTGCAGCTGTCCCCGAAAACGACTTCTCGGTATGGAGAAACCGCTCTCGAAAATGCCGGCCAACTTGCAACAACACCAGGCACACAGCGTCGCACGAGTCGTTTCCGAGGTGTACCGGCCTTGGTTTCCCTCGTCGCCTGCGCCCCACTTCTTCGTAAGTGCGAGTTAGCCACTCCGTTTTCCGTTGCAGCCCGTACGTGTCGGCGGGTCCAAAGTTCCCGTCTGTCCACGTGCACTTCTGCCGAAAAATCCGATGACGCGCCCACCATGCAGTAAAAGCCGCTGCACTTAACAAGTCGGGCGGGACGGCAGTTGACCCCGCTTAAATCGGGCAGTTGTCGTGTCGTCACTCCTCGCCACCGACATTTTCGGACGCAGAAACTCCATGTGCGCCTGGCGAGTCCTTCCAGCTGTCGTATTCTTCAGAATCTCCGAAAATGTCGCCCACGTTGACGCAGGTCTGTTGTCGCCAGCTGCCAAAACACACTCCGCGAGTCTTGCGCGCAGGATGACGACGAGCCGTTGCCACTTGCTGCATGGGACGACTCTGAATTTGTCGCGCAGCCGTTGACCCATGTCCGACGGCGTCAACTGCCACTCATGGTGACGACTTCCGCGAATTTCGTGCAGGTGACGATGCACGTCCGCTAACGCCAGCTGCCACACAAAAATTCTCGAAATCGTCGGGAATGCAGCGGAATAGTGTTCACGTCGTAACGTCGCGACAGCTAAAGCTATCCGTTGCCGGGGGGGAGGGAGTTCACGGTCGATCGCGGCCGTTCAAGGCAAGGATCTGGCGGTGCCAAGGAGTGCCCTGTAAAATTATGGCCGCGAGGAGCAACTAACTCATTCTCCTGGCCGGCCTACGCGCAACTTCTGGACCCCAGGACATCCTTCCTCGTCCCCCCTCCGAGGGGTATTACACTCTAAAAGGCGGGGTAGGCTAGGAAAGTGGCTTTGATACCAGGTGTTATGAATGAACTTACAGAGTGCGCAGAATAACGAATAACGAGAATGTTGAATTACTGAATCACGATACAAGGAAACATCGAGACTAAATACCGTAGGGGAAACCCTAGCTAGGCGGGGAGGTTGGGCGAGGCTGGCTCGATAAGTCTGAACAGTAGGCAGAACGAGGAGCCATAGCTAGGGTTTACCTAGCTAGGCAAGAGAGAATAGGCAAAAGAGGAGGGCTTGGACTAGCAACAGTTGGGATACAAATAGGAAACCCTAAGGGGACGTACTCACTATGGAGTACCCTACTGCAGGCTAGACAAGCATTATAATCTGACACACCCCCATAGTCAAAGTGGGGTATAATCAGCACAGCAAGCAGGCATAGAGCAGGTTCACAAGGACAAGCAAAGCTAGAGGCATTCACAAAGGGCAAGTGAGGAGGAGGAGGCGGGACTGTAAGAGGAGAGGAGATAGGAGGCGACGGTTGAAGCTGCAGACACACGGGCAACAGGAGCGACACTGGCACAGTGGCTACCGGGACAGCGCCCCGGACTACTGGAGTAACTGGCTCTGCGGCTAACTCTGAGCGGCAGGAGCAACGGACCCACGGGCGACTGTCTGCAGCAGGTTACTACTGGGCTACCGGAGCAGCGCCCCGGACTACTGGTGCTGCTGACGACAAGACGGCAGCCTCCGCTCAACCTCCCCCAACTGTCCCACCCCCCTTTCACACACCCCTTGCTGCACCCCTAGCTCCACTCCCACGTCACCCCCCTAGCACCACTCCTTCGGCTCCCACACACCCACCCCCCTCAGCGGCAGCTGCAGCAGTGGGAGACGGAGGAGGAGGAGGAGCAGGGGACTGCGCACACACCCGTTACCCCCATGCTGGCCACCCCCACACCCGCCACCCCCAAACCCTAAAACGGGCAACACGGGGCAGGAGCGCGGGGGACGGCGCGGGGGACGGCTTGGGACGGCGCGCGGCCCCCGGGGCACCTCGACGGGCGACGGGATGGGGGGGACGCGCGGCCCCCATGGCGCCGCGACGGGACGACGCGAACGGGGGGGGGACGCGCGGCCCCCGGGGCGCCTCGACGGGCGACGGGATGGGGGGGACGCGCGGCCCCCGTGGCGCCACGACGGGCGACGGGATGGGGGGGACGCGCGGCCCCCGTGGCGCCGCGACGAGACGACGTGAAGGGGGGGGACGCGCGGCCCCCGGGGCGCCTCGACGGGCGACGGGATGGGGGGGACGCGTGGCCCCCGGGCAGAAAACCGTCGCGCGCCACGAGCGCGCGGCGGGATGAAAAAGTGTCGCGCGCCCCGGGCGCGCGACCAGCAGAACAGTAGCAGCGGAAGCAATAGGCGGGCCCACAGGCCAAGAGCGTAACAGCTCTGATACCATGTCAGAACAGTAGGCAGAACGAGGAGCCATAGCTAGGGTTTACCTAGCTAGGCAAGAGAGAATAGGCAAAAGAGGAGGGCTTGGACTAGCAACAGTTGGGATACAAATAGGAAACCCTAAGGGGCCGTACTCACTATGGAGTACCCCACTGCAGGCTAGACAAGCATTATAATCTGACACGATAGGGTTGCGATTAACGCATAGGCGACTCGGAAGTGGTTTGGGTGCGCGAATGTAGGCCGAACCAGTTGGTCGCGTGGCCCTCGGGATGTACCCGCTAAGTGCTGGTATAGTAAGGATTTGTGTAAGGAAAAATCATTTTCCTTACTCCGCGCCCCTGCATAACGCGTACACGACGGTTCCCGCCAACGGCACCCAACAATGAAACGTTACCCGCTCGCGACACTCGCCTCGACCATTGCTCTTGCCACTGTACACCTTGCAACCCAACCTCACGGTTCGGTTGGTAACCCGCGCTCCGGTCCTCCGCCTCGACATTTCCCAACCTCGGCGCTAGGCCCGTCGCGCACCACATTCTCGCATGACAGTTACCACGCTAGGCTTTCGCTATATATTGTTCACTCATTCCTTCGCTCATTGTACTCTTGATTCGATAGTGCAATTCTCGCTCGCTCACTCAATTGCACTCGTAATACTTGGTATTCAGAGCCTACGATCTCTTCTCGGACCGCACCCACACCTTCGCTTCCCCACTATCACAATTTTTGGGGGGGGTAGACGTCTCTCAACGATCAAGCACCGCTGCCCGTATGCCTTCTCGTAAGCACACTCAGCCACGACCGAGGCTCTCGCTGAGCTCGCCCGACACCCCCGCCATGGCCGAATTCAACCTTGCGACGTTGACGCAAGAACGCCTCGACCGACTCGTGCGCCAGCTCGAGGAATCGACGCTCGAAATTGCGACGCTCATGGCGGAACGCGACTCCGCCCGACAGCAATCAACGGTGAATGCACCAGCACCTGCAAATGTACCTGCCCAATCAAAGGAGCCGATTATCATCTCATCCGGCACACCGTCGCAGCACGACAGCGTGGGACAGCGCTCAGGCGCAGCCAGCGACGACGCCACCCAATCTATGCCGGGCATGGAGAGATCCAGGACCACACCTGGCGTAAATGTAACTCGCAAGGCTCGTCGTCACGTCGGATTTGCGACATCAGCCAGCAACGCCGATGCCACTCAAGCCGCAACGCCCGCCCTGCTTCGATCCTAGCCAGCGTGGAGGTCCGACGGTTCAATCGTGGGTGTTCACGATGAACGTGCTTTTTTTACGCGAACTATGCCACGTCAGATGCAGCGAAGATCCGGTACGCCGTATCGTTGCTGCGGGGCCCCGCCATGGACTCGTGGCGAGTCATCGTGACATCGCCACGCACCTACGAGCCACTGTCGCAAGAGGAAGGGCCCGCGGGCCCAGCCGTCACCTGGAGTTCATGTAGCGAGACAACCCAATACAGCACTTGGGACGCGTGGTGCGCAGGGCTTCGGACGCGCTTCGAGCCAATCGCGGCCTCGATTTCAGCACGTCAGAAGCTGCGCACTTGGCGACAGCTTCGGTCAGTCCAAGACTACACCAGCGGGTTTCTCGCGCTCTGCGAGCAAGTCGGCTACATGCACGAAGCGGAGCGAGTGGATCGCTACGTCCTGAAGCCGGAAATCTCGCAAGAGATTCTTCTTCGCGGGATCTCGAACTTCAACGAAATCTTGGCGCTAGCGGAGAAAATCGACATCCTACGCCGTCCGAGATCGGGGTCCTACTACGGACATCGCCCTCGAAGACCGACCGAGCACACCACTGTACACGCCGTTGCGACGAATGCAGCTGCCGCGCTGTTTAAAGGGCGCTGCTTTGCGTGCAACAGGTCGGGCCATCGAGGAGCGAATGCCCAGAGGAGCTAAGGCGTCGTGGAGCAGAGCAGGGGAGGGAGTCTGGGAGGCATGGAAACGCCAACAGTCAGTAGAGTACGGGCCAACTACTGACGAGACTCACTGCTCGCCCGACCTCACTGACCCTCACCGAGTCACAGTACCGATTCATGCAATCGATCGGGCTCGGCTGAATAAGGAGGGTACAGCGACAGATTGCCCAATACTGATTCACGTGAAAATACAGGGGGTAGCAGTGAAGATTTTTATTGACGGAGGAGCAAGTCACAGCTTAGTTAATACCGCGACGGCACGTAAGCTGCATCTGACACTTAGCCGCTGTTTACTGGAGACCGACGAAAGCTTAGTTGACGGCACGCCACTGGCTATACGGGAAAAAGTGGAGAGGGTGAAGGTTCGTTGCCGGGGAAATTTTGGGTTTACACAGGAAATGCTCGCGACGACGCTGGATGGGCACGACATTTTACTGGGACGTGATTGGCTGCGACGCTACAACCCACGAATTGACTGGACGACAGGTAGTTGCACAGTACGAAGCGGCGGTAACTGGGTCGCACTACCTCGCTGGCAGTCGCCTGAGTCTTCAACGGTCCACGTCAACTGTCAAACATTATATATGTTATAGTTGTGTAGGCTATAGTAGGTTAGCCTTTAGGGGGTACACTACTCTAGGGTTTGGTACTTGTACTCCCATCTCTTCCAAGTTCAATCACTTCTCTCAATTCTAACATGGTATCAGAGCCTAGGTTAGGAACCTAGGACCGTTCCTAAGGGCCCACCGTTTTCGCTCGAAGCGCCCTCGTGCGCCGTCTCTTCCTAGCGCCCTCGTGCGCCTCGCTCCTAGTGCGCCCTCGCGCGCCCTCCTTTTCTCCTGAGCTGCCCGTGAGCAGCCGCTAGCAGCCCGCGCGCACGGCCCGTTTTTAGGTCGCGTAGACCGCTAGCCGCCCGCGCGCGGCCCGTTTCTTGAACGCGCGGCCCCCTAGCCGCTCGCGCCGTCGTCGCCGCCCACGCGCAGCCCGCTCTGGCCTCGCGCGGCTCTTAGCGCGGCCCGCTAGCCGCTCGTCGACCGCCGCGCGCCGCCACCGCGTCCCCTTAGGCCGCCGCACGTGCTAGCCCGCCGCCTGCACGATAGCCGCCGCCCACACGAACGCAGCAGCGGCCCGCGCGCAGCCGCACCCTAGGCGCCGCCGCGCACCGTTACCTGCCCGAGCCGCGCCGCCCGAGTCGCGCCGCCCGAGTCGCGCCGCCCTGACCGAGCCGCGCCGCCCCACCTGCAGCAACTGCTGTTCCTGTTCCTACTACAGCTACCGCTACTGCTGCTACTACTCCTACTACTGTTTGTACTGCTCCTACTGAAACTATGGCTAGTCCTGCAGTACTAGCTTTCGATGCTGAGGGCCGCCCGCTGCGTTTTGACACCTGGCTCGAGGACCTCCACCTGTTCCTCCAGCTCACTGCTAAGGAGGATATTTCACTGTAACGGCGGGGGTGGTGGCGGCAGTGGTGGAGGAGGTGGCCGGGGTTGGGGCGGTGGTGGTGGCGGCAGTGGTGGAGGAGGTGGCCGGGGTTGGGGCGGTGGTGGTGGCGGCAGTGGACGCGGCGGCGGTGGTGGCGGTGGTGGTCGTAGTGGCGGCGGCGGCGGTGGAGCTCGTGGAGGCTCTGGCGGTGGCCAGCGCCAGCAGCATACCCTGTCGCCCCAGGAGCTTCGTGAGTGGTACTCTCAGCGTGTGGGAGGGCGCACACCCAGCAGCGCTGCTTCTCTCGCCTCGACGACGCCTGGCGCACTCAGTTTCCTGCTGCTACTGAGATGCCCCGCTGGTTTGATCTGATAAAAAAGAACATTGATGTCTATGCTCTTGACTTTGATGTTATCCTTGGTGCCATGTATGTGTTGTCTGCTAGTGGAGAGGGTGACTGTTACCTGCGTGTCCCGCCCGACCCGGGCATTAGGACCAGTGAGGCTGCCGCACTAGGTGCTAGTGTGTCTGCTGCCCCAGGTGCTGGTGAGCTTTCCGCTCTAGGTGCTAGTGTGTCTGTTGCCCCAGGTGCTGGTGAGGCTGCTGCTCTAGGTGCTAGTGAGTCTGCGCCCGCTGGTACTGCGTCTACTGAGGCACTGCACACCTTCACACTGGACTCAGGTGCTTCCCGCTGTTTCTTTCGTGACCGCACTGCCCTTGAGCAGCTTGCTCGGCCAGTTGCAGTCTCCCTCGCTGACCCCTCTGGGGGTCCGGTCATTGCGACCTCCTCCACTGTCCTCCCTTGTCCTGCGGTTCCGTCGGGCACACTGTCAGGTCTCTACCTCCCCTCGTTCTCTACGAACTTGGTGGCGGGTCGTGCGCTCCAGGACGGGGGTGTCCACCAGTTCACCCCTGCCTACGAGCGCGTGAGACACTGCACGTGTGCTCGGACGGGTCACCACCTGGCTACCTTCACTCGGCAGCCGGGGTCGGACCTGTACACACTGACCACTGAGTCCCCTCAGGTAGCTGCGTCTGCGTCTGCGTCAGGTCAGCTGTCTGCCCCCTGCTCGTGTCGCTCCCTGGCGCACGAGACCGTCCTCTGGCACCACCGCCTTGGTCACCCGTCAGTGCAGCGCCTTCGTGGCATGCACTCCCGGTACCTTGTCTCTGGTCTTCCCAGGGTTCTCCCTCCCCTCCCACCCTCGCCTGCTCCTCCCTGTCTTCCCTGTGTCGAGGGGCGGCAGCGCGCCGCTCCTCACTCCTCCTCGTTTCCCCCGACGACTGCTCCCCTGCAGACGCTCCACATGGACGTGTGGGGCCCAGCCCGCGTCCGTGGACAGGGTCACGAGAGGTACTTCTTGATAGTTGTTGACGACTACTCGCGCTACACCACGGTCTTCCCCTTGCGCACCAAGGGTGAAGTCCCTGATGTTTTGATCCCTTAGATCCGCGCTGCCCGTCTCCAGCTCAGCGAGAGGTTCCACTCGGACTTTCCTGTCCTGCGTCTGCACTCTGACAGAGGTGGGGAGTTTTCCTCCACCTCTTGAGGGCCTTCTGTCAGGGGGAGGGCATTGAGCAGCGTTCACGCTTCCGGCCTCTCCACAGCAGAATGGGGTTGCTGAGCGCCGCATTGGCTTGGTCATGGAGGTCGCTCGTACCTCCTTGATCCATGCGGCTGCCCCCCACTTTCTGTGACCGTTTGCGGTCCGATACGCTGCGCATCAGCTCAACCTCTGGCCCCGTGTCTCCGTTCCGGAGACTTCGCCGACACTGCGTTGGACAGGAGAGGTTGGCGATGCGTCGGTGTTCCGGGTCTGGGGATCTCGAGCTTTTGTTCGCGATACGTCCGCGGACAAGCTCTCCTCCCGCGCTGTTCCTTGTGTCTTCCTTGGCTTTGTCCCGGACGCGTCTGGTTGGCAGTTTTACCACGCCACCTCGCGCCGTGTGCTGCCCTCTCAGGACGTCACTTTCGACGAGTCGGTCCCCTACTACCGCCTCTTCCCCTACCGCACTGCCCCGATCCCCCCCCCGCCTCTCTTCCTCGCACCAGGTGCTGCTGTGGTAGACCCCCTCCCCCCTCAGGGTGCCGCTCCCTCAGGTGTGTCCCAGGTAGACCCGGTTGAGCCTGTTGAGGTAGCTGTCGACTCTCGTCCTGCTAGGGGTGCTCAGCCTGAGCGTGCGGAGCCTGGGGGTGCGGAGCCTGGGGGTGCGGAGCCTGGGGGTGCTGAGTCTGGGGGTGCTGGACCTGAGCCTGAGGAGTCTGGGGGTGCTGAGTCTGGGGGTGCTGAGCCTGAGGGTGCTGAGTCTGGGGGTGCTGAGCCTGAGAGTGCTACGTCTGAGGGTACTGAGCCTGGAGGCGCTCCCTCTTCACAGCAGCTGCGGGAGTGGTACTCGCGGTACTGCAGTCTCAGGAGGGGCGCTAGGGGTGCTGCTGGAGCTGGTGCTCGTGGTTCCCCGCCTCGGCGGGAGCCGCCCTCTCCCCAGCGGCTCCGAGAGTGGTACGCTCGGCGCTGCAGTCTCCGGAGTGGTGCTACTGGTGCTTTGGACCCTGGAGCTGGAGCTGCTGCTGGTGCTGGTGCTGCTGGTGCAGGAGCTGCTGGTGGTGCTGCTGGAGGTGCTACTGGTGCTGGAGCTGCTGGAGGTGCTGCTGGTGCTGGAGCTGCTGGAGGCGCTGCTGGTGCAGGTGCTGCTGGAGGTGCTGCTGGTGCTGGTGCTGCTGGAGGCGCTGCTACTGCTGGAGGTGCTGCTGGTGCTGGAGCTGCTGGAGGTGCTGCTGGCGCTGGAGCTGCTGGAGGAGCTGTTGGTACTGGAGCTGCTGAAGCCGCTGGTTCTGGAGGTGCTCGTACTGGAGGTACTGGAGCTGCTGGGACTGGAGCGGCTGCGGGGGTTGGAGCTGGAGGTACTGGAGCTGCTGGGGTTACTGGTGGTGCTGCGGGAGTTGTAGCTGGAGACCCTGGGGCTGAGGGTTCTAGTGCTGTCTCTGCTGGTTCCGGAGGTGCTGAGCGGCCGCGGCCGTACTACGTTCCGCTCCTTCAGCAGGTTCTTGGCCTCCCGCCCTCCCCTGGTCCTTCTCCCCCCCTACTGAGTCCACCACCTGTCCAGTCGCAGTCACAGTTACCGCTTGCCTCTCCGCTGCCTGGTCCTTCTCCTTACGCTGGGCCGACTGGAGGTCTTACGGTGCGTCGTGAGCCTGAGTCTCGTCCAGTGTCGCCTGAGTCTCGTCCTGAGTCACCTGAGTCTCGTCCAGAGTCGCCTGTCCGCGCTGTCCGCGCTGGTCGTCGTGCTCCGCGTCAGCGTCCTCCTCCTGTACTTGGCACTCACTATATGACTCTGCGTCCTTCCACTGCTCCACAGCGTGTCCCTCTACCGTTTCCTCCTGCGTCCTCTCTTCCTGATGGTCCGGACCCGGAGTCTGACTCTCTTCGTGCTGCCAGTCCTACTGTCACGCGTCTCCTCGCCACGGTTGTCACTGACCCTTCCTTTGAGTCCTCTGCTGCGTCTGCTCTAGTCGCTGAGCTTGTTGACTTTGCTGCCGCCTGTCGTCTAGACTACGCCGCTAGCCTTGTTGCTGAGTCTGCGTCTGTCTGTCCTCCGTCCGTCGGGGGTGAGTGTGCTCTTGGCACGGACGTCCTTGAGGACAGACAGGAGGAGTTTGAGTGCTTTGCCGCTGCTTTACCTTATCTCGTGTCCATACTGATTGCCCATGAGGGAGACCCGGATGCACCAGACATCCCGACCCCACGCTCTTACGCAGAGGCGATGGAGGGTCCCTACTCCTCTCAGTGGCAGACAGCCATGGACGCAGAGATGGCTTCCTGGAAGTCCACAGGCACCTACGTCGACGAGGTTCCCCCACCTGGGGCGAACATCGTCAGTGGCATGTGGATTTTCAGGGTGAAGCGGCCGCCGGGTGCTCCGCCTGTCTTCAAGGCGTGTTACGTTGCACGAGGCTTCAGTCAGCGAGAGGGAGTTGACTTCTTCCAGACCTTCTCCCCGACCCCGAAGATGACCACTCTTCGGGTTCTGCTGCACGTCGCCGCCCAGCGTGACTACGAGCTCCACTCTCTTGACTTCAGCACTGCGTTCCTACAGGGCAGCCTGCACGAGGAGATCTGGCTGCGCCGCCCACCTGGCTTCACTGGGTCGTTCCCTCCTGGTACCCAGTGGAGCCTCCGGCGACCAGTCTACGGTCTCCGCCAGGCACCCCGTGAGTGGCATGACACACTGAGGACTACTCTTGCTGCTCTTGGGTTTGCTCCTTCTACTGCTGACCCGTCGCTGTTTCTACGCACCGACACCACTCTGCCGCCGTTCTACGTTCTCGTGTATGTAGACGACTTGGTCTTTGCTACTGCTGACACTGAGGCACTCGCCCACGTGAAGTCGGAGCTTCAGAAGAGACACACGTGCACAGACCTGGGTGAGCTGACAAGCTATCTTGGCTTGCGAATCACCCGGGATAGAGCACAGCGCACCATCACCTTGACTCAGTCACACATGGTGCATTAGGTCCTTCAGCGCTTCCGCTTCACGTACTCCTCGCCTCAGCCCACTCCTCTGCCTACCGGTCACTCGCTCTCAGCTCTGCCTTCGGATGAGTCCGTAGAGCCGAGTGGCCCGTATCCAGAGCTTGTGGGCTGCCTCATGTACCTGATGACCTGCACTCGACCTGACCTTGCATACCCTCTTAGCATCCTAGCACGCTATGTCGCTCCTGGCCGTCACCGGAAGGAGCACACGGATGCCGCTAAGAGGGTGTTGCGCTACTTGTGCAGTACGTCGGGCATGGGGCTTGTGCTTGGAGGACGGAGCGACGTTGTCCTCACTGGGCACTCAGACGCTTCTTGGGCTGACGACCAGGCTACTCAGCGGTCGTCTCAGGGTTACACCTCCAGCCTTGGCTCTGGTTCAGTTTCTTGGCGTTCTACACGCTCGTCTTCAGTTCTCAGCTCCAGTTGTGAGGCTGAGATCTACGCCACAGCCATGGCTGCACAGGAGCTATGCTGGCTCACCTACCTGCTGACCGACCTGGGAGAGCGGCCTCGTTCTCCTCCAGTGCTGTACGTCGACAACAAGGCCGCCATTGCCTTGTGTCAGGAGCACAGACTGGAGCACAGAACGAAGCACATCGCTCTGCGCTACTTCCTTGCTCGAGAGCTGCAGCAGCGTGGTCAGCTTCGTCTTGCGTACGTGGCCACTCGGGCCAACACTGCTGATGTGTTCACCAAGGCGCTTCAGCCTTGTGATCATCAGCGTTTCTGTACTGTTCTAGGCCTTGTGCCTACTGTCCCTCACTTGCTCACTTCTTGACTCTGTTTGTACTGTGATCTCTATATATATACCTGCATGCTTACACTTGCTAGGCTGTGATCACTGTACCTCTTGTTATATTATCAAACTGCATGTGAACTGGTCTTGTGACCGCTTGCTTGTGTCGGAATTTGTGTGGTATCCTTGAGATCCACCCTGAGCTTGTTTTGCTTTGCTTTGACTGGTCTTGTGACCCCTTGCTCTCCCCACTTAGCCTATGGGGGTGTGTCAAACATTATATATGTTATAGTTGTGTAGGCTATAGTGGGTTAGCCTTTAGGGGGTACACTACTCTAGGGTTTGGTACTTGTACTCCCATCTCTTCCTAGTTCAATCACTTCTCTCAATTCTAACATCAACGCCATCACGATGAAACGGGCTTTCGCCGCTGGAGCTGACGTGTACGCAGTAGACATTACGGTAGTAGGAGAAGCAGAGGAGCCGAGTGATTTTCAGAAACTACTAGCAGCCGTACCGCCCGAACTACAGGAACTACTGAAACGGTACCCGGGGATTTTTCCAGACGACTTACCGGAGGGACTGCCACCTCAGCGAGCACACGACCACCGCATAGAATTAGAACCGAGGGCACAGCCAACCGTACAGAGACAGTTCAGACTGACACAGCCCGAGCTCGACGAACTGAGGAAGCAGCAAGACTACCTGTTAGAGAAAAAAATCATCCGGCCGAGTTCGTCCCCGTTCGCCGCACCGATACTGTTCACACCGAAAAAGGACGGAGGATTTCGCTTGTGCATCGACTACCGCGCACTGAACAGGGTAACAGTCAAGTCGCGGTACCCCCCGACAAATATCACGGAGCTGCAAAGTTTTTAAGTGTTCGTTAACTATGTGCGTCGGTTCGACCCCGACATGGCACGGTTAATGGCCCCACTGACGGATTTGCTGCGGAACGGGGTTGTTTTAACGTGGGGGGGCGGCTGCTCCAGTGGCCAGGGGCGGCTGCTGCAGGGGCGGCCGCTCCAGGGGCCAGGGGCGGCTGCAGGTGCGGCTGCTCCAGGGGCCAGGGGCGGCTGCTGCAGTGGCGGCTGCTCCAGGGGCCAGGGGCAGCTGCTGCAGGGGCGGCTGCTCCAGGGGCGGCTGCTCCAGGGGCCAGGCGCGGGGTAGGGCAGGGCGACGCGGCGGGCAGGGGCGACGCGGCGGGCAGGGGCGACGCGACGGGCAGGGCGACGCGGCGGGCAGGGGCTACGCCGCGGGCAGGGGGACGCGGCGGGCAAGGCGACGCGGCGGGCAGGTGGCGACGCCGCGGGCAGGGACGACGCGGCGGGCAGGGCGACGTGGCGGGCAGCTGGGCGCGGCCGCGTCAGTAGAAGGGCGCGGCCGCGTCAGCAGTGGGGCGCGGCCGCGTTACTGCAGGGCGGGGCCGCGTCGGCGGGGCCGCGACTGCGACCTGACGGGGCCGCGACAGCGACCTGACGGGGTCGCGCGCTGGCCTGACGGGCCTGCAGAGGCTGCGTGCGGGCGGCGAGGGCCTGCAGGGGCGGCGCGCGGTCAGGCAGAGGCTGCGCGCGGGCCTGACGGGCCTGCAGGGGCGGCTCTCGGGACTGACGGGCCTGTAGAGGCGGCTCGGGGGCCTGACGGGTCTGCAGAGGCGGCTCGGGGGCCTGACGGACCTGCACGGGCGGCTCGAGGGCCTTACTAGCTTGCAGGGGCATCGCACTGGCCTAGGGCAGCAGGAGGCAGCGCGAGGGCTGCAGGACGGCACGCGGACAGAACGAAGGGCGGGGCGCGCGAGGGCGCACTAGCAGAAAAAAAAAAAAAAAAAAGGCGCACGAGGGCGCACGAGCAGAGAAAGGCGCACGAGGGCGCACGTAAGGTAGGGCGCACGAGGGCGCTTCTAGCGGAATAGTGGGCCTGTAGTAGTAAGCGGTCCTAGGTGGCAACCTAGGCTCGTGATAGCATGTCTGAATGAACAAGAGTGATTGAACTAACAACATTGGGAGTACAAGTAGGAAACCCTAGAATGTTGTACCCCCTAAGGCTAAACCCACTATAGCCTACAGAATATAAACATATACAATGTTTGACAGCGACAAATACGGGTCTGGCGAGAGAAACGGATTCCGAGCTTCAAGAGGGGAGAAAACGACCTATTGCGACGACTTTTTGCTGAGGCCGAGTTTCGCGGCTAAGCGGCGGTAGCAGAAGGAGCTCCCTACCGGCCAAAGTCTACCGACGTTTCACGTACCTCACACCAGAAGGCCTCGAAGGCGATAAGTAAATCCTGTTGGCCACTGGATAAAAAGGTGGGGCCCTGTGTTTTAGCCCTGTGCTGGTTAGAAAGGCGTGGGTGGCGCTGGTTCGACAGCTGGGCGTTCAAAAAAAAAAAAATTCAAGCGACACTGTTTCGGCCCCGACAAAAACGGACCATCGGCAACAGTACTCCGCCGAAAAAGTCGGGGTTGAGGAAGTAGTGACAGCTGGCGGAGTTTCTCCTGATTCAACGGTCTACCCGACGAAGGTGTAGCAGCGAAGACGGAGTTCCCGAAGCTTCGGAGTTTTGAAAGCGATAGGCACGGTGGGCAGCGAAGAGACCGGCTGAGAGTTTGATATGATTAACTCGCTCCGACTACGATAGCGTTCGCGTCTTCATCGAACGCCAGAAAAATCGCGGGCAACACGGAGAATGCCTCATCCGACAAAAGCGGACGCTGGGTGAACGGCGGCATGCGAAATTGTCGAGGGGCGAAAACAAAAAAAAAAGGAGGGGAAGTTGTGGGTGCCTCTTCAAGCTACTTGAGTGATAGGTTGAGCCCGTACACCACTCCACCGTGAATTTCGGGGTCTACTCGGTGGGCGCCGGAAGGGTCGGATATCTCACACATGGAGGCACGGCGAGGGGTGTATTGCCAAGGATACCTGGGATTTGCTAAGTAATCTCGACGGGTACGAAGATGGGTGAACGTCGGAGTACCAGGGTCAACGGCGGAAACGTCGGGGCTACAAGGCGGAAAATACTTCGGGGCTTGTTGCCGCAACCATGATTTTCGGGCGCAATTTTCAGCGGTGGGAGACGGGTGAACGTCTGCTCGCCAGTTATTTAAGCTTCACGGTGTACTTCAGGAGTTTACATGGGGGAGTTCAACGGCGAGATCTGCGGCGTTGACGCGCGCTAGGGTCCGTGAAAATCGATCTCGGAAGACCCATAAGTACTGGGTTCCACGCCAAAAAGGCACCTCCTATTGGTGCGTCGCTTGGGTGGTTAACCGCACGAAACAAATGGTAACCGGGTGGGCGTGCTAGAAACACCGGTTCTTTTGGAGGATAACCTGCGGGCGACCAAGATTTACGAGTTGTGTTATTTTCCGACATTTGCGGGTGCCACGTGCAGTTCCGAGGATGAGTTTTAACGGAGTCGGCGGGGTCGACGACAGTATCTGTGCCAACGGCGGAGTTGCAGCGTCGCTTGATTAAGCGCGCGAAGGTACTCGTCGTTAAACGAAGTGCCGTAGAAATCGGAAGCTGCTCGGGGGTACCAGCGACAACACAGGTGAAAATTTGCAACAAGTGGAGGGAGGGGACGACAGCTGTTTTCGCCCATGCCCGGATGAGTTGACGCCGACAGTGAAGCTGACGTCATATGCAGTGAAGTTCAACTTTGAGAAAAAATGTCGAACGGGGTCAGGGGGAGGAGCAGCAGCTGTTTTTCGCCTCTGCCCAGAAGTTTTCGGAGAATCACGACAAATGCCTCGGCGAGCCACGACAAGGTCGCCGGAGGTACTGACGTCATCAGCACCTAAGTTTGCGTTTTCAAGGGAATTTTCAAGACTGACATTCGGTCAGTTACGTGATCCGCTCGTTTCGCCGAGTGTCGCTGATGCGCTACAACGACTTCGGAATTTTCGCGACGGTCTTCCACGACGAACTTCAACGATCCGGAGTCACGACTGACGGAATTTTGGACTGGTTTCGGAATTTCATACAAGCGACAAGGCGGCCAACAGGTTTACGCCAGCGACAAAATTCGATTTTTGGGTTGCAGCTGCTCACAGCTAGAGATGCTGCAGCAATCGAGGATTTCGATTCTGCCAGAGCACAAGACAAACAACAACAATTTCGGATTGCAACTGGTGAAGCTGCAGCAGCAGGGTGATTCGATGCTGCCACGAGGAGATATTGGGGTGGCAGTCCATTTTCGAAGGGGGGGAGAAAGAGTACTTGGCAGATTTCTGACTGCCTCGTCAGACCCTGACAGCACGATGAACGGTCGTTATTCCTTTTCACCGACATCGACGGATTTCTACTCATCGACCTCTGACAACGTGTCAGACTAACCGCCCAGCATCGCGTTCATCTTCACCGTCCGACTCTTATCCGCTACATCAACGGCTTTCATGCACCTACGGATTTTCACTTCGTCATTTCGATCGCAACCGCCAGATCGACATCTGGGAAATTCGACGGCTGGCATTCCAACTTTATTCAACTTCGCTGGGTCAACTGGTCAGCCTCGCGTCAACTCGAAAGTCAACGTGCTTCTGCACCGTCAGATCAGTTTCGACCGAGATCTGCAGTTTTCACGCTACTGCAAGACTCGACTACAGATAAGGGGGCCTTATCTAGAAGGTGGGAGAGTGTAATGAATGTACAATTCATTACTGCCGAAGCTGCTCCTAGCGAGGACAGCCCCGAGCTCTTCGCGTCAGATTCCGGTTCGGCCTACATTTCGGCCCGAACCACTTCCGAGTCGCCCCGCACCAATCGCGACACATCCAACCCTCGCACGTCACCAGGTTCTCGCCTAGCACGTATTCGCCCTATAAATGGTTCTCTTGTTCGTTCAATCGTCATTCAGTAATTCTGTAATCATGTTCTCTTTATAGAAGTCTTCCGCGCACTCTGTTTAGTACAACTCATAACACGAATGGTCACACATGTAACTCCCGCCAAAAAAACTTGAAACTTAACAGAATTCCCGCTCGCGCCCAACCAATCTGCTAACTTCTAACAAAACTAAAACCCAATCGGAATCGAATGCAACTTGGGAACGGATCAACCCTAAACACCTGGCGAGTTACGTGTTTAGGGTTGATTCATCCGAAAATGCATCCAGGTTCCTTTTGGGTTTCATTTCGTTTTGGCGGGAGTTTCAGCTATGACCATTCGCGTTTTTTTTTTACCATTTGATAGTGACTGATTACGTGAAACGTTTTATCTGTCGCGTGAAAACACCCTTTGCAGTGACCGTACCTTTTTTTTTCTTACCAAAAATGTTATGGAGTCCCATGTTGGTTACGAATGGCATATTTTCCCTTTCAACGATCGGTAGGGCGTGATGCTCTGGTACACTAGTGTTATGAATGAACAAAAAGAGTGCGCTGAATAGCTGAATATATAGAGTGTGTGATTACAAGAAGTTATGATACAATAAGCGCGGGAGGCGCGAGTGAGCGCGGGAGACGGGCAAGCTCGCGTGACGAGGGGAAACGCTTGCGACGAGGATAACATTGCGCAATGAGGGGACGCGCGGGTGACGAGGGCAGGCGCGTACGACGTGGGGATGCGCAGTTGCAACAACGAGGGTCACGAGAATCGCTAGGGAAGCGCGGGCGATGAGGTGATGCACTCGTGACATGCTAAGTGTAGGTGTCTAGAACAGGCGAGGATGACGCCTGAGGGCGGACCGAACGCGGGTGTTTGTTGGGCGGGCCGTGCTATGCTGGCCAATCTTACGTGTGAGGCAATGGAGGTAACCAGCTGCCTTTGCCGAGTCATGCGTGTGGTGCGCTGGAGCGGACGTCCTGTGCCGGGCATGGCAAAACGGTACGGTAATAGCGTGTTTGGCATAAAGCTTGTGCTGCTTGTTGCGATCGGAAGTTGATCGTACCTAGGATCACCTCAGAAAGGTTCGCACACGTCCGAGTAGTGGTGGGCCCTTGAACTCAATAGCAGAGTGGATGTGAAATGCTTGAGATGAATTAAAACATGCAAGTACAAAGGTATAAATGAGAGTACAGGAAGGAATACGAATCGACCTCGCTAGCCATGTACTCTAAGGGGTACATTCCCTTCTTACAGCGAAATCCAACCGTGCGACTCCAGACAGTTACGAAACTGTCCGGGCAGAATCCTCGCCACTGCTGCTGCCTGATGCTGTCTGCCCGACGGTCCAGATCCTTTCGTAACTGTACGACCCTTCGTGTCACTCCTGTCCTTTCGCCTTCATCCTTGGTAGTGCGTGCTTCGATTGCTGCGGTAAGGAGTGCACAGTGATGGTTCAATAATTACTATTCGTAACACCCCCCTTCACTCCTGGCCGTAGCGACTCTTGACCCGCTTGACTACTCCGCTGAGTTCGGAGCAGTGTTGGTACTGCTGACGTGACAGCTTCTTCGTGAGGAAGTCAGCTGCCATGTCACCCGTCGGGCAATTGGTAAGGCCGTCCTTGACGAAGAAGTACCGCATCGCGATGTACTTAGTGCGGTTGACGAACCCGGGCTTGTTCGCGATCCTGATCGCGCTCTGATTGTCGCAGTGCAGGCGAAAGTTCACCGAGGCTGGAATTTTCGCCTCCTGCAGCAACTCCTGAAGGTAGAGGGCTTCGCGAGCGGCTGCTGTTGCTGCGATGAATTCAGCTTCCGCCGACGTCAGGGCAACCAGCTCCTGTTTCGAGGCGAAAGAGGAAGCCTGTCCTTGACCGTCGATTGTCGGGGTCAGCGGCATGATCAGCGTCCACCTAGCCGATGAGGTTGAATGACGAGGTTGGGATGGTGGAGTAGCAGAGCCCAACATTGGGCGTGGAGATGAAGAATTGAAGTGCCCGCTGAAGATCTAGCAGATTCTCAGCCGTTGGTTTGCGAGAGTACTGAGCCAACTGGCTCGCGATGTAGGAGAGATCGGGCCTGCAGGTAACAGAGGCGAAGAGTAGGCATCCCAGCTGCTGCTGGTAGGTGTGATGCCCAGCAGGGGACATGGCTTTGTTGTCAGGCTTGTGGTTGGGTCCTGGAGTGCGGTAACGGGTGGAGAGTGGTGCAGGTGCAATGTTGAAGCGCTTGCCAAGTTCCTCTGCATACTTGGCTGCTGAGAGATGGACGGCTTCTGGCGAGTAAGACATGTTGAGGCCAAGGAACTGCTTCACGTCGTGGTTGCAGGTAATGTCGACGCGCCCCGCGAGGTTCTTCTCGAACTGCTCAAGCAATTCATTGCTTGACCCTGTGTAGAGGAGGTCGTTGACGTAGACCGTGAGTAGGATGTATTCGCCGCGGAAATCGCGACGATACATCCCTGGATCGTGAGGCTGCTTGAAGCCGATTTCAAGCAAGATGTTGTGTAAGTACTGCTGCCAGAGCCTCGGCGCTTGTTTGATCCCATAAAGGGATTTTCGCAGCTAGCAAACACGTGAATCCCCTTCGTCGTATGTGTGCGGCTGCTCCACGTAGATCACTGCATCCACTAACGCGTACATGAACGCATTCTTCACATCGATTTGTCGGAGCGGGAGGTGTCGTGCGGCAGCGATGGCAAGGAGGATTCTGACGGAGGTGTGACGGCTGACCGGCGCAAACGTCTGGTCGAAGTCGATGTCGTGCCTCTGGTCGTAGCCACGTACGACCCAACGCGCCTTGAATCGTTCAATCGTGCCGTCCGCTGCGGTCTTCATGCGGAACACCCATTTCCCGGAGAGAATCCTTCTCCCCTTGATTGCCGCTCGATCGACGAGCACCCAGGTGTCTGTCAACATATATTTTATATGTGTTGTTTAGGTTAGTCTAGGTGTTACATTTCTACTTCCTTGCATGATTATGGTTTGCTATATCTGTTAGAATCTAGAATAGAACGAGAATGCATGAAACTAGGTAGGAGGGGGATACAAGTAGGAAACCCTAACAAAGCTGTACCCCCTAAGGCTAAACCCACTATAGCCTACACAATATAAACATATAATGTTTGACACACCCCCATAGGCTAAGTGGGAGACAACCAGATGGTCACAAGACCAGTCAAAGCAAAGCAAAGCAAGCTCAGGGTGGATCTCAAGGAAACCACACAAATTCTGAGCACAAGCAAGTGGTCACAAGACCAGTTCACATGCAGGTTGATAGTATAACAAGAGATACAGTGATCACAACCTAGCAAGAGTAAACAAGCAGGTATATATACAGAGATCACAGTACAAGCAGAGTCAAGAAGTAAGCAAGTGAGGCCCAGTAGGCACGAGGCCTAGAACAGTACAGAAGCGCTGATGGTCACAAGGCTGAAGCGCCTTGGTGAACACATTGGCCCGAGTGGCCACGTAACGCAGACGAAGCTGACCGCGCTGCTGCAGCTCTCGAGCAAAGAAGTAGCGCAGAGCGATATGCTTCGTTGTGTGCTCCAGTCTGTGCTCCTCACACAAGGCAATGGCAGCCTTGTTGTCGACGTACAGCACTGGAGGAGAACGAGGCCGCTCTCCCAAGTCGGTCAGCAGGTAGGTGAGCCAGCGTAACTCCTGTGCAGCCATGGCTGTGGCGTAGATCTCAGCCTCACAACTGGAGCTGAGAACAGAAGACGAGCGTGTAGAACGCCAAGAAACTGAACCAGAGCCAAGGCTGAAGGTGTAACCCTGAGACGACCGCTGAGTAGCCTGGTCGTCAGCCCAAGACGCGTCTGAGTGCCCAGTGAGTACAACTCGGTCTCGTCCTCCAAGCACTAGCCCCATGCCCGACGTACTGCACAAGTAGCGCAACACCCTCTTAGCTGCATCCATGTGCTCCTTCCGGTGACGGCCAGGAGCGACATAGCGTGCAAGGATGCTAAGAGGGTATGCAAGGTCAGGTCGAGTGCAGGTCATCAGGTACATGAGGCAGCCCACAAGCTCTGGATACGGGCCACTCGGCTCTACGGACTCATCCGAAGGCAGAGCTGAGAGCGAGTGACCGGTGGGCAGAGGAGTGGGCTGAGGCGAGGAGTACGTGAAGCGGAAGCGCTGAAGGACCTGCTGCACCATGTGTGACTGAGTCAAGGTGATGGTGCGCCGTGCTCTGTCCCGGGTGATCCGCAAGCCAAGATAGCTTATCAGTTCACCCAGGTCTGTGCACGCGTGTCTCTTCTGCAGCTCCGACTTCACGTGGGCGAGTGCCGCAGTGTCAGCAGTGGCAAAGACCAAGTCGTCGACGTACACGAGGATGTAGAACGGCGGCAGCGAGGTGTCGGTGCGTAGAAACAGCGACGGGTCAGCAGTAGAAGGAGCGAACCCAAGAGCCGCAAGTGTAGTCCTCAGTGTGTCGTGCCACTCACGTGGCGCCTGTCGGAGACCGTAGACTGGCCGCCGGAGGCTCCATCGGGTACCAGGAGGGAACGACCCAGTGAAGCCAGGTGGGCGGCGCAGCCAGATCTCCTCGTGCAGGCTGCCCTGTAGGAAAGCAGTGCTGAAGTGAAGAGAGTGGAGCTCGTAGTCACGCTGAGCGGCGACGTGCAGCAGAACCCGAAGAGTGGTCATCTTTGGGGTCGGGGAGAAGGTCTGGAAGAAGTCAACTCCCTCTCGCTGACTGAAGCCTCGTGCAACGTAACGCGCCTTGAAGACAGGCGGAGAACCCGGCGGCCGCTTCACCCTGAAAATCCACATGCCACTGACGATGTTCGCCCCAGGTGGGGGAACCTCGTCGACGTAGGTGCCTGTGGACTTCCAGGAAGCCATCTCTGCGTCCATGGCTGTCTGCCACTGAGAGGAGTAGGGACCCTCTATCGCCTCTGCGTAAGAGCGCGGAGTTGGGATGTCTGGTGCATCCGGGTCTCCCTCAAGGGCAACTAGCATGGACACGAGATGAGGTAAAGCAGCGGCAAAGCACTCAAACTCCTCCTGCCTGTCCTCAAGGACGTCCGTGCCAAGAGCACACTCACCCCCGACGGACGGAGGAGCGACAGACTCAGACTCAGCAACTAGGCTAGCGGCGTAGTCTAGACGACAAGTGGCAGCAAAGTCGACAAGCTCGGCAACTAAGGCAGACGCAGCAGTGGACTCAAAGGAAGGGTCAGTGACAACAGTAGCCAGGAGACGCGTGAGAGTAGGACTGGCAGCACGAAGGGAGTCAGACTCAGGGTCAGCAAGAGCAGGAAGAGAGGACGCAGGAGGAGACGGGAGAGGGACACGCTGGGGAGCAGTGGAAGGACGAAGCGCCATCTGATGAGTGCCTGGGACAGCAGGAGGACGCTGACGAGGGACACGACGACCAGTGTGAGCAGCACGAACAGGCGACGCTCGACGAGACTCAGGCGACGCAGGACGAGACTCAGGCTCACGACGCTCCGTAAGACCTCCAGTCGGACCAGTGTAAGGAGAAGGACCAGGGAGAGGGGAGTCAGACGGTAACTGTGACTGCGACTGGACAGACGGAGGACACTCTAAGGAGGGAGGAGGACAAGGAGGAGGAGGCTGACCAAGAACCTGCTGAAGGAGCGGAACGAAGTACGGCCGCGGCCGCGCAGCGTCTCCAGAACCAGCAGAGACACCAGCGCCAGGGTCCTCAGCACCAGCAGCAGCTCCACCTCCAGGGTCCTCAGCACAAGCAGCAGCTCCAACTCCAGGGTCCGCAGCACCAGCAGCAGCTCCGACTCCAGGGTCCGCAGCACCAGCAGCAACTCCAACGCCCGGGTCCGCAGCACCAGCCGCACCTCCAGAAGAAGCAGCACCTCCAGCAGCTCCAGCAGCCCCAGCAGTACCACCAGCACCAGCAGCACCTCCAGTAGCGTCAGCAGCACCAGCAGCTCCAGCACCAGCAGTACCTCCAGCAGCGCCAGAAGCACCGCCAGCAGCAGAACCTCCAGCAGCTGGGTCCGCGACACTAGGAGCGCCACTCCGAAGACTGCAGCGCCGTGCGTACCACTCTCGGAGCCGCTGGGGAGAGGGCAGCTCCCGCCTAGGAGGGGAAGCACTAGCACCAGCTCCAGCAGTACTCCTGGCTCCAGAAGCACCTCTCCTGAGGCTGCAGTACTGTAAGTACCACTCACGCAGCTGCTGTGAGGAGAGAGCTCCTCCAGGTGTAGCACTCCCAGGCTCAGCACCTCCAGACTCAGCACCCCCAGACTCAGCACCCGCAGGCTCAGCACCCCCAGGCTCCGCACCCCCAGGCTCAGCACCCCCAGACTCCGCAACCCCAGGCTCCGCACCCCCAGGCTCCGCACCCCCAGGCTCCGCACGCTCAGGCTCAGCACCCTCAGGCTCAGCACCCCTAGCAGGACGAGAGTCGACAGCTACCTCGACAGGCTCAACCGGGTCTACCTGGGACACACCTGAGGGAGCGGCACCCTGAGGGGGGAGGGGGTCTACCACAGCAGCACCTGGCGCGAGGAAGAGAGGCGGGGGGGGAAGCGGGGCAGTGCGGTAGGGGAAGAGGCGGTAGTAGGGGACGGACTCGTCGAAAGTGACGTCCTGAGAAGGCAGGACACGGCGCGAGGTGGGGTGGTAAAACTGCCAACCAGACGCGTCCGGGACAAAGCCAAGGAAGACACAAGGAACAGCGTGGGAGGAGAGCTTGTCCGCGGACATATCGCGAACAAAGGCTCGAGATCCCCAGACCCGAAAGCGTGACGCATCGCCAACCTCTCCTGTCCAACGCAGTGTCGGCGAAGTCTCCGGAACGGAGACACGGGGCCAGAGGTTGAGCTGATGCGCAGCGTATCGGACTGCAAACGGCCACAGAAAGTGGGGGGCAGCCGCATGGATCAAGGAGGTACGAGCGACCTCCATGACCAAGCCAATGCGGCGCTCAGCAACCCCATTCTGCTGTGGAGAGGCCGGAAGCGTGAACGACTGGCGGATGCCGTGCTCCGCACAGTAGGCTGCCAAGAGGTCGGAGGAGAACTCACCACCTCTGTCAGAGTGCAAGCGCAGGACAGGAAAGTCCGAGTGGAAACGCTCGCTGAGCTGGAGACGAGAAGCGCTGATCCAAGGGATCAAAACATCAGGGACCTCACCCTTGGTGCGCAAGGGGAAGACCTTGGTGTAGCGCGAGTAGTCGTCAACAACTATCAGGAAGTACCTCTCCTGACCCTGACCACGGACGCGGGCTGGGCCCCACACGTCCATGTGGAGTGTCTGCAAGGGAGCAGTCGTCGGGGGAAACGAGGAGGAGTGAGGAGCGACGCGCTGCCGCCCCTCGACACAGGGAAGACAGGGAGGAGCAGGCGAGGGTGGGAGGGGAGGGAGAACCCTGGGAAGACCAGAGACAAGGTACCGTTTGTGCATGGCACGAAGGCGCTGCACGGACGGGTGACCAAGTCGGTGGTGCCAGAGGAAGGTCTCGTGCGCCAGAGAGCGACACGAGCAGGGGGCCGACAGCTGACCTGACGCAGACGCAGACGCAGCTACCTGAGGGGACTCAGTGGTCAGTGTGTACAGGTCCGACCCCGGCTGCCGAGTGAAGGTAGCCAGGTGACGGCCCGTCCGAGCACACGTGCAGTGTGTCACGCGCTCGTAGGCAGGGGTGAACTGGTGAACACCCCCGTCCTGGAGCGCACAACCCGCCACCAAGTTCGTAGAGAACGAGGGGAGGTGGAGACCTGACAGTGTGCCCGACGGGACCGCAGGACAAGGAAGGACAGTGGAGGAGGTCGCAATGACCGGACCCCCAAAGGGGTCAGCGAGGGAGACAGCAACTGGCCGAGCAAGCTGCTCAAGGGCAGTGCGGTCACGAAAGAAACAACGAGAAGCACCTGAGTCCAGAGTGAAGGTGTGCAGTGCCTCAGTCGACTCAGTACCAGGGGGCGCAGACTCACGAGCACCTAGAGCAGCAGCCTCACCAGCACCTGGGGTAGCAGACACGCGAGTACCAGGAATGGTAGCCTCACCAGCACCTAGGGCAACAGACGCACTAGCACCTAGAGCGGCAGCCTCACTCACAGGACATGGCAGCTGCACCTGTCCACTACCAGAAGCTCCCGAATGACGCACTCCAGAGCGACTGCCACTACGGCCACCCCGACCTCCCCAACTGGCGTACCACTCACGAAGCTGCTGGGGCGAGAGAGGACACGGCAGCTGCACCTGTCCACTACCAGAAGCTCCCAACCGACCCACTCCAGAGCGACTACCACTACGGCCACCCCGACAGCCCCAACTAGCGTACCACGCACGAAGCTGCTGGGGCGAAAGAGGACACGGCAGCTGCACCCGTCCACTACCAGAAGCTCCCGACCGACCCACTCCAGAGCGACTACCACTACGGCCACCCCGACAGCCCCAACTAGCGTACCACTCACGAAGCTGCTGGGGCGTGAGGGACTCACGCGCACGGCCCTGGAGCTGCATCTGGCCACGCCAGGAGCAGCAGTAGCAGCAGTAGTGGCAGTAACAGCAGTAACAGCAGGAGCAGTAGCAGTGGGAGTAGAAAAGGCAGTAGCAGCAGTAGCAGCGGTAGCAGTGCTGGCAGGGCAATGCTCACCAGTGGTCGGCGCGGCAGGCGCATGACGGTGGCGACACCGGGGCCGCTACAACTGCAGGGCGGGGCCGGGCCGCAGCAGGGAGCTCCGCGGCAGCTGCTGCAGGGCGAGGCCGGGCCGCGACGGCAGCTGATCCAGGTGCCAGGGGCGGCTGCTGCAGTGGCGGCTGCTCCAGGGGCCAGGGGCGGCTGCTGCAGCGGTGGTTGCTCCAGGGGCCAGGGGCGGCTGCTCCAGGGGCGAGGGGCGGCTCCTGCAGTGGCGGCTGCTCCAGTGGCCAGGGGCGGCTGCTGCAGGGGCGGCTGCTCCAGAGGCCAGGCGCGGATTAGGTCAGGGCGACGCGGCGAGCAGGGCGACGCGGCGGGCAGGTGGCGACGCCGCGGGCAGGGCGACGCGGCGGGCAGGTGACGACGCCGCGGGCAGGGCGACGCGGCGGGCAGGTGACGACGCCGCGGGCAGGGCGACGCGGCGAGCAGGTGACGACGCCGCGAGCAGGGCGACGCGGCGAGCAGGTGACGACGCCGCGGGCAGGTTACGACGCCGCGGGCAGGGCGACGCGGCGAGCAGGTGACGACGCCGCGAGCAGGGCGACGCGGCGAGCAGGTGACGACGCCGCGAGCAGGGCGACGCCGCGAGCAGGTGGCGACGCCGCGGGCAGGGCGACGCGGCGAGCAGGTGACGACGCCGCGGGCAGGCTACGACGCCGCGGGCAGGCGACGACGCCGCGGGCAGGGGCTTCCTCGCGGGCAGGTGACGACGCCGCGGGCAGGCGGCGACGCCGCGGGCAGGGCGACGCGGCGGGCGGCGAGAGCCTGCAGGGGCGGCGCGCGGTCGGGCAGAGGCTGCGCGCGGGCCTGACGAGTCTGCAGGGGCGGCTCTCGGGCCTGACGGGCCTGCAGAGGCGGCTCGGGGGGGGCCTGACGGGTCTGCAGAGGCGGCTCGGGGGCCTGACGGACCTGCAGGGGCGGCTCGAGGGCGCACGAGGGCGCACGAAGGCGCACGAAGGCGCACTAGCAGAGAAAGGCGCACGAGGGCGCACGAGGGCGCACGAGGGCGCACGAGGGCGCACGAAGGCGCACTAGCAGAGAAAGGCGCACGAGGGCGCACGTAAGGTAGGGCGCACGAGGGCGCTTCTAGCGGAATAGTGGGCCCATAGTAGAAAGCGGTCCTAGGTAGCAACCTAGGCTCGTGATACCATGTTAGAATCTAGAATAGAACGAGAATGCATGAAACTAGGTAGGAGGGGGATACAAGTAGGAAACCCTAACAAAGCTGTACCCCCTAAGGCTAAACCCACTATAGCCTACACAATATAAACATATAATGTTTGACAATATCTAGGGTTGTACTTCACATTTTCTATCAATTCTTTCTTATCGTAACATGGTATAGTGCTAGGTTCCCCCTAGGCGATTTTTCCCCTAGGCGATTTTTCCCCTAGGCGAAATTTCTCTCGATAGTCTATGGGCCCACCACCCGCGCGCCTCGTAGCGACCCGTAGCCCGAAGCGCCCTGCCCCGTAGAGCTCGAGTAGACCGCGCCCCCCGTCGCCATCGCGCGTCACCCGTTTCTACCCTGCGCCCCACCCATTTTTGCCGTGCGTCACTCGGTTTTCTGCCCCGCGCCCCACTCGTTTTACCCCGCGCGTTGCCCCCCAGCCCTCTAGCGCGCAGCAGACGAACGCGCGTAGCTGCGCGCGCAGCCTTAGTCGCACCCGCAGCTCTGCGCTAGTACGTCGCGACCGCACGCACGTGCAGCCCACCGTCTTAACCGCCCCCAGACCTGAAAACCCGCCATCCCAGACCTGGAAACCCGCCGCCCCAGACCTGAAAACCGCCGCCCCAGACCTGACAACCGCCGCCCCACCTGGAAACCTGCTGCCCCACCCGTTCCAGGCACCTCACCCGGAATCAGCCGCCCCACCCAGTACTCTCCACCGCATTGAACCGCACAGAACCGCACAGAACTGCACATAACCGCACAGAACCGCACAGAACCGCCGCCTCACCTTCCCCACCCGTAGCCCGCTGCCTTAACAGCTGCCCCACCTGAAACCCACCTCCCCACGAGTTGCCACACCCGCCGCCAGTAGCCCCAGCCGATTACACTGCCGCCAGCAGCACCAGCAGCAGCATAGGCTGCCCCCAGCGCACCAGCAGCAGCGTAGGCTGCCCCCAGCGCACCAGCAGCAGCATTGGCTGCCCCCTGGAAAACCAGTAGCAGCCTAGGCTGCCCCCCAGCAGAACCAGAAGCAGCACAGGCTGCCCCCAGCGCAGCAGCAGCAGCTTAGGCTGCCCCCAGCAAAACCAGCAGCAACATAGGCTCACATGGCGTGTACTAGGGTTCTACAGCAGCAGGGCCAGCACTCCCGTCAGTGGGGGCCTGCGGGTCCAAAGTGTGGCGCCCCCAGCAGTGGCTCAGCTAGCAGTGGGCGAGACGTCGGCCCCTGCGGGTACTGGGCCCTGACAGGCCCTGGTGCTGGCACTACCTGCTGGAGTCCTGACCACATTGCGTCCAGCTGCTACCGTCGACTCGACGACCTCCACCGTGAGCGTTTTGGTCCTCACGCTATTACACCGCACTGGCCCTCACGCCCTCGCCAGCGCACTACTGCACCAGTTGAGTCTCACCTACCTGGTCTAGGACCTTTCCCGGCTGCACGAGTAGAGACCTGTGTTTCCAGTCTTGGTGCGTGTGTTGTTTCCAGTCCAGGCGTCTCTGAGAGTCTTTGTGTAGGAGCTGCAGCTACCACTAGTCTAGCACCAGCCTTTGTCGCTGGCTCGGGTGCGATCTCACAGACTGCACAGCTTTCCTTCACCCTAGACTCTGGAGCGTCCAGCTTCGCGAATGTACTGACCTCACACCACTGCGCACTCCAGTCACTGTCGCTTTGGCTGACCCCAGCGTGGGACCTGTAGTTGCCCACAGCACCACCACTCTTCCGTGTCCAACGGGTCCCTCTGGGTTTCTCACAGGTTACTACACCCCTTCGTTCTCCAGGAACCTCGTGGGTGTCAGTCACCTCCACGACCTAGGTGTAGTCACTACTTTCCCACTAGACGAGCCTGTTGCCTCCTGCACTGTCGGTGCCACTGGGGCGCCTCTGGCCACTTTCCACAGAGAGCCGGGATCTGGTCTGTACTCACTACACACTGGGTCCCACCACACTGAGTCAGGTCAGGTCAGGTCAGGTAGCTGCTGTGTCGTGCGACTGTCGGTCACTCGCCCACCCGTCGGTCCTCTGGCACCACCGTCTAGGTCACCCGTCGTTCCCACGTCTTAGTAGGATGGTACGTCACCGTCTGGTCTCAGGTCTCCCAGCGTCGCTTGCCCCGCTTCCTCGCTCGCCTACGCCGTCGTGCACTCCTTGCGTCGAGGGTCAGCAGCGCGCCGCCCCTCACTCCTCCTCGTTCCCCCCCACCACGGCTCCCTTCCAGACCCTGCACTTGGACGTTTGGGGCCCTTCCCCTGTCCTTGGCCCACGTCAGGAACGCTACTTCCTGATTGTGGTGGACGACTATTCCCGCTACACCACGGTTTTCCCCTTGCGACGGAAGGCCGACGTGCCTACCGTCCTCGAGCCGTGGCTCCTAGCGTGGGGTGGCACCCAGGGCCTATGTGGGCTTCGCCTACACTCGGACCGTGGTGGTGAGTTTTCTTCCACTCGCCTAGAGACGTTCTGTCAGGGTCGGGGAGTCATTCAGTCGTACACGCTACCAGCCTCGCCGCAGCAGAACGGGGTAGCCGAGCGTCGCATCGGCCTGGTCATGGAGGTTGCCCGTACCTCCATGTGCCATGCAGGTGCCCCTCAATTCTTGTGGCCCCAGGCAGTCCGCTACGCCGCGCACCAGCTGAACCTGTGGCCCAGTGACGCACGGCCACGGGTGACGCCGGTCTCTCTCTGGTCAGGTTTACATGGCGTAGCAGCTGACTTCCGTGTCTGGGGTTGTCTGGCTCACGTTCGCGCCCCTAGCGCGAACAAGTTGTCTCCGCGCACTCGTGCCTGCGTCTTTCTTGGCTTCCCTTTGGACGCCTCCGGCTGGGTGTTTTACGACCCGGTCACCTGCGGGTTCTTCGCTTCTCAGGACGTCACGTTCGACAAGTCTGTCTGTTACTACAGGAGTCGCCCCCACCGAGGTACTGAGATCTTTTCCCCCCCGCTGTTCCTCACCCTTGAGCCCCCCCCAGTCGCCCCGGTAGTCCCCCCCGCTTCGCGTCCAAACCCGTCAGGTGTGTCGCACGTCACTCCGCAGTCGTCCCCCCCGCAACGTCCAGTCCCTGTCGTGTCTGGGGGTGCGGGAGGTGCAGCTGCGGAGGGTGAGGGTGCTGGGGCTGCAGGAGCTCGTGGTGTCGGCTCAGGGGGTGCAGTGGGTGTGGGCGTGGAGGTCACTCCCGTGGAGGACACGGCAGCCTCGAGTCGGCGGCCTCGCCTCGCGTCACCCCCCGGCTTCCCGGTCGTCCCGCAGTTCCCTCCTCGTTCTCCTCTGCGGCCGGTTGCTGCGGAGCCTGGGGGTGCTCCTACGGGAGGTACTGGAGGCCCCGAGGGTGTCGCTAGTGGAGGTGCTGGTTCTGGGGGTGCTGGAGCTGGAGGCACTGGCACTGTGGCGCCTACACCGCGCACTGTACGTTTCCTGACCCATGAGCAGCGTCTCCTCCGGTTGGAGAGGGAGGAGCGTGAGCGGTTTGAGAGGGCACAGCAGCAGCAGCAGCAGCAGCAGGAGCAGCAGCAGCAGCAGCAGCAGCAGCAGGAGCAGCAGCAGCAGCAGCAGCTACAGCAGCAGGAGAGAGTAGAGGAGGAGTCACAGCAGCAGCACGAGAGGGTAGTGCAGGAGTCCCGGTCGCAGCAGCGGGTGCAGCTGCAGCCGCAGCAGGAGAGGGTAGAGGAGGAGTCACGGCCGCACCAGGAGAGGGTAGAGCAGGAGTCCCGCCCGCAGCAGCAGGTGCAGTTACAGACCCAGCAGGAGAGAGTACAGGAGGAGTCACGGCCGCAGCAGGAGAGGGTAGCGCAGGAGTCCCGGTCGCAGCAGCGGGTGCAGCTGCAGTCGCAGCAGGAGAGGGCAGAGGCGGAGCCACAGGAGCAGCAGCAGGGGCCGGTGCCGTCGCAGCAGACGCCAGAAGAGGCAGAGCAGCAGCGACTGCGACTACGCGACCTCCCCGACCCAGCACCTGCACGCTTTGTTCGTGGTCCCCTACCGTCCCCTCCTGTTCCCCCTGTTGAGTCCCTTTCCTCGTCCCAGTGGACTCGTCGTTCTCCCCTCAGTCGTGCTGTGTCCCCAGAGTGTCGTCGGTCCCGTTACCGTGCAGACGGTCCGTTCCACCTTGTTCTTCGCTCTCGTGTTCCACCTCCTCCTGTCCTTCCACAGCCCCCTGAGTCGTCTCTCACTGTGCTTCACGACCCGTTGTCCGACTACCTCCGTGCCTCCCGTCCTGTCGTCTCCCGTGTTTTGTCCGCGTTGGTCACTCACCCGACTGCACCTCTGTCGTCTGTTTCGGCACTTGTTACCACTGTCGCTGGCTTTGCCTCTTCCCACCGCCTTGACTACGCCGCTCACTTGGTGAGTGGCCCTGCTCGTTCTCCGTTCTCTGGGGGTGCTCCTGTTTTTCCCCTAGAGGTCCTCGAGGACAGACAGTTCGAGCTTGGTTTCCTTGCGGCCGCTGTTCCTCATCTCTGCGCCATGCTACTTGCTCCTGAGGGGGATTCAGACGCCCTTGACATCCCGATCCCTCGCACTCACGCCGAGGCGGTCTCGGGACCCTGAGCTTCGTACTGGATAGCAGCTGAGGAGGCAGAGATGGCATCTTATAGGTCCACAGGCACTTACGTCGACGCAGTCCCACCACCTGGGACGAACGTCGTCAGTGGCCGATGGCTCTACAAGGTGAAGCGGCCGCCTGGATCACCACCTGTGTTCAAGGCGCGCTATGTGGCAAGAGGCTTCAGTCAGCGAGAGGGGGTGGACTTCTTCCAGACCTTCGCTCCCACCCCGAAGATGAGTACTCTTCGGGTGTTACTGCATATTGCAGCCCAGCGCGACTACGAGTTGCACTCCTTGGACTTCTCCACCGCGTTCCTTCAGGGGAGCCTGCACGAGCAGATCTGGCTGCGTCGCCCGCCTGGCTTCACTGGCTCTTTCCCACCATCGCTCGCGCCCGCTCCATCGGCGCGTTTCTCGCTCCACGTGAGTGGCACGACACACTTCGCTCGACCCTTGCAGCGCTTGACTTCTTTCCGTCGTCTGCTGACCCGTCACTGTTCGTTCGCCGTGGCTCGACCCCGATCTTTGTCCTGGTCTACGTCGACGACCTGGTGTTCGCCACTCCCGACCGACGCGCGCTGGCCTCCGTGAAGGAGGAACTGCAGAGGAGACACACTTGCACTGACCTTGGTGAGCTGCAGCACTACCTTGGCCTGCAGATCACCAGGGACAGGGCAGCTTGCACCATTACGCTGACTCAGTCGCATATGGTCGAGCAGATCCTCACGCGGTTTCGTTTCCCGTTCTCCAAGGTATAGCTCACCCCTCTTGGTGTGGATCATGGGCTCACGGCTCCACCTTCGGACGAGTCATTTGAGTCCAGTGGTCCATATCCTGAGCTGGTGGGTTGTCTCATGTACCTGATGACCTGTACTCGCCCTGACCTAGCTTACCCTCTTAGCGTCCTTGCGCGCTTTGTTGCGCCTGGGAGACACCGACCTTCCCACTGGTACGCTGCTAAGAGAGTGGCGAAGTATGTGGCGAGTACATCAGGCATGGGACTTGTCCTTGGAGGGAAGCAGCCAGTTACACTCACATGTTACTCGGACTCGTCGTGGGCCGACGACGCGGAGACGCGTCGGTCTACACAGGGGTACTCCTTTAGCCTCCGGACAGGTGCTGCTTCGTGGCGGTCGACTCGGGCGTCGTTCGTCGCCGGTTCCAGCTGTGAGGCAGAGAGAGGTGTACGCTGCGGCCATGGCCGCTCAGGAGCTTCGCTGGCTGTCTTACCTTCTCACCGACCTTGGTGAGCGGCCTCGCTCTCCCCCAGTCTTGTTCGCCGACAACAGGTCTGCCGTCCTGTTGTGTGAGGAGCCCCGACTGGTTGGGACGGCGAAGAACATCCAGCTTCGTTACTTCCTTCTGCGTGAGTTGCAGCAGCGTGGCCAGGCACTCGTACGACGTGTGGTCTCTGAGGCCAACACTGCAGATATCTTCACCAAGGCGTTGCTGCCTTGTGATCACCAGCGTTTCTGCACCCAGCTTGGCCTTGTGCGGGCCCGTCCTCACTTGCTTACGTAGATGCTTTGTCCTCATTGTCTTGTACTCTTGCATCTCACTATATTTGCTATATACCTGCATGTGAACTGGCCTTGTGGCTCTTTTGCTTGCTCTCGGACTGTGTGGTGACTTTGAGCTCCACCCTGAGATTTGTCTTGTTCTTGTGGACTGGTCTTGTGACCCTTGCTTGTTCTTGCTGACTGGTCATGTGACCCTTGCTTGCTCTAAGACTGTGTGTGTCCTTGAGACCCACCCTGTGATATGTGCTGTTTTTCCACTGGATTACCGTCACCTAGACTATGGGGGTGTGTCAACATATATTTTATATGTGTTGTTTAGGTTAGTCTAGGTGTTACATTTCTACTTCCTTGCATGATTAGGGTTTGCTATATCTAGGGTCGTACTTCACATTTTCTATCAATTCATTCTTATCGTAACAGTGTCGCGGGACTCAAGTGTCTTGATTTTTGCATCCATCGCTTCGCGCCACTCCTTGCTGTGTGGTCCCATGAGTGCTTGGCGCGGATTCTTCGGCTCGATGACACGTGGCTCCGTTGAGGTGGCAGTGTGGAGCCCGAGAAGTTGAAGTCCCGAAACACGGCTGTCGTGGCGGTGCTGTGGGATGACTTCCTGCACATCGTCATCGTCGCTTTCTGGTTCAGGTGGTGCTGGCGGTGCTGCGCCTCCGCCGCTTCCGCTTCCGCCTCCGCCTGCTGCACCTGCTCCTCCTCCAGGAGAATCGTCGTCGTCGTCGTCGTGATCGCCTCTTGTGAACTCGCCTCTGGGATCCTGTTCCAGAATGGCTGCAGCGGCTTCGTCCTCAGGTGAAGCGTAGCTGTGCCCGTCGTTGGCGTAGACGCGGTTCGCGTTCGCTTGCTCGTCTTCGCGAAATTGCCGAAGGAAGAGCCGCTCGTAGAAGATGACGTCACGCACATTTTTGACTTTCTGGCTCATGAGATCCAGGATGAGCCACGCCTTGTGTTCGTGGTTGATGCCGAGATGAATCCCCCAGCGCGCGCGGCTTGCAAACTTCCCGATGGTTGACGTTGGCGGGCGGTACTCCACCATGCACCCCCACACGTGGAGCATCGATGTGTTGCCCTTGGTCCCCGTCCACTTCACATGCGGTGATGAGTTGCCGGTGATGGCCGTGGTTGACAGCAGGTTGTGCACTCGCACGGCGTGGTGCATTGCGTAGGTCCAGTAGGTTGGCGGAAGCTTCGACTGCTTTATCAACGCCCGTACCTTGGTCATGAGCGTACGATTCGTATGTTATAATGTAGAACTGAACGAGAATGATTGAACTAGGAAGATTGAGAGTACAAGTAGGAAACCCTAGAGTAATGTACCCCCTAAAGGCTAACCCACTGTAGCCTACACAGCAGTAACATATATAATGTTTGACACACCCCCATAGGCAAAGTGGGGGAGAGCAAGGGGTCACAAGACCAGTCAAAGCAAAGCAAAGCAAAACAAGCTCAGGGTGGATCTCAAGGAAACCACACAAATTCCGAGCACAAGCAAGTGGTCACAAGACCAGTTCACATGCAGTTTGATAATATAACAAGAGGTACAGTGATCACAACCTAGCAAGTGTAAGCATGCAGGTATATATATATAGAGATCACAGTACAAGCAGAGTCAAGAAGTAAGCAAGTGAGGCACAGTAGGCACAAGGCCTAGAACAGTACAGAAACGCTGATGATCACAAGGCTGAAGCGCCTTGGTGAACACATCAGCAGTGTTGGCCCGAGTGGCCACGTAAGCAAGACGAACCTGACCACGCTGCTGCAGCTCTCGAGCAAGGAAGTAGCGCAGAGCGATGTGCTTCGTTCTGTGCTCCTGACACAAGGCAATGGCAGCCTTGTTGTCGACGTACAGCACTGGAGGAGAACGAGGCCGCTCTCCCAGGTCAGCCAGTAGGTAGGTGAGCCAGCGTAACTCCTGTGCAGCCATGGCTGTGGCGTAGATCTCAGCCTCACAAGTGGAGCTGAGAACTGAAGACGAGCGTGTAGAACGCCAAGAAACTGAACCAGAGCCAAGGCTGAAGGTGTAACCCTGAGACGACCACTGCGTAGCCTGGTCGTCAGCCCAAGAAGCGTCTGAGAGCCCACTGAGGACAACGTCGCTCCGTCCTCCAAGCACAAGCCCCATGCCCGACGTACTGCACAAGTAGCGCAACACCCTCTTAGCGGCATCCATGTGCTCCTTCCGGTGACGGCCAGGAGCGACATAGCGTGCTAGGATGCTAAGAGGGTAGGCTAGGTCAGGTCGAGTGCAGGTCATCAGGTACATGAGGCAGCCCACAAGCTCTGGATACGGGCCACTCGGCTCTACGGACTCGTCCGAAGGTGGAGCTGAGAGCGAGTGACCGGTAGGCAGAGGAGTGGACTGTGGCGAGGAGTACGTGAAGCCGAAGCGCTGAAGGACCTGCTGCACCATGTGTGACTGAGTCAAGGTGATGGTGCGCTGTGCTCTGTCCCGGGTGATCCGCAAGCCAAGATAGCTTGTCAGCTCACCCAGGTCTGTGCACGCGTGTCTCTTCTGCAGCTCCGACTTCACGTGGGCGAGTGCCTCAGTGTCAGCAGTAGCAAAGACCAAGTTGTCTACGTACACGAGAACGTAGAACGGTGGCAGAGTGGTGTCGGTGCGTAGAAACAGCGACGGGTCAGCAGTAGAAGGAGCAAACCCAAGAGCAGCAAGAGTAGTCCTCAGTGTGTCGTGCCACTCATGGGGTGCCTGGCGGAGACCGTAGACTGGCCGGCAGAGGCTCCACTGGGTACCAGCAGGGAACGACCCAGTGAAGCCAGGTGGGCGGCGCAGCCAGATCTCCTCGTGCAGGCTGCCCTGTAGGAAAGCAGTGCTGAATTCAAGAGAGTGGAGCTCGTAGTCACGCTGAGCGGCAACGTGGAGCAGAACCCGAAGAGTGGTCATCTTCGGGGTCGGGGAGAAGGTCTGAAAGAAGTCAACTCCCTCTCGCTGACTGAAGCCTCGTGCAACGTAACGCGCCTTGAAGACAGGCGGAGAACCCGGCGGCCGCTTCACCCTGAAAATCCACATGCCACTGACGATGTTCGCCCCAGGTGGGGGAACCTCGTCTACGTAGGTGCCTGTGGACTTCCAGGAAGCCATCTCTGCGTCCATGGCTGTCTGCCACTGAGAGGAGTAGGGACCCTCTATCGCCTTTGCGTAAGAGCGCGGGGTCGGGATGTCTGGTGCATCCGGGTCTCCCTCAGGGGCAATCAGCATGGACACGAGATGAGGTAAAGCAGCGGCAAAGCACTCAAACTCCTCCTGTCTGTCCTCAAGGACGTTCGTGCCAAGAGCACACTCACCCCCGACGGACGGAGGACAGACAGACTCAGACTCAGCAACAAGACTAGCGGCGTAGTCTACACGACAGGCGGCAGCAAAGTCAACAAGCTCAGCCACTAGAGCAGACGCAGCAGTGGACTCAAAGGAAGGGTCAGTGACAACAGTAGCGAGAAGACGCGTGACAGTAGGACTGGCGACACGAGCAAGGTCTGACGGCGGGTCAGCAACGTCAGGAAGAGAGGACGCAGGAGGAGACGGCAGAGGGACACGCTGTGGAGCAGTGGAAGGACGCAGAGTCATATAGTGAGTGCCAAGTACAGGAGGAGGACGCTGACGCGGAGCACGAAGACCAGCGTGGACAGCTCGAACAGACGACTCTGGACGAGACTTAGGCGACTCGGGACGAGACTCAGGCGACGCAGGACGAGACTCAGGCTCACGACGCTCCGTCAGACCTCTAGTCGGCCCAGCGTAAGGAGAAGGACCAGGCAGCGGAGAGGCAAGTGGTAACTGTGACTGCGACTGGACAGGTGGTGGACTCAGTAGGGGAGGAGAAGGACCAGTGGAGGGCGGGAGGCCAAGAACCTGCTGAAGGAGCGGAACGTAGTACGGCCGCGGCCGCTCAGCACCTCCTGAACCAGCACCAGCACCCCCAGCTCCAGGGTCTCCAGCGACAACTCCCGCAGCACCACCAGTAACCCCAGCAGCTCCAGTACCTCCAGCTCCAACCCCAGCAGCAGCTCCAGTCCCAGCAGCTCCATTACCTCCAGTACGAGCACCTCTAGAACCAGCGGCTCCAGCAGCTCCAGCACCAGCAGGACCTCCAGTAGCTCCAGCACCAGCAGCACCTCCAGCAGCACCAGCAGCACCTCCAGTACCAGCAGCGTCTACAGCAGCTCCAGCACCAGCAGCGCCTCCAGCAGCTCCAGCACCAGCAGCACCACCAGCAGCTCATGCGCCAGCAGCACCAGCACCAGCACCAGCTCCAGGGTCCGCGGCACCAGCAGCGGCTCCAGCTCCAGGGTCAGCGGCACCAGCAGCACCACTCCGGAAACTGCAGCGCCGAGCGTACCACTCTCTGAGCCGCTGGGGAGAGGGCGGCTCCCGCCTAGGCGGGGAACCACGAGCACCAGCTCCAGCAGCACCCCTAGCCCCAGAAGCACCCCTCCTGAGGCTGCAGTACCGCGAGTACCACTCACGCAGCTGCTGGGAAGAGGGAGCACCTCCAGACTCAGTACCCTCAGACGTAGCACTCTCAGGCTCAGCACCCCCAGACTCAGCACCCGCAGGCTCAGCACCCCCAGACTCAGCACCCCCAGGCTCCGCACGCTCAGGCTCAGCACCCCCAGGCTTCGCACCCCCAGGCTCAGCACCCCCAGGCTCCGCACCCCTAGCAGGACGAGAGTCGACAGCTACCTCGACAGGCTCAACCGGGTCTACCTGAGACACACCTGAGGGAGCGGCACCCTGAGGGGGGAGGGGGTCTACCACAGTAGAACCTGGTGCGAGGAAGAGAGGCGGGGGGGGGAGAGGGGCAGTGCGGTAGGGGAAGAGGCGGTAGTAGGGGACCGACTCGTCGAAAGTGACGTCCTGAGAGGGCAGGACACGGCGCGAGGTGGCGTGGTAAAATTGCCAACCAGACGCGTCCGGGACAAAGCCAAGGAAGACACAAGGAACAGCGCGGGAGGAGAGCTTGTCCGCGGACGTATCGCGAACAAAAGCTCGAGATCCCCAGACCCGGAAACGCGACGCATCGCCAACCTCTCCCGTCCAACGCAGTGTCGGTGAAGTCTCCGGAATGGAGACACGAGGCCAGAGGTTGAGCTGATGTGCAGCGTATCGGACCGCAAACGGCCACAGAAAGTGGGGGGCAGCCGCATGGATCAAGGAGGTAAGAGCGACCTCCATGACCAAGCCAATGTGGCGCTCAGCAACCCCATTCTGCTGTGGAGAGGCCGGAAGCATGAACGACTGCTCAATGCCCTCCCCCTGACAGAAGGCCCTCAAGAGGTCGGAGGAAAACTCCCCACCTCTGTCAGAGTGCAGACGCATGACAGGAAAGTCCGAGTGGAACCTCTCGCTGAGCTGGAGACGGGCAGCGCGGATCCAAGGGATCAAAATATCAGGGACTTCACCCTTGGTGCGCAAGGGGAAGACCGTGGTGTAGCGCGAGTAGTCGTCAACAACTATCAAGAAGTACCTCTCGTGACCCTGTCCATGAACGCGGGCTGGGCCCCACACGTCCATGTGGAGCGTCTGCAGGGGAGCAGTCGTCGGGGGAAACGAGGAGGAGTGAGGAGCGGCGCGCTGCCGCACCTCGACACAGGGAAGACAGGGAGGAGCAGGCGAGGGTGGGAGGGGAGGGAGAACCCTGGGAAGACCAGAGACAAGGTACCGGGAGTGCATGCCACGAAGGCGCTGCACTGACGGGTGACCAAGGCGGTGGTGCCAGAGGACGGCCTCGTGCGCCAGGGAGCGACACGAGCAGGGGGCCGACAGCTGACCTGACGCAGACGCAGACGCAGCTACCTGAGGGGACTCAGTGGTCAGTGTGTACAGGTCCGACCCCGGCTGCCGAGTGAAGGTAGCCAGATGGCGACCCGTCCGAGCACACGTGCAGTGTGTCACGCGCTCGTAGGCAGGGGTGAACTGGTGGACACCCCCGTCCTGGAGCGCACTACCCGCCACCAAGTTCGTAGAGAACGAGGGGAGGTAGAGACCTGACAGTGTGCCCGACGGGACCGCAGGACAAGGGAGGACAGTGGAGGAGGTCGCAATGACCGGACCCCCAGAGGGGTCAGCGAGGGAGACTGCAACCGGTCGAGCAAGCTGCTCAAGGGCCGTGCGGTCACGAAAGAAACAGCGGGAAGCACCTGAGTCCAGCGTGAAGGTGTGCAGTGCCTCAGTAGACGCAGTACCAGCAGGTGCAGACGCACGAGCACCTGGAGCAGTAGACTCACCAGCACCTAGAGCAGCAGCCTCACCAGGACCTAGGGCAGTAGACGCACTAGCACCTAGAGCGGCAGCCTCACCAGTACCTAGAGCAGCAGACTGGATACCGGGGTCAGGCGGCACACACAGGTGACAGGCACTCTCAGCACTAGTAGACAATGCATACATGGCAGTGAGGATAGCATCATAGTCAAGAGCAAAGATATCTACCCTCTGCCTAAGCAGCTCCAGCCAGGAGGGGAGCTCAGCGGCATCGCCAAACTCTGTACGCCAAGCGTCGCCCAGACGGGCGAAGCATTGGGACTCTGTGTGACCACGTGTCCCGCAAGGCTGACCAGTCCGGACACCTGTGCGAATGACGTACGGGCATCGAGCAGTACTCAGTGACCCTCTACTCTGAGCGTACCACTCACGAAGCTGCTGGGGCGAAAGAGCCTCTCGGGGACGACGCTGCAGCTGCACCTGGCCACTACCAGAAGCTCCCGAACTACCCACTCCAGAGCGACTCCCACTACGGCCACCCCGACAGCCCCAACTAGCGTACCACTCACGAAGCTGCTGGGGCGAAAGAGCCTCGCGGGGACGACGCTGCAGCTGCACCTGTCCACTACCAGAAGCTCCCGAACTACCCACTCCAGAGCGACTCCCACTACGGCCACCCCGACAGCCCCAACTAGCGTACCACTCACGAAGCTGCTGGGGCGTGAGGGACTCACGTGCACGGCCCTGGAGCTGCATCTGGCCACGCCAGAAGTAGCAGTAGCAGCAATCGCGGCAGTAACAGCAGTAGCAGCAGGAGCAGTAGCAGTGGGAGTAGTAAAAGCAGTAGCAGCAGTAGCAGCGGTAGCAGCGCGGGCAGGGCAGTGCTCACCAGTGGTGGGAAGGGCAGGCGCAAGACGGCGGCGACAGCGGGGCCGCTCCAGCTGCAGGGCGGGGCCGGGCCGCGGCAGAGAGCTCCGCGGCAGCTGCTGCAGGGCGGGGCCGGGCCGCGACGGCAGCTGCTCCAGGGGCCAGGGGCGGCTGCTGCAGGGGCGGCTGCTCCAGGGGCTAGGGGCGGCTCCTGCAGTGTCGGTTGCTCGAGGTGGCCAGGGGCGGCTGCTGCAGGGGCGGCTGCTCCAGGGTCCAGGGGCGGCTGCAGGTGCGGCTGCTCCAGGGGCCAGGGGCGGCTGCTGCAGTGGCGGCTGCTCCTGGGGCCAGGGGCGGCCGTCCCAAGGGCGGGCGCGGGGTAGGGCAGGGCGCCGCGGCGAGCAGGGGCGACTCCGCGCGGGTCCCAGTGGCGACGCGCGGGTCGCGCGGGGGCGTCGCGACGAGGCAGGGGCGACGTGCGCGGGTCCCGCAGAAGCGCCGCGACGAGGCGGGGGCGACGCGCGGGTCCCGCAGGGTCGTCGCGACGAGGCAGGGGCGACGCGCGGGTCCCGCAGGGGCGTCGCGACGAGGCAGGGGCGACGCGCGGGTCCCGTAGGGGCGTCGCGACGAGGCAGGGGCGACGCCCGGGTCCCGCAGAGGCGTCGCGACGAGCAGGGCGACGCGTCGCGGGGTCCAGGGGCCGCGCCTCGGGGTCCAAAGGCGGCTGCGCGGGTGCAGAGTAGGCCCGCGCGCGGCCTGCAGGGCAGGGCGGCAGGGTGGCGCTCGAGGGCGCGGGTAGGAAGGCGCTCGAGGGCGCGAGTAGGCAGGCGCTCGAGGGCGCGAGTAGGAAGGCGCTCGAGGGCGCGGGTAGGCAGGCGGTCGGCACACGGGGCTGCACGGGGCCGCGAGGGGCTGCGTGCGAGGCTAGTGGGCAGCGCGCAACTAGCAACAGGGCGCACGACAGCGCTAGAAGGGGCGCTCGACGGCGCTAGTAAGGGCGCTCGACGGCGCGGGTAGGGGCGCACGACGGCGCGAGGTACTATCAGACACGGTCGCGCAAGGGCGCGGCGGAACGGTGGGCCCTAACCAACGTCGGTCCTAGGTCCTAACCTAGGCGTCGGATACCATGTTATAATGTAGAACTGAACGAGAATGATTGAACTAGGAAGATTGAGAGTACAAGTAGGAAACCCTAGAGTAATGTGCCCCCTAAAGACTAACCCACTGTAGCCTACACAGCAGTAACATATATAATGTTTGACATCGTGCGCTCGGCTACGCCTTGCTGCTGGTGCGCGTAGGGGAGGGAAACACGATGCTCGATTCCCTTCTGCGCCAGGTAATCCTGCATCTCCTTGCTCCTGAACTCCGCTGCGCCATCAGATTGCCAGATCTTCAACTTCTCCCCGGATTGCCGCTGCGCGTGCGCCAGCCACAGACAAAACACTTCGTATGCTCTGCTGCGTGCCTCCACGTTTACGACCCACACGTAGCGCGTTCCGGCGTCGACGAAGGTGAGCGTGTACAGCTCGTCGTTGATCCCGCAGTGTCCTACGTTGAGGAAGGCACTGTATACTTTCTCCAGTTTTGCGTAGCGGTTGGTTCCGGACTCGAGCAGGGGGAACGGTTGGTGGCTCAGCGCGGCTTCGGGGCAGACGGTGCAGTTGCGCGGATGTGTTGCGCCTCTCACTTTGGTGCCATCAGGGCGCAGGAGTGCGCCGGGCGCAAACACGCCGGCATCGACGCAGTTCTTCAGTGTTACGCGCGAGGGGTGACCGAGGCGTTGGTGCCAGATGGCATCGTCAGCGCGGAATCCAGAGGTGCGCATGTAGTGTCAAACATTATATGTTTACATTGTGTAGGCTATAGTGGGTTTAGCCTTAGGGGGTACAACATTCTAGGGTTTCCTACTTGTACTCCCAATCCTGTTATTTCAAACACACTTGTTCATTCTAACATGGTATCACGAGCCTAGGTTGCTACCTAGGACCGCTTTCTACTACGGGCCCACTATTCCGCTAGAAGCACCCTCGTGCGCCCTACCTTACGTGCGCCCTCGTGCGCCTTTCTCTACTCGTGCGCCCTCGTGCGCCCTCGTGCGCCCTCGTGAGCCTTTCTCTGTTCGTGCGCCCTCGCGCGCCCCGCCCTTTGGTCTGCCCGAGTGCCATCCTGTAGCCCTCGCGCTGCCTCCTGCAAGCTAGTACGGCCCTCGAGCCGCCCCTGCAGGTCCGTCAGGCCCCCGAGCCGCCTTTGCAGACCCGTCAGGCCCCCGAGCCGCCTCTGCAGGCCCGTCAGGCCCGAGAGCCACCCCTGCAGACCCGTCAGGCCCGCGCGCAGCCTCTGCCCGACAGCGCGCCGCCCCTGCAGTCTCTCGCCGCCCGCCACGTCGCCCTGCCCGCGGCGTCGCCGCCTGCCCGCGGCGTTGCCACCTGTCCGCGGCGTCGCCACCTGCCCGCGGCGTCGCCACCTGCCCGCCGCGTCGCCCTGCCCGCGGCGTCGTCACCTGCCCGCGGCGTCGCCCCTGCCCGCGGCGTCGCCGCCTGCCCGCGGCGTCGCCACCTATCCGCGGCGTCGCCACCTGCCCGCGGCGTCGCCACCTGCCCGCCGCGTCGCCCTGCCCGCGGCGTCGTCACCTGCCCGCGGCGTCGCCCCTGCTCGCCGCGTCGCCCTGCCCGCGGCGTCGCCACCTGCCCGCCGCGTCGCCCTGCCCACGGCGTCGCCACCTGCCCGCGGCGTCGCCACCTGCCCGCCGCGTCGCCCTGCCCGCCGCGTCACCCTGCCCGCCGCGTCGCCCTGCCCGCCGCGTCGCCCCTGCCCGCGCGTCGCCCTGACCTAACCCGCGCCTGGCCTCTGGAGCAGCCGCCCCTGCAGCAGCCGCCCCTGGCTCCTGGAGCAGCCGCCCCTGCAGCAGCCGCCCCTGGCCACTGGAGCGGCCGGCTACTGGAGCAGCCGCCACTGCAGGAGCCGCCCCTCGCCCCTGGAGCAGCCGCCCCTGCAGCAGCCGCCCCTGGCCACTGGAGCAGCCGCCCCTGGAGCAGCTGCCACTGCAGGAGCCGCCTCTGGCCCCTGGAGCACGCAGCCCCTGGAGCAGCCGCCCCTGGAGCGGCCGCTGTGGCGGCCCCGCAGTCGCCCCGCTCGTACGCCTGCCCTTCCCACCACTGGTGAGCACTGCCCTGCCCGTGCTGCCACTGCTGTTACTGCTGCTGCTATTGCTTCTACTGCTGCTCCTGGCGTGACCAGATGCAGCTCCAGGGCCGTCCGCGTGTGTCCCTCACGCCCCAGCAGCTTCGTGAGTGGTACGCCAGTTGGGGTTGTCGGGGTGGCAGTAGTGGGAGTCGTCCTGGAGTGGGTAGTTCGGGAGTTTCTTGTAGTGGCCCGGTGCAGCAGCCGCGTCGTCTACGCGAGGCTCTTTCACCCCAGCAGCTTCGTGAGTGGTACGCTCAGAGTAGAGGGTCACTGAGTACTGCTCGCTGCCCGTACGTCATTCGCACAGGTGTCCGGACTGGTCAGCCTTGCGGGACACGTGGTCACACAGAGTCCCACTGCTTCGCCCGTCTGGGCGACGTTTGGCGTACAGAGCTTGGCGACGACGCTGAGCTCCTCGACTGGGTGGAGCTGCTTAGGCAGAGGGTAGATATCTTTGCTCTTGACTATGATGCTATCCTCACTGCCATGTATGCATTGTCTACTAGTGCTGAGAGTGCCTGTCACCTGTGTGTGCCGCCTGACCCCGGTATCCAGTCTGCTGCTCTAGGTACTGGTGAGGCTGCCGCTCTAGGTGCTAGAGTGTCTGTTGCCCCAGGTGCTGGTGAGGCTGCTGCTCTAGGTACTCGTGAGTCTGCCCCCCCTGGTACTGAGTCTACTGAGGCACTGCACACCTTCACACTGGACTCAGGTGCTTCTCGCTGTTTCTTTCGTGACCGCACTGCACTTGAGCAGCTTGCTCGGCCAGTTGCTGTCTCCCTTGCTGACCCCTCTGGGGGTCCGGTCATTGCGACCTCCTCCACTGTCCTTCCTTGTCCTGCGGTTCCGTCAGGCACACTGTCAGGTTTCCACCTCCCCTCGTTCTCTACGAACTTGGTGGCGGGTTGTGCGCTCCAGGACGGGGGTGTCCACCAGTTCACCCCTGCCTACGAGCGCGTGACACACTGCACGTGTGCTCGGACGGGCCGTCACCTGGCTACCTTCACTCGGCAGCCGGGGTCGGACCTGTACACACTGACCACTGAGTCCCCTCAGGTAGCTGCGTCTGCGTCTGCTTCAGGTCAGCTGTCTGCCCCCTGCTCGTGTCGCTCTCTAGCACACGAGACCGTCCTCTGGCACCACCGCCTTGGTCACCCGTCAGTGCAGCGCCTTCGTACCATGCACAAACGGTATCTTGTCTCTGGTCTTCCCCGGGTACTCCCTCCCCTCCCACCCTCGCCTGCTCCTCCTTGTCTTCCTTGTGTCGAGGGGCGGCAGCGCGCCGCTCCTCACTCCTCCTCGTTTCCCTCGACGGCTGCTCCCTTGCAGACGCTCCACATGGACGTGTGGGGCCCAGCCCGCGTCCGTGGACAGGGTCAGGAGAGGTACTTCCTGATCGTTTTGACGACTACTCGCGCTACACCACGGTCTTCCCCTTGCGCACCAAGGGTGAGGTCCCTGATGTTTTGATCCCTTGGATCCGCGCTTCTCGTCTCCAGCTCAGCGAGCGGTTCCACTCAGACTTTCCTGTCTTGCGTCTGCACTCTGACAGAGGTGGTGAGTTCTCCTCCGACCTCTTGGCAGCCTACTGTGCGGAGCACGGCATCCGCCAGTCGTTCACGCTTCCGGCCTCTCCACAGCAGAATGGGGTTGCTGAGCGCCGCATTGGCTTGGTCATGGAGGTCGCTCGTACCTCCTTGATCCATGCGGCTGCCCCCCACTTTCTGTGGCCGTTTGCGGTCCGGTACGCTGCGCATCAGCTCAACCTCTGGCCCCGTGTCTCCTTGCCGGAGACCTCGCCCACACTGCTGTGGACGGGGGAGGTTGGCGATGCGTCGCGTTTCCGGGTCTGGGGATCTCGAGCTTTTGTCCGCGATACGTCAGCGGACAAGCTCTTCTCCCGCTGTTCCTTGTGTCTTCCTTGGCTTTGTCCCGGACGCGTCTGGTTGGCAGTTTTACCATTCCACCTCGCGCCGTGTCCTGCCCTCTCAGGATGTCACTTTTGACGAGTCGGTGCCCTACTACCGCCTCTTCCCCTACCGCACTGCCCCGCTCCCCCCCCTGCCTCTCTTCCTCACGCCAGGTGCTGCTGTGGTAGACCCCCTCCCCCCTCAGGGTGCCGCTCCCTCAGGTGTGTCCCAGGTAGACCCAGTTGAGCCTGTCGAGGTAGCTGTCGACTCTCGTCCTGCTGCGGGTGCGGAGCCTGGGGGTGCGGAGCCTGGGGTTGCGGAGCCTGGGGTTGAGGAGTCTGGGGGTGCTGAGCCTAGGGGTGCGGAGCCTGCGGGTGCTGAGTCTGGGGGTGCTGAGTCTGGAGGTGCTGAGCCTGGGAGTGCTACACCTGGAGGAGCTCTCTCCTCACAGCAGCTGCGTGAGTGGTACTTACAGTACTGCAGCCTCAGGAGAGGTGCTTCAGGAGCTAGGAGTGCTGCTGGAGCTGGTGCTAGTGCTTCCCCTCCTAGGCGGGAGCTGCCCTCTCCCCAGCGGCTCCGAGAGTGGTACGCTCGGCGCTGCAGTCTCCGGAGTGGCGCTCCTAGTGTCGCGGACCCTGGTGCTGGAGGTGCTGCTGCTGCTGGCGGTGCTGCTGGCGCTGCTGGAGGTACTGCTGGTGTTGGAGCTGCTGGAGCTGCTGGAGGTGCTGCTGCTGGTGGTGGTGCTGCTGGTGCTGCTGGAGCTGCTGGAGGTGCTACTGGTGCTGGTGCTGCTGGAGCTTCTGGAGGTGCTGCTACTACTGGAGGTGCTGCTGGTGCTACTGACGCTGTTGGAGGTGCTGCTGGTGCTGGTGGTGCTGCTGGTGCTGCTGGAGCTGCTGGAGGTGCTGCTGGTGCTGGTGCTGCTAGAGCTACTGGAGGTGCTGCTACTACTGGAGGTGCTGCTGGTGCTGCTGGAGCTGCTGGAGGTGCTGCTGCTGCTGGCGGTGCTGCTGGCGCTGCTGGAGGTGCTGCTGGTGCTGGTGCTGCTGGAGCTGCTGGAGCCGCTGTTCCTGGAGCTGCTGGGACGGGGGCCTGCTGAGGGGGTTGTCGCTGGAGGTGCTGAGCGGCCGCGGCCGTACTACGTTCCGCTCCTTCAGCAGGTTCTTGGTCTCCCGCCCTCTACTGGTCCTTCTCCTCCCCTACTGAGTCCACCGTCTGTCCAGTCGCAGTCACAGTTACAGTCTGCCTCTCTGCTGCCTGCCCCTTCTCCTTAAACTGCGCCGACGGGTAGTCTTACGGAGCGTCGTGAGCCTGAGTCTCGTCCTCCGTCGCCTGAGTCTAGTCCTGCGTCTCCTGAGCCTCGTCCAGAGTCGCCTGTCCGCGCTACCCGCACTCGTCGTCGTGTTCCGCGTGAGCGTCCTCCTCCTGTCCTTGGCACTCACTATATGACCCTGCGTCCTTCCACTGCTCCACAGCGTGTCCCTCTGCCGTCTCCTCCTGCGTCCTCTCTTCCTGACGTTGCTGACCCACCGTCAGACCTTACTCGTGCTGCCAGTCCTACTGTCGCGCGTCTCCTTGCCACTGTTGTCACTGACCCTACCTTTGAGTCCTCTGCTGCGTCTGCTCTAGCCGCTGAGCTTGTGGACTTTGCTGCCGCCTGTCGTCTAGACTACGCCGCTAGCCTTGTTGCTGAGTCTGAGTCTGTCTGTCCTCCGTCCGTCGGGGGTGAGTGTGCTCTTGGCACGGACGTCCTTGAGGACAGACAGGAGGAGTTTGAGTGCTTCGCTGCTGCTTTACCTCATCTCGTGTCCATGCTGATTGCCCCTGAGGGAGACCCGGATGCACCAGACATCCCGACCCCACGCTCCTACGCAGAGGCGATGGAGGGTCTCTACTCCTCTCAGTGGCAGACAGCCATGGACGCAGAGATGGCTTCCTGGAAGTCCACAGGCACCTACGTTGACGAGGTTCCCCCACCTGGGGCGAACATCGTCAGTGGCATGTGGATTTTCAGGGTGAAGCGGCCGCCGGGTTCTCCGCCTGTCTTCAAGGCGCGTTACGTTGCTCGAGGCTTCAGTCAGCGAGAGGGAGTTGACTTCTTCCAGACCTTCTCCCCGACCCCGAAGATGACCACTCTTCGGGTTCTGCTGCACGTCGCAGCTCATCGTGACTACGAGCTCCACTCTCTTGACTTCAGCACTGCGTTCCTACAGGGCAGCCTACACGAGGAGATCTGGCTGCGCCGCCCACCTGGCTTCACTGGGTCGTTCCCTCCTGGTACCCAGTGGAGCCTCCGGCGGCCAGTCTACGGTCTCCGCCAGGCACCCCGTGAGTGGCACGACACACTGAGGACTACGCTTGCGGCTCTTGGGTTGGCTCCTTCTACTGCTGACCCGTCGCTGTTTCTACGCACCGACACCACTCTGCCGCCGTTCTACGTTCTCGTGTACGTCGACGACTTGGTCTTTGCTACTGCTGACACTGAGGCACTTGCCCACGTGAAGTCGGAGCTGCAGAAGAGACACACGTGCACAGACCTGGGTGAGCTGACAAGCTATCTTGGCTTGCGGATCACCCGGGACAGAGCACAGCGCACCATCACCTTGACTCTGTCACACATGGTGCAGCAGGTCCTTCAGCGCTTCCGCTTCACGTACTCCTCGCCTCAGCCCACTCCTCTGCCTACTGGTCACTCGCTCTCAGCTCTGCCTTCGGATGAGTCCGTAGAGCCGAGTGGCCTGTATCCAGAGCTTGTGGGCTGCCTCATGTACCTGATGACCTGCACTCGACCTGACCTTGCATACCCTCTTAGCATCCTAGCACGCTATGTCGCTCCTGGCCGTCACCGGAAGGAGCACATGGATGCCGCTAAGAGGGTGTTGCGCTACTTGTGCAGTACGTCGGGCATGGGGCTTGTGCTTGGAGGACGGCGCGACGTTGTCCTCACTGGACACTCAGACGCTTCTTGGGCTGACGACCAGGCTACGCAGCGGTCGTCTCAGGGTTACACCTTCAGCCTTGGCTCTGGCTCTGTTTCCTGGCGTTCTACACGCTCTTCCTCTGTTCTCAGCTCCAGTTGTGAGGCTGAGATCTACGCCACAGCCATGGCTGCCCAGGAGCTACGCTGGCTCACCTACTTGCTGACCGACCTCGGAGAGCGGCCTCGTTCTCCTCCAGTGCTGTACGTCGACAACAAGGCAGCCATTGCCTTGTGTCAGGAGCACAGACTGGAGCACAGAACGAAGCACATTGCTCTGCGCTACTTCCTTGCTCGAGAGCTGCAGCAGCGTGGTCAGCTGCGTCTTGCTTACGTGGCCACTCGGGCCAACACTGCTGATGTGTTCACCAAGGCGCTTCAGCCTTGTGATCATCAGCGTTTCTGTACTGTTCTAGGCCTTGTGCCTACTGTCCCTCACTTGCTCACTTCTTGACTCTACTTATACTGTGATCTCTATATATATACCTGCATGCTTACACTTGCTAGGTTGTGATCACTGTACCTCTTGTTATATTATCAAACTGCATGTGAACTGGTCTTGTGACCACTTGCTTGTGCTCGGAATTTGTGTGGCATCCTTGAGATCCACCCTGAGCTTGTTTTGCCTTGCTTTGACTGGTCTTGTGACCCCTTGCTCTCCCCCACTTAGCCTATGGGGGTGTGTCAAACATTATATGTTTACATTGTGTAGGCTATAGTGGGTTTAGCCTTAGGGGGTACAACATTCTAGGGTTTCCTACTTGTACTCCCAATCTTGTTATTTCAAACACACTTGTTCATTCTAACATGTAGCGCGCGTGTGCTTCCGCGGGGTCCTCGTCAAGTGCTTGGGCAGGTTCCGCCGCTGCTTCTTCAGTTTCTTCAGCACGAGGAATTCCCTGTCGAGAATTGTGGAGAGGGGAATATTGGTTCCAGGGATGGTTCCTGGGAAGAAGGTTGGTTCGCGCGGTTCGGAGGCAGGCCCGTAGATAGTGCGTCGCGGGGTAGAAGGCTCATTGCCCCAGTCGATGGTGTCCCAAGGGTCACTTCTTGGCTGGATGTCAGGTGGGGGCAGTGCGGGTGCAGTGCGGCGCGGAGGGCGACCAAGAGGAACAACAGGAGGTTCGGCCTCGATTTCCTCTTCTTCCCCCCTTTGGTCCTCGCGGTCTCCAGCCTTCGCCGGAAGTGCCCCATCCGCTTGTCTCGCCGCCAGATGCGGCGCCCCATCCGCCGGTGTTGCCGCCGGTGACTGCTCCCCATCCACCAGTGTTGCCACCAGTTGCGGCTCCCCATCCGCCGGTATCGCCGCCAGTGTCGCTCGTGCCCCATCCGCCAGCGCTTCCCCACCCCCCTTCATTGGAGGCGCTCTCCTCTTCGCCCCATCCGCTCCAAGCGAATGTGCCGCGTGACTCCGCAAGGCTCCGCTGGTGAAGCTCTTCCGCTTCGCGTCGCGCCAGTTCCTCTTCTTGCGCCACGGTAAGCTTCTTAGTGGAGTCGCGCTGGTGAGAGTAGATTTCCAGAAATTTCTCCTTTGTGTAGGGTCGCAGGAATCCGTGCGCATCGAAGGTGCCGACACCAACGCAGCGCAGCATGCCCCGAAGATGTTGTGATGCAGGTCCGGGGAGGGGATGTTCCTCCGTTCCGAAAACGACGCTCGTGGCGGTCTCGAGCTCCAGGTGAGACAATCCTTCTTCAGGCGGTGCTTCCCGCTCTGCTTCGGCGATGGCGGCGAGGCCACGGCCGGCAATCGCGCTCCTTGATGCTGTGGGTGTATGACAATCTCTGGAGATGCCGTCAGGTTCGGGGTCGTGTAACGCTAGTTCGCGCGGGTGAGGGTGATGCGGTACCCATGGTCTTCCGTCAGGGTGCTTCCAGTCACGGTGGTGAATGTGTTCGATGCGCAGGGGGAGGAGGTCGATAAGCTCCTACGAGTCACCACTGCAGTCGGGAATATTGAAGTCGAGGATGTAAACTCCGTTTTCGGAGTGCGCTCGCCCGATCTGCTTGCGCGTCTTGTTCGGCATTGTGAAGTGGAGCAGAATGTCACGTGTCTCGGGGTCGGTGCTGAGGTCGACCCCGCAGTCCATGAGTTGCGCCGCCGAGAGGAGATTGAAGCGTAGATTCTGCACGATCAGCACGTCGTTCAGCGTGATGTGCGTCCTGCTCCCTCGGGCCTTGAGCACAACGATGCCTTGTGCGCTTGCGCGCAAGCGCGTGTTGTTCGCCACGGTGACGTAGGTGACGGCTGGGGTGGGGACGGCGTTGGATATGTAACGCTCAGAACCCACCATATGCTGCCCACAACAGCTATCCAGGTACCACGTGTTGTAGCGCCTGTTGTCGTTACGTGCGAGCAGCGCCAGTCGCGGGGTAACGATGTGTGGTGTGTCAAGTTTGAGGAATTTCTCGCACGAGATCCAATCGATCGGAGCCGCCCGCATATCTGGTACGTGCGGGGGGCTTTCAAGTAGTGGGACTGGGAGATTCCAGTCCTGTTCATTGTCGTCGGTGAAGTTGTGGCGCGTGCTGAACGGATTGTTGTTCGAGAACGCTCCGATTGGGTGCCGTGTTGGCTCAGGTGACGGTGAGTGCGCACGGGGACAACGAGATCCGTTCGTCATGGTCATGTTGCCCATGATGTTGCGGACGGGCGCGGTCGGTGGCTGCTGCTGCTGATGCTGAACCGTTGGGTTCAGGTTGCGCGGTGGGGGTTGATGCCCCTGGGCTGGATGCGTGTCGTTTCGTGCGTCTTGTCGGCCGGACCAGTTGCTCGGATTGGTCTGACGAGGGCAAGATCGGTATTTGCATTGATCTGCCAGGTGCCTGAAATTTCTGCAAATCTTGCAGTAAAGGCGCCGCGGCCGTCGCTCCTCCGTGTTGTCGGAGTAGAAGGCGAGGCGTTCCCTGTCTCGTCGCGGCGCTGGTCGCTGCTGATCCATATTCCTTTGTTCGACAAGAAGGGCGGCGCATAGGGCGGCCTCCGAGATGACCCCTTGCTGTCGGAGAAGCGCCTTGCAGGGCCGCCACTCTGGGCTGAGCCCTTGAAGCACGATGTTCAAAAAAATCTCTTCTGAGATCGTGCTTCCCAGTTTCGCGATTTGATCGCGTAAGCTCCGACAGCGGTTGATGTAGCCATTGACCTTCTCCCCTAAGGCCATTTTGGTCTCCAGTAGCTGATGGAGCAGGCGGCTCGATGAAACCGAATCCTTCGGTTGGTACACGCCGTTGAGATGGCGCCAAGCGTCGAGGGTTGGAGCAGGAGTCATCTTGTACGAGCGAATGCTCAACTGCTCCGCCGGCGACATATTCCGCAGGAGTGTTAGAGATTAAGGACGGAGTCTATGAAGATTAGGGGCTGAAATATCTCAAAATCGTCAACTACAATTCTGGACAGAAAAGTTGTCGTCACAAGAAACGTCGTCGACGAAAGGTCCACAGTTAGAATTCTTTCAAACTCGAGTATGTTGTAGCCCTTGACCGTGGCTATCTTTCCCAATTTGAATAGTATCAAAATATGGAGTATAACTCGAGTTATGAACTTCGGCGCACTAGGGGGTATGCTGCCATAGAAAACGTAACTCAATCACAATGATCTCACAAGTTCACACAAGAGAATTGGAGTAGCACTAAACCAGGTGGAAGGGATGAGGAGGACGAGAGGGAAGGTCTCAAGAGAGTCCCCAACCAAGGAAACCCCCATGCCATACAATTCCCTTCCCCATAGGCAACCCAACTTTGACCTTTGTCACTATCCCAACCTCCACAATCCACCTCAACCCAACTTGGCCACACTTGCCAACCTGGTTTGGTTTCTCCCAACCATTTGGCAGCAACTACAGTAGAAAAGACGAATTTCCCAACCCCCAAAAGTCTGTACCCCATATTGAGTCAACCCCACAACTTCCCATAGTCACCACAACCAAATAACAAAAGCATACGAACTCCAACGTTCGTAACTCTCTTGTTCGTGCTCCGATTGAAGCGATACTTGGTTCCTCGGAAAGCTCTTGAGCAGAGGAGTCACTTCAGATATCTGCTCAAGCCAAATAACATTCACACACACACTCGAAAAAAACCAAACCGCACAAAACACAACTTCTTGCACACACTCACAACACGCATGCAACGCACGAACATATGATGGGAGGCAGACAGACGTGAATGCGAATGGTAGCATCACTCAACAAACTCCCCCTCTGGCTGCCAATCATCATCCCACATGCCATAGCTCAAGCATGCACCCTCAATGCACACTCATCCCAGCAAGCTTCATGCCCTTCCAATGCTCAGATTCAGCCAGGCGCTTGGTGAGAATGTCAGCCGCCTGCTGATGGGTCTTCACAATCTCCAGCCGCACCTCCTTGTCCAGGAGCCTTCTCACCCAGTGCCACTTAGGCCTGATGTGTTTGGTCAGCCCATGAAGACAAGCATTCTTCGCTAGCTTCACCGCCGACTCATTATCACAGAAAATCACAGTCGGCTCCCTCTGACCAACTCCAATCTCCTCCAACAAACGCCTCAGCCACACCACCTCCTTTGCCCCATGATGCAGGGCCATGTACTCTGTCTCACACGAGGACTGCCCCACCTCATTCTGCTTCTTACTGCGCCAGCTCACTGCACCACCTCCGAACAGGCACACATAGCCTCCAATGCTGGTGCCATCCGCTTTCACCGAATTGAAGCTAGCGTCAGTGTAGCAGGTCAGGAGCATCTCCCCCTTGCTTAAATCAGCTGCACTCCTCTGCAGCCTCTGCCTCACAGCACTGTACTCCAAACCCACTGATGCCGTTGCACTCACATAGCGGACCAACCTCTTGGCCGCTTCCAGCTGCTCATGACTGGGGCGTGAAACCACACTGGCAAGCCTGGATGTTGCAAAGGCAATGTCAGGCCGTGTGTGGTTAGCCGCATAGTTGAGTGCCCCAACCATGGAATGAAAAAGTTTCCTGTCACTCTCACCCACCACCTCCTCATCAGCACAGGGCTCCACAGTGAACCCCGAAGGCAGTGGGGTGGCTGGCTTTCCTCCATCTTGCAGCCCATACTTCTCAGCCAGCCCCTCACAATACTTTCTCTGGTGCAACCTCAACACTCCCTTGTCAAGGTCCCTCTCCACATGCATCCCTAAATAGTACTTCACATCTCCCATCTTGGAGCACTTAAACTGCATCTCCAGCATCTCCTCCACATGCTCAATCATTGCAGACGACTCAGAGAAGAGCAGGATGTCGTCCACATACACCAAGAGCATGAGAAACTGCTCCTTCTCCTGCAGCAGGAACAAGCTGTGATCACACTCACTCTTCTTGAAACCCCCAGACAGTAGAGTCTCCTCTAACTTGTGGTACCATGCACGAGGAGCCTGCTTCAGGCCATAGATGGCCTTCTTGAGCCTGCACACCCTGCCGCTCCCATCATCCAAACCCTCAGGCTGTAACATGTACAGCTCCTCCAGAATGATCCCATTGAGGAAGGCGGTGGTGATGTCCATCTGCTTCACCCGCCATCCACGGTTTGCTGCCATTGCCAATGACACCCGAAGTGTTGTGCCTTTCCCCACAGGAGCATAGAGCTCGTTGAAGTCCTTTCCCTTTGTCTGCTGAAACCCCTTAGCCACAAGCCTTGACTTGTAGCGGGTCAGCGCCCCATCAGGTCCGTACTTGTGCCTGAAAATCAGCTTGGAAGAAATGGCCTTCTTCCCGGGTGGCAGCTCACACAGCTCCCACGTCTCATTCTCCAGCAGAGAATCATACTCCTCCTTCACACTCTGCTTCCACTTTTCAGCATCGGGCCCACTCAAGGCCTCAGCTAGCGTCTTGGGCTCAGGGACGGCTGCCCAGTAGCAGTGTGCTATCTCTTCCTCATCACACTGCTCAGCCACACTCCCAGCCCGTACCACCTTTGGCTTGCCAAAGCTCGGATAGGTCAGCCGGTTAGGAGGGCGCACATCCCTCCTAGGACGGTCAACCGGACGTGCGGCACCTTGTGGAGCATCTTGCTGCTGCTGCTGCTGCTGCTGCTGCTCCTCCACCTCAGGTTCTCCCCCATCCTCAGTCACCCCAGAAATCTCCTCCTCTAAGACAGTGACCTGCACTTGCCTCGAAGGCCGCTGCACCTCATCGGCCTCAATGATCAGCGGTGTAGTAGGAAGCTTCTGCTGCTGCTGCTTCCACTCCTTGTAGTACAAGGACTCAAGGAACTTCACATCCCTTGACACAGTCAGCTGCTGGCTGGTCAAGTCCCATATCAACCAGCCCTTATGATCCTTAGCAAGCCCCAAGTGTACTCCCCATCTCCCAGAAGCTTCCAGTTTTCCCATCTTCTCCTTAGGCACATGAAACACCACCATGCACCCAAAGGCTCTCAGCATGTTCACAGCTGGTGCAATCCCATACCACTTGGTGTAGGGGACCCACTGCTTGTCCCCCACAGTCGCCAGCACCCTGTTCTTCACAAGGGCGACCTGCCGCAGTGCAGTCACCCAAAACGGATCCGGCAGCCCTGCACGCCCAAGGAGAGTGCGAGCACCTTCCTGCAGGGTCCGGTTGAACCGCTCAGCCACACCGTTCTGCTGAGGGTTGTAGGGCACCGTGAGCTGATGCTGGATCCCCTTCTTCTTCAGCACCGCCTCAAAATCAGCGCCAATGAATTCTCCCCCGTTGTCAGTGCGGATCACCTTCACCTTATGTCCGCTCTCCCTTTGAGCTCTCGGCATCCACTGCTTGAGAACAGCCGCTGCCACCTCCCCCTTAGTCTTCAGAGGGTAGACCCACACCGCACGCGTGTGGTCGTCCACAATGGTCAAGAAGTAGCGGCTGCCCGAGAGAGAAAGGGCCCTCGTGGGGCCCACCACATCCATGTGCACAAGCGCGAGCGGTGCCTTGGCTGGTCCCGTGCTGCTGCTGAAGGGAAACTTCGTGAACTTCGTTTCAAGGCAGGTAGGGCAGCTCCCAATCTCCTTTGCTCCCCCCTTCACCTCCAGCCCCTTCAAGCACCCATCCTTTACCAACTTCTGCAGCATAGGAATGTTCACATGACACAGCCTCTCATGCCACGTCTCCCAATCAGCCTCACCACTCCCAGATGAAGCCTTTGCCCATGCAGCTGTCGCATCCACACCAGCAAGCACCTCACCATGTGGCTGCTGTAGCTGCTGCACCTTCTTGACTGCATCCAGGGCCCCAGCAGTTGGTGCAGTCTCCTCTCCTCCCGCAGTTGCTTTAGCCGCTGCCGCTGCCTTTGCCGTTGCTGGTGGTTTCCCCTTCCAAGGGATGATGGGCAGCTGCCACAGGTCCTTGATGCAGCTGCTCTTCTCCTCCAAGTTCCACAGCAGCAACTTCCCAAGCTTTGCACGGCAGCTGGTTGGGCCGAAAGTAACTTCAGCCTTGCTCTTCTGCAGCCGGCGCACAGAAAGAAGGTTAGCGGACAAACCTTCAACCAACAGCACATTCCCAAGCCCCACAAGCTCTCCATTGGCTCCCATCACCTTAGCATTCCCAACACCAATCACAGGGAGCAAAGCACCTGAAGCGGCAGCCACAAACTTGATCTTCCCAGGAGGTTTTACCTCATCAAGCAAATCTGCCCGTGGGGTCATATGACTCGTGCAACCTGAATCGATCACCCAGTGAGTGAGGGGGTGCATCACAACCTTCCCAACTGAACCCATATCACCCCCACTCCCTTGCACATCCTCAACCATGAGGAACATCCCAGGGTCGGCTTTACCTTGTGCACCATCACCTTTTGCACCTGATCCTTGCACAGCGCCACCGCGTGCACGTTCACCACTTGGCGGCTTCATGCCTGGAGGGGCCCATCCCTCAGGCCGGCTGAAACACTTGAACCACGGGTGTCCAGCCTTCTTGCAGTACCAGCACGCACCCTCCATTTGGGTGCTCCCCCTGCCACCAGAGCTCCCATGCCCCTCATTGTAGTCACCTCGGCCTCTCCCTCTGCCAAAGCCTCTCCCACGGCCTCGGCCTCTCCCTCCCCCTCTTCCTCTGCTGCCTCCTGCAGCTCCATACCCCTCAGCAGTTTTGTTGGCAGCACCACCTCCCGTGTGGCGTCTGCGGAAGTCATCCTGCAGAATCTGCTGCCGTAGCCACTCAGGCGTCCATTTGTCCTGCTGAACGTTGAGGGTGGGGATGAGGTTGTCCCACGAGTTGTCGAGCACCGAGATGATCTTGGTGCACTGTTGCATCTGCGACACTTCGCTGCCCGCCGCTGCCATCCTCGCATAGGTGTCCTTGATCTTGTCAAGGACCGGTTTCACATCATCTCCCGGTTTCATGGAGAGGGCAGCCAACTCCTTCTCCAACACAATCACCATCGGCAGCGTGTTGGGCTGAATCACGTCGCGTAGCAGCTTCCATGCCTTCGGTCCGGAATCATCCAACTCCACCAAATCCTTGATGTGCTGGAACATGTCGTTGTTGACCGATTGGAGGATGAGGTCGTAAAGCACCGCGCTCTTCTCAATCCACCGATCGCGGGCATCTCCTTCCCCCGGCATCTTCTCCTCTCCCATTGCAATTTTCAGCAGCTTGTAGCGCTTGAAGGCGCTCCGCATCCGCCCGCTCCATTCCTCATAGTTGGAGCCATCCAAAGCTTCGATCTTGGATGGTGGCGGTTCACTCCTCTTCTCAGCTGCATCTCCACTCCCTTGATTCATCTCCTCTGCTCCCAATCAGAGGTTTCAGCTCCCCCCTTTGCTGGTCACAATGTAGATCCACACAATCTTCACAAGTGTCGGCGCCAACGAAATTTCGGCAAAGTTTCCCCTTAGCGGAAGTCACATCCAACCTCCAGAACTCCACTTAGGCACGCCCACAGGCCATGGTGGGTCTAAGAGGGTCTTCACACTTCAGTAGACTCCTCATAGGGTCCTTAATCAGCTCTGATACCACTTGTTAGAGATTAAGGACGGAGTCTATGAAGATTAGGGGCTGAAATATCTCAAAATCGTCAACTACAATTCTGGACAGAAAAGTTGTCGTCACAAGAAACGTCGTCGACGAAAGGTCCACTGTTAGAATTCTTTCAAACTCGAGTATGTTGTAGCCCTTGACCGTGGCTATCTTTCCCAATTTGAATAGTATCAAAATATGGAGTATAACTCGAGTTATGAACTTCGGCGCACTAGGGGGTATGCTGCCATAGAAAACGTAACTCAATCACAATGATCTCACAAGTTCACACAAGAGAATTGGAGTAGCACTAAACCAGGTGGAAGGGATGAGGAGGACGAGAGGGAAGGTCTCAAGAGAGTCCCCAACCAAGGAAACCCCCATGCCATACAATTCCCTTCCCCATAGGCAACCCAACTTTGACCTTTGTCACTATCCCAACCTCCACAATCCACCTCAACCCAACTTGGCCACACTTGCCAACCTGGTTTGGTTTCTCCCAACCATTTGGCAGCAACTACAGTAGAAAAGACGAATTTCCCAACCCCCAAAAGTCTGTACCCCATATTGAGTCAACCCCACAACTTCCCATAGTCACCACAACCAAATAACAAAAGCATACGAACTCCAACGTTCGTAACTCTCTTGTTCGTGCTCCGATTGAAGCGATACTTGGTTCCTCGGAAAGCTCTTGAGCAGAGGAGTCACTTCAGATATCTGCTCAAGCCAAATAACATTCACACACACACTCGAAAAAAACCAAACCGCACAAAACACAACTTCTTGCACACACTCACAACACGCATGCAACGCACGAACATATGATGGGAGGCAGACAGACGTGAATGCGAATGGTAGCATCACTCAACAAGGAGGACGCCGTACGCCATCAACGATCGTTGTAGTATGGCGCCCGGGCGTCTACAGTATCCTTAGCGGGTCCCGAGTAGCTCCCGTCGAAGTAGTGAAATATCTGCGCGTTTTGCAGCAGTAGTTCCAGCTCGAAGCTCCACGTATAGAAGTCTCTGCCGTCAAAACACACACTTGTCTTTATTTTAGATATGCTCAAAAACATTGATTGCGCAGAGAGAATTGCTTCTTCGCTGGGACGGGGAGCCTTGGGTGTTGAGCCATTTGTGTCGAGGGAGAAGGTATGCGGGGCGGTATTTTGGCCGTTCGAGGCCGGTTGAGTGGGTTGGGAAGATGTTCCCGCGTCGCCATTCCGCAATGTTTGGAGTTGTTGCTCCAGGCTGGTGAGTCGCTGAAGCATCTGTGCGAGGGCGGCGGTTCCAATCGTCGTCGTTTCCTCGCTTGTCGCAGCCGGTTTGGTCTACGCTTCAGCCGTCAGATTCGTCTGACCACCAAATCCTCCGGCCATTCTCACGCGCGAGCGTGTGCCGGACGCCACTTTCCGTTCGCCGAAGATTTCGGAGGTGGCAGTGCGAAGGATTCCCGAGTTGCTCTCATACCATGTTGCGATCAGAAGTTGATCGTACCTAGGATCACCTCAGGAAGGTTCGCACACATCTGAGTAGTGGTGGGCCCTTGAACTCAATAGTAGAGTGGATGTAAAATGCTTGAGATGAATTAAAACATGCAAGTACAAAGGTATAAATAAGAGTACAGGAAGGAATACGAATCGACCTAGCTAGCCATGTACTCTAAGGGGTACATTCCCTTATTACAGCGAAATCCAACCGTACGACTCCAGACAGTTACAAAACTGTCCGGGCAGAATCCTTGCCACTGCTGCTGCCTAATGCTGTCTGCCCGACGGTCCAGATCCTTTCGTAACTGTACGACCCTTCGTGTCACTCCTGTCCTTTCGCCTTCATCCTTGGTAGTGCGTGCTTCGATTGCTGCGGTAAGGAGTGCACAGTGATGCTTCAATACTTACTATTCGTAACACTGCTCAGCTATTAGCAAGACATCGTGGAAAAAAAAAAAAAAACGCTTCTACCTGAACTAGCTTTTATCGCCCTGCCGCGCTTTTCCTAGTTACGTGTGGAATCTAGTGGATTATGTGTCAGAATAGTGAAGGAACGAATGACTGAACTAGCAAGCAGGTGGGTACAAGTAGGAAACCTAAAAGAGTTGTACCCTATATGAACTACCCCACTACAGCCTACACAAACTATAGCATATATGTTTGACACACCCCCATAGGCAAAGTGGGGGAGAACAAGAGGTCACAAGACCGGTCAAGAAAGGCAAAGCAAGCTCAGGGTGGATCACGACGTCACCACGCATTCTGAGCACAAGCAAATGGCCACAAGGCCAGTTCACATGCAGAGTTATATAAAGGAGAACAAGCAATACAGTGATCACAACCTAGCAAGTGTAAGCATGCAGGTATATGTATAGAGATCACAGTACAAGCAGAGTCAAGAAGTGAGCAAGTGAGGGACAGTAGGCACAAGGCCTAGAACAGTACAGAAACGCTGATGATCACAAGGCTGAAGCGCCTTGGTGAAGACATCAGCAGTGTTGGCCCGAGTGGCCATGTAAGCAAGACGAAGCTGACCACGCTGCTGCAACTCTCAAGCAAGGAAGTAGCGCAGAGCGATGTGCTTCGTTCTGTGCTCCAGTCTGTGCTCCTGACACAAGGCAATCATGGCCTTGTTGTCGACGTACAGCACTGGAGGAGAACGAGGCGGCTCTCCCAGGTCGGTCAGCAGGTAGGTGAGCCAGCGTAACTCCTGTGCAGCCATGGCCACTGCGTAGATCTCAGCCTCACAACTGGAGCTGAGAACATAAGACGAGCGGGTAGACCGCCAAGAGATAGAGCTGGAGCCAAGACTGAAGGTGTAACCCTGTGACGACCGCTGCGTAGCCAAGTCGTCAGCCCAGGAAGCGTCTGCGTGGCCTGTGAGGACAACTCGAGCCCGTCCTCCAAGCACGAGCCCCATGCCCGACGTACTGCACAAGTAGCGCAACACCCTCTTAGCAGCATCCATGTGCTCCTTCCTGTGTCTGCCAGGAGCAACATAGCGTGCTAGAATGCTAAGAGGGTAGGCAAGGTCAGGTCGAGTGCAGGTCATCAGGTACATGAGGCAGCCCACAAGCTCTGGAGCCCACAAGCTCTGGATAAGGGCCACTTGGCTCTACGGACTCGTCCGAAGGTGGAGCTGAGAGCGAGTGACCGGTAGGCAGAGGAGTGGACTGTGGCGAGGAGTACGTGAAGCCGAAGCGCTAAAGGACCTGCTGCACCATGTGTGACTGAGTCAAGGTAATGGTGCGCTGTGCTCTGTCCCGGGTGATCCGCAAGCCAAGATAGCTAGTCAGTTCACCCAGGTCTGTGCACGTGTGTCTCTTCTGCAGCTCCGACTTCACGTGGGCGAGTGCCTCAAAGTCAGCAGTAGCAAAGACCAGGTCGTCTACGTACGCGAGAACGTAGAACGGCGGCAGAGTGGTGTCGGTGCGTAGAAACAGCGACGGGTCAGCAGTGGAAGGAGCAAACCCAAGAGCAGCAAGAGTCGTCCTCAGTGTGTCGTGCCACTCACGGGGTGCCTGGCGGAGACCGTAGACTGGCCGCCGGAGGCTCCACTGGGTACCGGCAGGAAACGACCCAGTGAAGCCAGGTGGGCGGCGCAGCCAGATCTCCTCGTGCAGGCTGCCCTGTAGGAAGGCTGTGCTGAAGTCAAGAGAGTGAAGCTCGTAGTCACGCTGAGCGGCGACGTGCAGCAGCACCCGAAGAGTGGTCACCTTCGGGGTAGGGGAGAAGGTCTGGAAGAAGTCAACTCCCAGTCGCTGACTGAAGCCTCGTGCAACGTAACGCGCCTTGAAGACAGGCGGAGAACCCGGCGGCCGCTTCACCCTGAAAATCCACATGCCACTGACGATGTTCGCCCCAGGCGGGGGAACCTCGTCGACGTAGGTGCCTGTGGACTTCCAGGAAGCCATCTCTGTGTCCATGGCTGTTTGCCACTGAGAGGCTTAGGGACCCTCTATCGCCTCTGCGTAAGAGCGCGGGGTCGGGATGTCTGGTGCATCCAGGTCTCCCTCAGGGGCAAGCAGCATGGACACGAGATGAGGTAAAGCAGCGGCAAAGCACTCAAACTCCTCCTGTCTGTTGTCGAGGACGTCCGTGCCAAGAGCACACTCACCCCCGACGGACGGAGGACAGACAGACGCAGACTCAGACTCAGCAACAAGACCAGCAGCGTAATCTAGACGACAGGCGGCAGCAAAATCAACAAGCTCAGCAACTAGAGAAGACGCAGCAGTGGACTCAAACGAAGGGTCAGTGACAACAGTGGCCAGGAAACGCGTGACAGTAGGACTAGCAGCACGAAGGGAGTCAGACTCCGGGTCCGGACCGTCAGGAAGAGAGGACGCAGGAGGAGACGGCAGAGGGACACGCTGTGGAGCAGTGGAAGGATGCAGAGTCATATAGTGAGTGCCGGGGACAGGTGGAGGACGCTGACGCGGAACACGTCGACCAGTGCGAACAGCGCAAACAGGCGACTCAGGACGAGACTCAGGTGAAGCAGGACGAGACTCAGGCGACGCAGGACGAGACTCAGGCTCACGACGCTCCGTAAGACCTCTAGTCGGTCCAGAGTAAGAAGAAGGACCAGGCAGTGGAGAGGTTGGCTGTAACTGCGACTGCGACTGGACAGGCGGCGGACTCAGTAAGGGAGGAGTAGGACCAGTAGAAGGCGAGAGACCAAGAACCTGCTGAAGGAGCGGAACGTAGTACGGCCGCGGCCGCGCAGCGCCTCCAGAAACAGCAGAGACAGCACCAGTACCCTCAGCTCCAGGGTCTCCAGCTACAACTCCCGCAGCACCACCAGCTCCAGCACCTCCAGCAGCTCCAGCTCCAGCAGCACCTCCAGCAGAAACAGCTCCAGCACCTCCAGCTCCAACTCCTGCAGCACCACCAGCCCCAGCAGCTCCAGTACCTCCAGTACGAGCACCTCCGGGACCAGCAGCTCCAGCACCTCCAGCAGCTCCAACACCAGCAGGACCTCCAACAGCGCCAGTACCTCCAGCACCAGCACCTCCAGGACCAGCGGCTCCAGCAGCTCCAGCACCAGCAGCACCTCCAGCAGCTCCAGCACCAGCAGCACCTCCAGCAGCTCCAGCACCAGCAGCACCTCCGGCAGCTCCAGCTCCAGAAGCACCTCCAGCGGCAGGCCCCGTAGCTCCAGCAGCACGGCTACAGCGCCGAGCGTACCACTCACGCAGCCGCAGTGGAGAGAGGGGCTCCCGCCGTGACGGGACACCCGGAGGACCTCCAGACTCAGCACGCTCAGGCTCAGCACCCCCAGGCTCAGCACCCCCAGACTCAACACCCCCAGGCTCAGCACCCCCAGGCTCCACACGCTCAGGCTCCGCACCCCCAGGCTCCGCACCCTCAGACTCAGCAACCCCAGGCTTAGTACCCCCAGCAGCAACAGAGTCGACAGCTACCTCGACAGGCTCGATAGGGTCTACCTGGGACACACCTGAGGGGGCAGGACCCTGAGGGGGGAGGGGGTCTATCGGAGGAGCACCTGGTGCTAGGAAGAGCGGCGGGGGGGGAGAGGGGCAGTGCGGTAGGGAAAGAGACGGTAGTAAGATACCGACTCGTCAAACGTAACGTCCTGAGAGGACAGAACACGACGCGAGGTGGGGTGGTAAAACTGCCACCCAGGTGCATCAGGGGGGAAGCCAAGGAAGACGCAGGGAACGGCACGGGAGGACAGCTTGTCCGCGGAAGTATCGCGGACAAAAGCTCGAGATCCCGAGACACGGAACACAGATGCATCGCCAACCTTCCCCGTCCACCGCAGAGTAGGTGTGGTCTCCGGCAAGGAGACACGAGGCTGAAGGTTCATCTGATGCGCAGCGTACTGAACCGCGAACGGCCACAGAAAATGGGGAGCAGCCGCATGGATCATGGACGTACGAGCGACGTCCATGACCATGCCAATGCGGCGCTCAGCAAACCCATTTTGCTGTGGGGAGGCCGGAAGCGTGAACGGCTGGCGGATGCCCTCCGCACGACAGAAAGCCCTCAGAAGGTCGGAGGAAAACTCACCACCTCTGTCTGAGTGCAGACCCAGAACAGGAAGGTCCGAGCCGAAACTCTCGCTGAGCTGGCCACGGGCAGCGCGGATCCAGTCGATCAACACCTCAGTGACCTCACCCTTGCGGCGCAAGGGGAAGACTGTGGTGTAACGCGAGTAGTCGTCAACGACCAGCAGGAAGTAACGCTCGTGACCCTGTCCACGGACACGGGCTGGGCCCCACACGTCCATGTGGAGAGTCTGCAGGGGAGCCTCTGTCGGAGGAAACTCGGAGGAGTGAGGAGCGGCGCGCTGCCGGCCCTCGACACAAGGAACACAGGTAGGGGCAGGCCCCGGAGGAAGGGGAGGGAGGGACCGGGGGAGACCAGAGACAAGGGTACGGGAGGACATACCTCGAAGACGAGGCAGGGAGGGGTGACCAAGGCGGTGGTGCCAAAGGAGAGTCTCGTGTGACAGAGGACGACACGAGCAGGGGGCAGACGCCGGACTGGACCTGGACGCGGCAGCAAACACCTGACCAGACGCGGCTACCTGACCAGACGCAGTAACCGGAGGAGACGCAGTAGTCAGTGTGTACAGACTCGACCCAGGCCGACGGGTGAACGTGGCCAGGTGGCGGCCCGTCCGAGAGCAAGTGCAGTGGGTCACACGCTGACCTCCAAGGGTGAACTGGTCAACCCACACGTCCTGGAGGTCAGCTCCACTCACCAAGTTCGTAGAGAACGAGGGGAGGTGGAGTCCCGACAGCAAGCCCGACGGGGCCGCAGGGCACGGTAAAACCGTGGAGGAGTGCGCAAGGACTGGGTCCCCACAGGGGTCAGCCAGGGAGACTGCAACAGGCCGACTGAGTGGCGTGAGTGTGGTGCTGTCGCGAAAGAAAGAGCGCGAAGCACCTGAGTCAAGTGTGAAAGTGTGCAAGGCCTCAGTAGGTGCAGTACCAGAGAGAGCAGACTCACTAGCACCTGGAGCAACAGACTCACTAGCACCTGGAATAGCAGACTCACTAGCACCTGGAGCAGCAGACTCACTAGCACCTAGAGCAGCAGCCTCAATGCCCGGGTCGGGCGGAACACACAGGTAACAGTCACCCTCAGCACTATCAGTCACAGCATACATGGCAGCAAGGATAGCATCGAAGTCAAGATCAAAGATAGCAACATTCTGCCTAAGCAGATCACCCCAGCGAGGGAGCTCAACAGCGTCAGGAAACTGGGCGCGCCAGGTGTCAGTCAGGCGACCGAAGCAGCACTGCGTAGTGTGTGGCAGCCCACATGTCTCCCCACGGCGCCCGCCGGTGCGAAGAACGTAAGTGCAGGGACCAGCACCCCCAGACCTCCCACGCCCAGCGTACCACTCACGAAGCTGCTGGGCCGACGGGGTCTCACGGGAACGCGGCTGCTGCTGGCGCTGGCTACCACCAAAGCCTCCACGCTGCGCTGCTCCACCTCGACCAGCACCACCGCCGCCGCCACCTCCACCACCGCTGCCGCTGCCTCCACCGCCGCTGCCGCTGCCTCCACCACCCCCACCGCCGCCACCGACGCCCCCACTCCCGCCACCACCCCCACCTCCACCGCCACCCCCTCCGCCTCCTCCACCGCCTGCACCGCCGCCCCCACCGTCCCCTCCACCACCCTTGCCCCCCTTGCCCTTGCTGTTGCGGCGCCTCCCACTAGGAGCAAACGCAGCCCCGACCTCCTTAGTGCCAACGAGGTCGACAGCAACAGCAGAAGCAACAGAGGGGAGAAGGGGGACAGGGGAACACCCCTCAAAGAAAGGGGCGCGAGGGCCGCCGCGAGAAGCACCTACAGCAACGATACTCTTCTCAGCTGCAGTGAGGCGCTCCTCTAGCAGGTCGACGGTGAGCTCGGTGGGGCAAAGGGAGAGAAAGTGGTCCCTGACTGAAGAAAGGGAGTCAGGGAGACGGGTGACTAGGTAGTAGAGGGTGATGTACATGGGGGGGGGGTTCTTGGCACAGAACTCAGTGGGAAGCGCAGCGCGGTAGCGGGCGTCACTAGTGCGGAGGTGATTAATGAGGTCAGCGACTGTGGCAAAGGTAGCAAGGTCAGGGAACAGGTACTGCAGCATGAGGCGGCTGAGGGCAGCAGTGGCAGGGGAGGAGTAGCGCGCTACGACAGCGTCATACAAAGACTTAGCAGTCTTGTACTGGCCAAAGTGCGCACACTCAGCAGACGGCAGGTGACTACGAACAGCAAGGCGAGCAACAGCGTCACGAGTGATCCACTGCGAGCGAACCGTATTGTCAGCAGTGGCAGCAGGTGCAGGAGAGACACCGGACGTGTGATCGAAAAGGGATACTCCGTCCTTAGAGTCACACTGAAGAAGGAGCTGCAGGTCGTCAACCCACACGTCAAAGTCAACCGCACGCCCCTCAGCATCAAAGGTAAGAACATTAGGGCTAGCCATAGCTGTAGTAGCAGCAGTAGCAGCAGTAGCAGCAGTGGCAGCAGAAACAGCAGTAGCAGCAGGAGCAGCGCGGGCAGGGCAGTGCGGCTCAGTAGGGCGGCGCGGCTCGGTAGGGCGGCACGGCTCGGCTGGGCGGCGCGGCTCGGCAGGGCGGCGCGGCGCGGCAGGGCGGCGCGGCTCGGAGGAGCGGCGCGGCTCGGCTGGGCGGCGCGGGTGCTTACCAGGGGCGGGTGCAGGGCAGGGCCGCAGCTGGCGGTTAGGTCAGGGCCGCGACTGGGGCGGCAGCAGGGCAGGGCCGCGACTTGGCGGCGGTAGAGCAGGGCCGCGACTGGGGCGGCTGAAGGGCAGGGCCGCGATGCGTCAGCGGCAGAGCAGGGCCGCGACAGGGCGGCAGCAGGGCAGGGCCGCGGCTGGGCGGCAGTAGAGCAGGGCCGCGACGAGCAGCGGCAGGGCAGAGGCCGCGGCGGGCGGCAAGGTCGGGCCAGCGACGAGGGGCGGCAGGGTAGGGTCGCGATGGGCGGCTAGGGTAGGCCGCGACGAGTGGCAAGGCAGGGCCGCGGGTGGCGGCAGGGCAGGGCCGCGACTAGGCGGCTAGGTCGGGGCCGCGACGAGGCGGCGACAGGGCAAGGCCGCGACGGGCCGAGAAGGCAGGGGGCCGCGACGGGCCGTTAGGGCAGGGCCGCGACGGGCCGAGAAGGCAGGGCCGCGACGGGCGGCACTAGGGCAGGGCGCACGACGGCGCAGGTGAGGCAGGCGCGAGGCGCGCTTCGGGCAGGGCAGGAAAAAAATTTTAATCGTGGTGGGCCCTAAAAAAACGTTCCCACGAGGGAACCTGCTCAGAATACCATGTCAGAATAGTGAAGGAACGAATGACTGAACTAGCAAGCAGGTGGGTACAAGTAGGAAACCTAAAAGAGTTGTACCCTAAATGAACTACCCCACTACAGCCTACACAGACTATAGCATATATGTTTGACATTATGAGTACTACTTGGTCTTCAAGTTATGTGAGAGGTGACCACAACAACGTGGTGGTGGGCGATGATCAGATCTGTTGTGCGACGGGGCACAGCAACCAATCAGGAATGACGGTCGCAAGATGTTGTCCCTAGGACGCTTGAGTTCTTTCAAACTGTAGAGGGTAACCCTGTTTTTGGCGATTTCAAGTTCAAGAATCTTGAACTTAACCATGCTGTGATCGGGCTTTAACAGTGATAATTTTACCATGCTAACTCCGGGCTTTAGGGGCGTGTAACTTTTTTTTTCCGGACGGCTCGCTAACCACTTCGTCAGGAGCTAAACGACGTCGCATGCGCCGTATTGCGTCCATACGACGTTGTGACGTCGCATGCTTCGCACGCGTCCGGACGTATGTCCGGACTTTCAACGGTTTTGGAAAAGGTTACTCGGAAGGGTGGCGAGAGGTGCGCTGGTGACTCGGGGATGGTTTGGGGTGAGATTGTAGGCCGAGACAGCTGACTCACTGTCCTCATAACTGTACCCACTAAAGCGCGAGTACAGTAAGGAATTGTAATTTGTAAAGAAACAACGTTTTCTTACTTCGCGTTGCACACCATACTGCGTACAAGACTATTCCCGCCACTGTACACCCACCAGTAGCTCGTTACCACCTCGCGACACTCGCCTCGACACTTTCCCAACACCACGACTCTCGCGCCCAAACCACCCGGGTTTATACGTCCCTCAGCGGCCAATGCTACAGCTCGTATACTCTCTTGTAAGCAACCACGACCGAGACTGCCGCTAAGCTCGCCGGACGCCCCCTATGGATGAACGCATTCCCCTTGAAGGGCTGACTCAGGAGCGCCTTGACGAGATCACTCGCCAACTGCACGAATGCGCTCTTGAAATCATCACATTGACAGCGGAGCGCGATTCGCTTTAGCAGACGACGGCGAACGCTCCTGCATAAGCACCAGTACAAGCCCCAACCGAAGCACATATTACCATCACCTCGGGGACTTCCGCGTCACGACACGAGAGTTTGGGACAACGCTAAGACAAAGCCAATGATGGTGGCGCCCAATACATGTCGGGCATGGAGCGAACTAGGGAAGCACAAGGCGCAAACACACCTCGCGACAACCGTCGTCACGTCTGTATTGCCGCGATAATAGACAATAACGACATCTACGAGCCAATGCCGCTCAAGCCGCAGCGCCTGCCCTGTTTCGACCCCAGTCAGCGTGGGGGTCCGACGGTTCAATCGTGGACGTTCCCTTTTACGCAAATACGTCACGCCGCATGCAGCAAAAAATCTTTAGGACGTCTTTTTATTGCCTGGGCCAGCCATGGACTGGTGGCGAGTAATCGTCACCTCGCCGAGCGACTATGAGCCACTGCCGCAGAGGGAGAGGCTCTCGGGGCCAGCTGTTACCTGGAGCACTTCGTTCTGCGAAGTTGCTTTATACTGCTCGTGGGACGCGCGGTGTGCAAGGCTACGGTCGTGCTTCGAGGCGATTGCGACTTTGACCGCAACACGCTAGAAGCTGCGCATTTGGCGACAGCTCGGGTCAGTTCAAAACTACACCTGCAATTTTCTCGCGCTATGCGAACATGTGAGCTACATGCACGAAGAGGAGCGAGTGGATCGCTACGTTGGCGGCTTGAAGTGGGGAATCTTGTAGGAAATCCTCCCAAGCGGATCTCGAATTTCATTGAGTTCTTGGCACTCGCCGAGAAATTCAATATCCTACGCCGACCGAGACCGGTGTCCTATCACTATGGACAACGCACTCGGGGAACGACCGAGCACTCCATGGTACACGCCGTTGCGACAAATGCAGCTGTCACACCGTTTTAAGGAATCTGCTTGGCATGCAATAGGCTGGGCCATCAGAAGAGCGAGTGCCCTGAGGAGTAACATCGCCAAAGAGGGGAGCACCGGAGTGAGTTTGGGAGGCAGGGAAACGCCATAAGTCAGTAGAGTACGGGCCCACTATTGGCGAGAATCACTGCTCGCCCGACCCCACTGACCATCACCGAGTGAATGTACCGACTCACGCAATCGAGCGGGCTCAGTTGGATAACGAGGGTATTGCCCAGTAATGATTCGCGGGAAAATACAAGGGACTGTAGTGAAGGTTTTTATCGACGGAGGGGCTAGCCACAGTTTAGTTAAATTACAGCGACTGTAAGGAAGCCGCAACTGACACTTAGAGATCGACGCACGACGCACACCACTGGTAATATGGGAAAAGGTGGACATGATGAAGATTCGATGTGGGGGAATTTTCGGGTTTACACAGGAAATGCTCGCGACAACACTAGACGGGACCAACATTTGACTAGGACGTGATTGGTTGCGACGGTATAACCCGCAAATCGACTGGACGACATGTAGCTGCACTGCACGACGCGGGGGTAACTGGGTCTCGCCACCCGATGGAGTCGCCTAAGTCTTCCACGGTCCACGCCAACGCCATCACAATGAATCAGGCTGTTGCATCGGGAGCTGGCGTGTACGCCGTCGACATCATGGAAGTAGGAGATGGTGGCAGTGATGTCAGAATACATAAAGCGGAATGATGAAACTTGGGAGGAGGGGAGATACAAATCCAACCCTAAATGTGTTATACTCCCTACCGTGTACCTCACTATAGCCTAGCATGCATATACATAGTTGCGCATGATGAACTGCCAAGCTTGGTAGCCGGCGTCCACCCGAAGTCGGCACGGCTTCAAGGTGATTTGCACCATCATCCAGCAGCACTGCGAGATGACCATGAAGGTCAGCAGATGGGCAGCGCGGAATTTCGTCCAGAGGTTGATGTCGTCCTCGTTCGGCGCCAACACGTCGATGTCGACGAACTTCTTCAGTTAGGCGATCTCCAGCTGCGGGTTAATTGACTCCGTCCGCGTGAGGAGGTCATGTCGACCTTCCAGTAGGTTGGGCACGGCGATCTTGTCCGGCAAGAACTTGAAGTAGCCGCACGGCGATCTTGTCCGGCGAGAACTTGAAGTAGCTGCACGGCGATCTTGTTCGGCGAGAACTTGAAGTAGCCGCATGGCGATCTTGTCCGGCGAGAACTTGAAGTAGCCGTACGACGGTACGATCCCTCCGTACCGACCAGTGGACAAGTGGGTCGCCGAAGTCGGCCCAACTTTACTGCACTGGGGAGAGCGACGTCGACCGCCGACATCGCCGCGCGAGCTACTTGCAGTCGCCGTCGACCGCAGCACTTGCGCATGCATTCCGCTCACGCCAACGCCGGCGGCCCGAATCGCTCCGCGGGTTACCCTTGTGCTTCCGCCGCCAACTTGGCTGACGCCGCCTTCCTTGTGCACAGGTCGGGGAGAGGCGCCCCTGGCGCGAACATGTTGTCTGCTCGCACCCGTCCCTGCGTCTTTCTTGGTTTCCCTCTGGACGCCTCCCGATGGGCGTTCTATGACCCGGTCACCTGCCAGTTCTTCAGTTCTCAGGACGTCACTATCGACGAGTCGGTCTGTTACTACAGGAGTCGCCCTCACCGAGGTTCTGAGTTCTTTCCCCCCCCGCTGTTCCTCACCCCTGTCTCCCCCCCCCCCCCCCACAAGTCGCCCCGGTAGGCCCCCCCCTCGCGTCCTTCCCCGTCAGGTGTGTCGCACGTCACTCTACAGTCGTCTCCCTTGCAGCGCCCAGTCCCTGTCGAGTCTTGGGGGGAGGTGCAGCTGCGGAGGGTGCGGGTCCTGGAGCTGCTGGAGCCGGCGGTGACGGCTCTGGGGTTGCCGTGGTGTGGGCGTGGAGGCCTATCCAGTGGAGGACACGACTGCCACGAGTCACCCCCTGGCTTCCCGTCGGTTTGCAGTTCCCTCCTCGTTCGTCTCTACGGTTGATTGCTGCGGAGTCTGGGGGTGTTCCTGCAGGAGGTACTGGAGACAGTGAGGGTGTTGTTGGTGGAGGCACTAGCTCTGTGGGTGCTGGAGCTGGAGGTGCTGCCTTTGCGGCGCCTGCACAGCCTACGGTACGTCACCTGACGCGTGAGCAGAGTCGTCAACAGTTGGAGAGGGAGGAGCAGGAGCGGTTTGCGAGGGCAGAGGAGGAGCCACAGCCGCAGCAGCAGGTTCTGTTGCAGCCACAGCAGGGCAGAGGAGGAGCCACAGCAGCAGCAGCAGGTTCAGTTGCAGCCACAACATATGAGGGTAGAGGAGAATCCATGGCCGCAGCAGTAGGTGCAGTTGCAGCCGTAGCAGGAGAGGGTAGAGGAGGAGCCACAGCCGCAGGAGCAGCTGCCCCCGCGACAGGCGGAGCTGGAACAGCAGGAGCAGCAGCAGGAGCAGGTGCAGCCGCAACAGACGCCAGAGGAGGCGGAGCAGCAGCGACTACGATACCTTCTTGACTTCGCACCTGCACGCTTCGTCCGTGGTCCCCTACCGTATCCTCCTGTTCCTCCTGTTTGGTCCCTTTCCTCGTCCCCGTGGACTCGTCATGCTCCTCTCAATCGTGATGTGTCCCCAGAGTCTCGTCCGTCTTGTTACCGTGCCGACGGCTCGTTTCATCTTGTTCTCTCCTCTCGTGTTCCACCTCCTCCGACCCTTCCGTCCACATCTGTGTCATCCCTTCCTGTCCCACCCGCTCTGGCTTCTGACTCTCCTCGTGTCGCCCGTCCTGTTGTCTCCCGTGTACTGTCCTCGTTGGTCACACACCTGACTGTCCCCCGTCGTCTCTCTCGGCTCTTGTTGCCGTCTCACTCGCACTCACGCGGAGGCGGTCTCAGGACCTCGTACTGGATAGTAAACGAGGAGGTAGAGATGACATCTTATAGGTTCACAGGCACCTACGTCGACGCAGTCCCACCACCTGGGGCGAACGTCGTCAGTGGCATGTGGCTCTACAAGGTGAATTGGTCGCCTAGAGCACCACCCATGTTCAAGGCACGCTACCTGGCGAGAGGCTTTAGAGGGAGTAGACTTCTTCCAGACCTTCGCTCCCACCCCGAAGATGACCACTCTTCGGGTGTTGCTACACATCGTAGCTCATTGCGACTACGAGTTGCACTCCTTAGACTTCTCCATAGCGTTCGTTCAGGGGAGCCTGCATGAGAAGATAAGGCTGCGTCGTCCGCCTGGCTTCACTGGCTCTTTCCCCCCTAGGACCCAGTGGCAGCTGCATCGACAGGTCTACGGCCTGCGCAAGGCTCCTCGCAAGTGGCACGACACACTTCGCTCGACTCTTGCAGCACTTGGTTTCTTTCCGTCGTCTTCATTCTACACCCGTCGCTTTTCGTACGCCGCACCTCGACCCTGTTCTTCATTCTGGTTTACGTTGACGACCTGGTCTTCGCCACTCCCGACCGCAGCACACTGGCCTCCGTGAAGGAGGAGCTGTAGAGGAGACACACTTGCACTGACTTTGGTGAGCTGCAGCGCTACCTTGGCCTACAGATCACCACGGACAGGGCGGCTCGCACGATTACGCTCGCGCAGACGCATATGGTCGAGCAGATCCTCACGCGATTTCGCTTCTTGTTCTTCAAGATACAGCTCACCCCTCTTGCTGTGGATCATAGGCTCACGGCTCCACCTTCGGACGAGTCATTTGAGTCCAGTAGTCCATATCCTGAGTTGGTGGGTTGTCTCACATACCTGATGACCTGTACTCGCCCAGACCTAGCTTTCCCTCTCAGCGTCGTGGCGCGCTTTTTTGCGACTGACAGACACCGACCTTCTCACTGGTTGGCTGCTAAGAGGGCGGCAAAGTATGTGGCGAGCACATCAGGCATGTGACTTGTCCTTGGAGGGAAGCATCCAATTACATTCACAGGTCACTCGGACTCGTCTTACGCAGATCGTGCTCAGACGCTGAGGTCTAGACAGGGACACTGCTTCAGCCTTGGGACATGAGCTGTTTCGTGGAGGTTGACTCAGGCGTTGTTCGTCTCTAGTTCCAGCTGTGAGGCAGAAGTGTACATTGCAGCCATGGCCGCCCAGGAGCTCCGCTGTTTGACTTTCCTCCTCACCGACCTTGGTGAGCGACCTCGCTCTCCCCCAGTCTTGTTCGCTGACAACATGTCTGCTATCCTGTTGTGCGAGGAGCCTCGACTGGTTGGGAAGGCGAAGCACATCTAGCTTCGTTACTTCCTTCTGCGTGAGTTGCAGCAGCGTGGCCAGGCCCGCGTGGTTCGAGTGGCCTCGGAGGCCAACACGGCGGATGTCTTCACAAAGGCGCTGCCGCCTTGTGATCACCACCGCTGCACCCAGCTTGGTCTTGCGCCTGCCAATCCTCACTTGCTTACGTAGAGATGCTTTGTCTTGTACCCTTGCATCTCACTGTATTTGCTATATATACTTGCATGTGCACTAGCCTTGTGGATTTCTCTTGTTCTTGGACAGTGTGGTGACTTTGAGATCCACCCTGAGATTTGTCGTGTACTTCTGGACTGGTCTTGTGACTGTTGCTTGTTCTTGCTGACTGGTCCTATGACCCTTGCTCTCGGACTGTGTGGTGACTTTGTGATCCACCCTGAGATATGTGTTGCCTTTCACAGGACTACCATCACCTAGGATATGGGGGTGTATCAAACTATAATTGTTATAGTTTCATATGTGTTAGTCTAGGTGTTACTTGTTTCTGCTAGCATTGTTAGGGTTTGGTATATCTTTGCTTGTACTTCTCATCTCTAGTTATTCATTCGCTCGTTCAGTTCTTAACTACTACCACGCTGCTCCTCCTGTTGTCTCAAGTGTTCTCGCTTCTCTTGTGACGGACCCTCGTGCCTCTCCGTCGTCTGTCTTTCGTCTGTCTTGTTGCCGCTGTAGGTGACTTTGCCGCCACTCGCCGCCTTGACTACGCTACCCGCGTGGTGGCTGCTCGTCCTCTGTCCGTCGGGGGTGAGTCTGCCTTTAACTGTGACGTCCTAGAGGACATGCAGTTTGAGCTGGAGTTCTTGGCAGCCGCTTCTCCCCACCTCTGTGCCATGCTGCTAGACCATGAGGGAGACCCCGACGCCCTTGACATACCGACTCCTCGCACGTACCGTGAGGCAGTGTCAAGGCAGTGGGCCTCTTAGTGGATAGCGGCCATGGACTCAGAGATGACGTCTTGGAGATCCACAGGCACTTATGTCGATGCAGTTCCCCCGCATCAGTCGAACGTAATTGATGGCATTTGCATCTTCAAGGTGAAGCGGCCGCCTGGATCACCGCGTGCCTTAAAGGCGCGCTACGTGACTAGGGGTTCAGTTAGCATGAGGGAGTTGACTTCTTCCAGACCTCCGCCCCGACCCCAAAGATGTCCACTCTTCGGGTGTTATTTCACGTTGCAGCACAGCAAGACTACGAGCTGCACTCCCTCGACTTCTCCACTACCTTTCTCCAGAGCCGTCTACACGAGGAGATCTGGCTGCGCTGTCCTCATGGCTTCACTGGCACTTTCTCGCCTGGGACCCAGTGGAGCCTGGGGCAACCAGTTTACGGTCTCCGCCAGGCGCCCCGTGAGTGGCACGACACGCTACGCACCACTCTAGCTGACCCCGGGTTCCGACCTTCGTCCGCCGACCCGTCGCTGTTTGTCCACACTGGTTCCACTCCGTTATTCGTTCTTGTCTACGTCGATGACCTGGTCTTTGCTACACCAGACAGTGTCGCTCTGGCTGAGGTGAAGTTTAAACTGCAAAAGAGACACACGTACACTCACCTTGGTGAACTGCGCCGCTACCTTGTCTTGCAGATCACCAGGGACGGAGCCGCTAGCACCATCATACTCACTCAGTCACACATGGTGCAGCAGGTCCTTCTGCGGTTCGGGTTTCAGTTTTCCACCACACAACCCACTCCTCTTGCCGTTGACCATAGACTCACCAGTCCTTTTCCTGACGAGCCCTTTGAGTCTATTGGTCCTTACGCAGAGCTAGTGGGCTACCTCATGTACCTAATGACTTGTACTCGTCCTGACCTCTATTTTCCCCTCAGCGTCCTGGCTCGCTTTGTTGCGACTGGAGACAGCGTCCTATCCACTGGACGGTTGCTGTGAGGATGGCAAAGTACCTGGCGACTACATCAGGCATGGGGCTTGTGCTTGGAGGGACACAGCCAGTTGTGCTGACTGGTCACTGCGACTCTTCCTACGCCGACGACGTGCAGACCCAGAGGTCTACTTAATGGTACTGCTTCAGCTTAGGCGTTGGAGCGTTGTCGTGGAGATCTACTCGGTCGTCGTCTGTGGTGCGGTCTAGCATAGAGGCAGAGATCTACGCGGGTGCCATGGCTGCGCAGGAGCTTCGCTGGTTGACCTTCTTGCTCACCGACCTTGGTGAGCGGCCTCGCTCTGCACCGACCTTGTTCGCTGACAACAAGACCATGATCCTCATTCGTCGAGAGCCTCGACTGGAGGTAAGAGTGAAGCACATCGACGTGAGGTAATTTCTCCTACGAGAGTTGCAGCGACGCGGCCAGGCACGTTTGAACTTTGTGGCCTCAGCGGCCAACACTGCATACATCTTCACCAAGGCTATTCTGCCTGGTGACCATCACAGGTTCTGTCTGCAGTTAGGCCTTGTTGAGGCAAGCCCTTGGTTGTTGTAGTCTTGCCTCTTGTTCCTTGCTCTATTTGTCCTTGCATTTATATATATTTGTCAACCCTTGAACTGGCCTTGTGGCCGCTTGCTTTTGCTCAGCCTGTGTGGTGACTTCGTGATCCACCATGAGCTTTGTGTTGTTGCTTCTATTGAACTGGTCTTATGACCGTTTGTTTGCCTTGCTTGCTCTTTGATGCCCCTCACTTCGCCTATGGGGGTGTGTCAAACAGTGTTCATATTTGTGATATTGGGAGGCTACTGTGAGGTAGATTATAGTGAGTTCAACTCGTTAGGGTTTGTATATGTATCTCATGCTTGCTAGTCCAACCTCATTCCGCTGTCCTAACTTTGAAGAACACATCTCTCGACACTCACACTTGTATCCTACTTTCTCATAGTCACACCATTCCGCTAACTTGCCCTGAGAATAACGCCCACTCTCGACCGTTCATCATCCATTGCTGATTAACGCTGTACTCGGCCGATCGGCCTATGCTTTGGGACTAGCACAAACCTAGATGCCAGCGTTGCACGAGCTAGTTAGCTGTGGAGAGTCACCCTACAATGGGAGTGGACTACGGAGGAGGGCATGGGGTTGTGGGGGTGATTGTAGCGTTCTACTAGTGTTCTTGCTACTTGTTGTGCTCACAGAGAGATTCGGCAAGAGTTTCACTAAGAAATTGAAAAGAACCATGGCCGCGCAAGAGGCACGCTGGCTCACCTTCCTTCTTGATGAGCTTGGTGCTCCCCAACGATGTCCCACCATCTGGTGTGACAGCGCCAACACCATTCACCTCACCAAGGATGCTGTGTATCACGCTTGATGAGCTTCGTGATCTCGTTGAGGCCGGGCACCTTCGCCTTGGCAAAATCGACTCGGCGGCCAACCTTGCTGACATCTTCACCAAAGCCCTTCCCCAAGCGTCCCACTCCTTCCTTCTGCGTCTCCTTGGCCTCACTTATCCTCCGGTTTTGGCGTCCTCCTGATTACATCTTCTAGCCTTATGCATGTTGGGGGGTTGTGTTGTAAATGTATATTATATACAACATTCATAGGCTAGAATAGGTGTAGTCCTTTATGTTCTTGGGGGGTTGGGTGTACACTCCAACCACACTTTAGGTCAAGGTTGGATTTGGTCATGGTCCTTGGTTGGCACTTGCCAACTTTTGGTCCTTAGACCAACCAATCACAACCTAGCTACATTTTGAGGTTTCTTACTCCACAACGCACCTCACCCATTGGCCAACTTAGTTGCCAATAGGGTTAGCTCCTCCTCCACTCTTCTCTTTCCTGCATGCTTGTATTATAGAGCCTTGTTGGCTCATTACTCAATACAATCTTGAATTCTCACAAGGGGTGGGGGGATATCGAAATGATTGCGACGCCCAGAAGAGTCACACTGCAGGGCGGGTTGAGCAGGACGGAGAGGTCGTGCGAGAAGGGAGGTTGAGCAGGGATGGAGAGGTCGTGCAGGAACAGCACCAGCATGGTTGCCACGCCAAAAAGAGTCACTGTGAGGGGGGTGGGGGTGAGAGAGGAGGCGGGAAGGGCGGGGGGAGGGGGGTTAGAAATGTGAGTGTCACGCCTACCAGAGTCACTGTACAAGGCAATCACTTAAGTGGTTGTGGAGATAGGCAAGGAAAGGAAGAGGGGAAGGAGGGGGGGGTAGTGATTGCAACGCCCCGCTGAGTGACTGGATTTGAATGAGAGGGGTGGGGTGGGGAGCCTGGGACATTACGCGTGGCCCTGGGGGCCCTGCAGCGAGGGCGGCATACGTACGCACCGAGGGCGCCGTACGCACCGAGGGCGCCGTACGCACCGAGGGCGCCGTACGCACCGCACCGAGCCCTACGCACCGCACCGAGGGCGCCGTACGTACGCACCGAGGGCGCCGTACGTACGCACCGAGGGCGCCGTACGTACGCACCGAGGGCGCCGTACGTACGCACCGAGGGCGCCGTACGTACGCACCGAGGGCGCCGTACGTACGCACCGAGGGCGCCGTACGTACGCAACGATGGCGCCGTACGTACACACCGAGGGCGCCGTACGCACCGAGGGCGGCCGACAGTGCCACAATGTCCCAAAGCCCTGGGATAACGTTACCCAGACGTACCGATGGCGCCAGACTGCGTTTTCTGCCTTGGCCTTGGGGAACGCGCGCGCGCCACAATGGCGGTACCTGACTAAACCAAGCCCCACCGCACGTACCGATGGCACCCAACAGCGTCTTTTGCGTGAGGTGGTCCTCCGCCTTGGGGAACGCGTGCAGCTTCGAGATCGCGTCCCATTTCCCGCCCATCGCAAATCACTCGCTTGCCAAACCGAGCGCTCTCGTGTCCGATCGAGCGCTCTCCCTCCGCTGACCGTTGCGCCTCGCCTTTCACGAAAATCGGTTCGATTCAGAGCGTTCGCGGCGCAACGGCTTGTGCTTTCGCGGTGCTTCAAGTGAAGGAAGCCGGCGAGGTTGGAACGAGCGTACGCCGCTCCGAAACGTATCGCGCGTGAAGGACGTGGAATTCTAAGCGAATTCTATGTGTTATATATGCATATATATACATATATATATTTTTTATGGAATACACTATAACATGCATCACATCCGGCAGTCGTAACTGATTCAAGAGGAGGGGAGATGGCATACAGACCTGCCACGTCCTCCTCGTAGGCCACTACGGAGGTTTAAATAACGTCCTCGGGCAGGCCCAGATCGATCCGAACCCGTCTCTCCACGTCAGCGAACCCCCATCCTTGAAAATCTTGCTCATGGCCACCGCCTCGCCAGCCGACAAATGGCCCCACTGCCCCTTGCCACTGCTGCCCCGGTGTCTTCCCTTCATAGCTGCACTGTAGATCCTCACGTGCCTCAGAAAATTGACCCCGATCTTCCTTAGGACTCTTTTTGGCTGGAAACTTTCCGCCCTGAACACGGCTCCGCACCTTTCTAGCCACACCTGCTGAAACGTCATCGCAACTAAGGTCATCTCTGGAAAACCCGATGCCGTGCCCTCACCCGCAAAGAGCAGATCACCCAAGGACCCCATCGGATGGCCCGAATTCAGCAGTTGCAGAGATTCCTTGAGCGCGCCGATGACACCCTGGATGGCTGGGCAGTCCAGCAGACAGTGACTCATCGTTTCCATCTCCCCGCAATGAGGGCAGCACGCATGGGGACCGAGGAAGGGCAGCCTGCTGCCCACCTGCAGGTTCATGCAGTGCACCCTCAGCAGGATCTCTCTCGCACGGGAAGGGATCGCCAGTGAGTCCCTCTTCTTGATCACCTCTCTCCAGTCGATAGCTCCCTTCCACTCCTCCTCCCACTTTGTCTGCTGCACCGGCTTCGTGGTTTTCCTCTGCAGCAGTTTCCGCAAATGTTTCTATTTCACCGCTAAACCTCCTTCGCACAGGAAGGACTGCCGCAGACGTGTCGTCGGCATGCCAGCCGTCCCCAGGGACACACCATTAATCGCCACCACCGGGACAAGCCGACAGGCAGCGATCGTGGACGGTGTTACAGTCGCGAAAGTCGATAGTTTCCCGGTCGCATCCACTGCCGACAGCTTCCCTACCACGTTCGCCCCATCATCTGCAGTTAGGGTCCAGTATAGAGGCTTACCACCTCCACGCGGCTCCAGACATGCCACCTCCGAGACCGCCCTCAGCTCCGCACCTGTACCCGGCTCGAGAAGCTTCGCCCTCCATTCGTCCGGTGCCGCTCCCCACGCTCTTAGAGCCCACCGCGCGGCAGTTGAGCTCCCCATCATCTTGGTTAGCGACCGCATGTCCTTGACCGAGCGACTCCCATCCCACTCAGTGTGCACCAGGCCGCCCATCTTCCACCCTTTCAGACACTCCGAGCCTTTCTGACATCCGAAAGGGCTCTTCCCGCAGAAAAGGATCTTCCGGTTAAACCACAGTTGTTCCTGCTCCAAGTCCCACCGATGTGTCGGATCCGGGGGAGCAGGAGCTTGCTTGCTCCAGTACGCTTGCATCATAAGCCTCCACCTCTCACTCTTCACCGTCCACTTGGTCTGTGTTGCTTTGTGTGCCAGCAGCGTGGCCCAGCCCAACGGCATGTTTGCTGCCCACACCGACAACCAGCGCTTCATCGGGTCCCGTTCCGCCACTGCCGTCCCCAGGTTGTGCAAAGCCCCGCTGTTGATTCTGTCCAGCGGATTGATTACCCCCAGTCCGCTTTCTTTCCTCTCCGTGCAGGCAAGATCATGATTCCAGAGAATAAAGCGATTCTCTGTAGATGCACACCCTCCCGAGGTGTAGTTGTGACCCAGCTTGCGAATCCGCTTCCGGAGCGTCTGCGGCGGCGGGTATACTTGTGCCTGAACGAGAAGTATCGGTGACGCATACGCATTAAGCACCGACACCCGTGCCCTTGTTTGCAGGTGCTGCTTTTCCCATGTGGCGAGGACGCCGCTGGCATTTCGAAAGCTTTGTCCCATGACGGACCGGGGTCGCCACCTGGGGTGATCCAGACCCCAAGCAATCTCTCCGACTTCCCCTCCTCCGCCCACCGGTAAGCCACGTCCTCCGGCTTCGACCTGGCTTTATTCCGCCCCAGCGGTACCACGGTGGTTTTGTCCGTATTGACGCGCAGGCCCGAAGCGCCGCCAAAGTCGTTAAGAAGCTTCTCCACTTTACCGATTTGACTCTCCCCGTTCAAAAAGAGAGTCGTATCGTCCGCGTAACCCAAGTAGCCTATCTCCCGGATTTCCCTTCTTCCGCAGGCCCAGCTTCCTCCGTTTGATCTCTTGGCACAAGGGCTCGACCGCGCAGATGAAGAGGTATGGCGCCAGCGGGCAGCCCTGCCGCACCCCCCTCTCCATCAGCACCTCCTCTCCAAGCCAGCCGTTGAGAAGCAGCCGCGTCCCCGACCCTTCGTGGAGGCCCTTCACCCAGTTCACATATTCCGCCGGGAAGCCCATCTTATCAAGCGTCCTGAAGAGGAACTCCCGCGAGATAGAGTCGTAAGCCTTCTGAAAGTCAACCAACAACAGGTACAAATCTTCCTTTCCAGTAGCCGTTGCATCAATTGCGTCTGCCACCACCTTAACCGCATCCGCCAGCTTCCTTCCTGGGAGAAAGCCGAACTGGTTTTCAGAGATGACGTTGTGCAGAACCCGTTTGATCATGTTCGCCGGTAGTTTAGCAATGATCTTGTATGTAGCGCTTAACAGGGTGATCGGTCGGTAATTACCTAGCTGTTTCTTATCCCCTTTTTTTTGCAGAAGAATGGTGACAGCGGTCGAGACACGGCGAGGAAGCATCGATGTTGTCTCGAACCCTCTCATGAAGCGCAGGAAACTCGGGCCCAGCAGATCCCAGTTTTTCTCCAGCACCTCCTTCGGCAGGCCGTCCTCGCCAGGCGCTTTACCCTTCGGCAGCTCCTTGACAGCCGTCCGTATCTCCTTATCAGTCCACGGCGCCATCAGAATCCGCTGCTCCTCCTCTGTCAGCCGCTTTAGTGGCGCGGTGATTGTCAGACATATATGACTTAGTCTGTGTAGGCTATAGTGGGGTAGACACTAAGGGGTACAAGTTTCTAGGGTTTCATATTTGTACTCAACACTTTCCTAGTTCATTCATTCCTCGTAATACTCACAGTGATGTTGCATTCACCCTCCGCAACCTCCGGCCGTAAGCGGAAGATATCGCGGAAAAACTCCGAAGCTGCCCCGAGGACCTCCTTCATCCTGCTGAAACATTTACCCCCCAGCTCCACCTCCTCGATCTCCGTTTTTTTTTTCCTTGTTGCGATCCTCCCCGACAGGCACCCTGACGGAAGCTCTCCTACCGTTTCGACCTCCACTTCCCCCATCGTCGACAATCTGTCACGGCGACCGCCTTGGTAAGTTTTCAGCATCGATTCGTACTTCACCAATTCCTCATACTTGCCGAAGCCAGCCGAGTCCCCCATGAACTCCTGCTTAAGTGACGACACCCTCGCCTCTAGATGGTCCGTCGTTTTTTTTATTCTATGGTAACAAGACTCGACGTTCAATGTCGTATGGGTTGCGTAGGTGCTAAATACTCGATATAGACGCAACACCTGCCAAACAAGTGACTAATGTTCATGTGTCATTCCCCCATCTAAAAGTGTTTCGTCTCATACATAATGCATTTTTGTCTGTATGTTACGACTAACGAATAATAAAAAAAACCGACCTTAAAAGGATTATTTTATACAAATATTACGATAGTCACAATAATAATACTATTTGTTGTAATAATAATAAGTTACTGATTATGTGCAATTACTTGTAGTGTGATAAGTGATCCTAGAACTGTATGGAACACGGGACTCCGTTTTTGCTTTCGTCATATTCTAGAGCTGACACAAACAAAACGTGAAATGTACAGTTCAGCTTTAGCTGAGTCACTTGAATTTCACGTGCTCACGCGTGCAAACAGCTCGATACCAAACCCCCACACATCACAAGAAACTAGTTCATTCCAGCAGGTGAAGACCAAGCCTGGGGAAGCAAGGCCATTTGGCCTTAATGCCCTGAACATTCTGGGTTACTCTCAGGGAAAGTAGCAATCTTAAAGTTTAGGCTTGCAAGTCACCTTGACGCGTCAAGGGTTTCAATCAGGCCTGGCTCGCCCTTTTTCTGCTTCCCCCCCTCCCCTTCCCTGCTTTCCCGCATCCCCTTCCCTGCTTCCCCCCATCCCCTTCCCTGCTTTCCCGCATCCCCTTCCCTGCTTCCCCCCATCCCCTTCCCTGCTTTCCCGCATCCCCTTCCCTGCTTCCCCCCATCCCCTTCCCTGCTTTCCCATGTCCCCTTCCCTGCTTCACCCCATCCCCTTCGCTGCTTCCCCCCATCCCCTTCTCTGCTTCCCCCCATCCCCTTCCCTGCTTCCTCCCATCCCCTTCCCTGCTTCCCCCCATCCCCTTCCCTGCTTCCCCATGTCCCTTTCCCTGCTTCCCCCCATCCCCTTCTCTGCTTTCCCCCATCCCCTTCCCTGCTTTCCCCCATCCCCTTCCCTGCTTTCCCCCATCCCCTTCCCTGCTTCCCCCCACCCCCTTCCCTGCTTTCCCCCCTCCCCTTTTCTGCTTCCCCCACTCCCCTTCCCTGCTTCCTCCCATCCCCTTCCCTGATTCCCCATGTCCCCTTCCCTGCTTCCCCCCATCGCCTTCCCTGCTTTCCCCCATCCCCTTCTCTGCTTCCCCCCATCCCGTTCTCTGCTTCCCCCCATCCCCTTCTCTGCTCCCCCCCATCCCCTTCCCTGCTTCCTCCCATCCCCTTCCCTGCTTCCCCCCATCCCCTTCCCTGCTTCCCCATGTCCCCTTCCCTGCTTCCCCCCCTCCTCTTCCCTGCTTCCCCCCATCCCCTTCCCTGCTTCCCCCCATCCCCTTCTCTGCTTCCTCCCATCCCCTTCCGTGCTTTCCCCCCTCCCCTTTTCTGCTTCCCCCCATCCCCTTCCCTGCTTCCCCCCATCCCCTTCCCTGCCTTCCCCCATCCCCTTCCCTGCTTCCCCATGTCCCCTTCTCTGCTTCCCCCCATCCCCCTCTCTGCTACAAAAGACCTCAACACAGCTAGATTCAGGTAGTACCCTGTCACACAAGAAGATGCAACAAGCCAGACACACGAGCTGAAACAGGCAAGTCAGCTTTGAACAAGTCAGTGGTCATTCCTAACCCTACAACTCCTCCCTTCTAATAAGTATCATCAAGTCCCACAATCAGCTACACGCCAACGATGAAATGGAAGCGTGAGCAGCTCGACTGTCCTGGTCCGCATCTCGCTTAACACTCTGGCAGTCACACCCACTTCCACAACCCACCACCGCTTGTTTTCTTGGGCTCTACCTGCCTTTCCATTGCTCCACTTGCAAAAGGTAGGAGCCAGATTGGGTAACTTCTAGGAGAAGTTACCCAACCTGGGAGATAGCTAGATAACGCACAGTAAAGTGCTGCAGAGACAGCAGCCAACACGATCTGCAGCTGATGAGGGCGTGTTGGTTGCAGAAGCAACAGCAACAGCAGGAGAAACCGCAGCCAACAGAAAACGATGACCTTGACATTCGCCTGCACCTCACTCTCTCAGGGAACATACCCTCGCGCCTCTCTCAGCTCCTCCAAACCGGTCTCCTTCATAATATACACCATGGAGATATTGGTGAGCTTATTCCCCTGCTGGTGCAAGATGCATGCCTCCCCCCCCGAATTAACCTGTCGCACGAGCGCCTGCTCCCCTGTACCCAGAATCGTGAAGTTGCCCCACTTGAGTCCCCCCAGGTGCATGAACAGCGAGCTGTAGTGGTCCAGCTTGATGAACGGCGCCGCCATCACCGCCGCCGCGCCCCTGTGCCCGGCGAGCCGCGCGTCGTCCATGACGCGCTGCTTAGGCTTGGCGGGCAGGCGGTGGAACGGCGACATGGCGGAGTCGAACTGCACCGTGCGGTTGTTCCGCCACGCCGCTCTGCTCGCCGACTCCGCCGCCTCCGCCTGCGCGCGCACCGCCTCCGCCACGTCGCTCGGCGATTCCCACGCGGCGCGCACGGCGGAGGGGTCGGGGTTGGGCGCGCGCGGCATGTCGCGGAAGAGGTACTGCTGCGCGAGGAACGCGAGAATGAACCCGCGCTGGTCCTGCATGCAGTCGCGTACGTAGATCAGATCGATGATCTCCGCCACAGCCCACGCGTACCCGCCATAAGCTCCCGCATTAAGAAACCGATTCACAGACGAATTTCTTTTATGAGGAAAGTACGGCTCTAGCTTCTTCCAATCCGGCCAGCAGAATATCTCCGCGCCGAAAACTACGGGCGCGTTGAGCGCGAAGAAGGCGTCGAGGAAGTTTTGCGGGCGGCATTTGGGGTGCGGCATGAGAAAGACGTCGTCGGCGTCGGTGGTGATCACGACGCGATCGCGCGGCAGCGCCACGAGGAAGTCGCGGATGGCGCGCAGGCGGCCGCCTTGGCCCGTCCACGGCTGGCGGCTTCCGATTATGGAGAAGCTGATCCCCGCCATGTGCGCGAAATCCGCGAGGCGCACCATGTTTACCCCGCATTCAGACGAGTAGATTACCCACTCCAGCAGGCATCCCGACTGGGAGAACCTGTTAGGAGGCAGCGGATGGTTATCCCACGGATCCGCCCTCGCGTCGTACTTCACCGTGCACCCGTCAGCAACCTGGTGCTCCGCCTCCCCGCGTTCGCGCAAGTCCCGCCCGCGCGCCATCAACGCCTCCCCTTTGGCGACGGCGGCTTCAACCAGATTCGTGCACTTCTGCGAATGCAGGTCCGACAGCATGTTTAGCTTGAATAGATGTCCCGCGCGCTGCGTCACGCACGAGTCCCACGTGTCGCGGAACTCCTCCGCCTGCGGCGAGAGGTCGGTGGCAAACATGGTCCAGTAGCAGATGTACGTAAAGACTACGAGTGCAAATGCAGCGCATCCGAGCACGAGGCGAAGGACGAACGCGATCTTGGAGGAGCAACACAGGCGGAAAGCATGAGAGATTAAACTTGGAATAGGCGCCATGGGAGAGGACTGCACGACTGCTTGAAGTGCTACATTCCTGGAACTATGATATTAGTGGTTGATAAGGACGTGACGCAAACTGTGGGAGACGCTGGAGGGACTGCTCCCTGCTGAAGGGTTTTAAACTGTGAGAGCAAGGGTTAAAACCCTTAGGACGCGGTAAAAGTGAAAGATCGATCCCATTAGGGTCGTTTTGTAATGCGGTTCTAGCAGGTTCTGTATTTGTTTGCATGCGAAAGAATGTGAACATCGGGAGTGCAGTGCGGTGGCGGTTCGATATTTTCCCCGATACCGGCACTTATACAGTGTCCTTAGGCCACAGCTTTCAACATTAGGGCGTGTTGCAAGTACGCGATCGATACTCTCTAAACCGAACCTTGAGGAAGTGCAACACTGTAGAGTCTGGTTACCATTCTACAGTTCAACACTGTGCAAGACTGAAAGAGGTGGCGAGTGCCCGATCGGTCGCTTTGGCAGTCACGATTGATCGTGAGCTCGCCAATAATGCACTGTCATTAGGCAATCGTGGTGGTACAAAACCCAACGATTTTTTTGCGGATCGTTCGTATCGAGGCTCATACACCGAGCCCAGGATCTACTGTCACGCTCGGTGAGCGGTTCGGCGCCCTTAGGAAGGCTGCTTGGGAATGAAAACCCGATTGGCCGGCGAACTGAGGAAGTGTCGAGATTGTTGGACGAGCTTCGCGTGCTACAGTTAAATTCGCGTCAGTTACCCGGGTTGAAATGCGACATGAACACAATCGCCAAACAGCTGTCGCACGAAGCCTAAAGCGACAACTCACACTAACTCGTCTCTCAATCTCAATTTCCAACACCATTTCACTGCATTACCATGGAGTAACCTACGCCGACTACTCGTAGCTAGAAAGTTTAGCTCAGAGCGCGGGCACAGCGCGGCCATCGTCAAGTACGGTTGTCCAAAACTACGAGGTCATTACGCCCTGACGAGAGCTGGCATTCCGCGATTCCCGAGTATGCCTACGCGGGTAGGGTATGAACGTCATCGCGGAAAAGGGAAGGGCGAAAAACAACTGAAAAGTTACTACCCCGTAACTTTTCCGTTGCATTGCGCTCGCAAAAAAAAAGTCTGAGTCGAAAACAGTGGTAGCACAGGTCACTTGCGAAGTGACTTTGCCGTCACTTTCTTGGCGAAAACTGTACACCTTGGGGCAACTGTAAGGTGTACAGTAAAGCAACCAGGGAGTTGCTAAACGTCACTTTTGGGCAACCTAGGCGAAAGTGTATCTGAGCGGCCACGTGGCAAACGACGTACTCGAGATGAAACTGAAACATGCTGACGTGGCTGGCAACGTACGCTAACGACAGCCGTCAGATCAGATTAAAATCGACGCACTTAAAGGTACCTTGTCGACCAATCACAGAGCATTTTTGGTGTGCGAAAACAATTTCCTATTGGCGAACGATTGGATTCTATTTAGCCAGTTTCGATACACGTTACACTTGCGTAGTTTAACACAAATGAGCGGATATGCCGTTTCCTTTAAATATCAAACGTTGGCATGTACAAATCGACAGTACAATCTACCCAATCCAACTTGGCCTACTGATCATACAGCACTGCTAGTAGATGTATCGGTTTGGGCTGCTTCTTAGTATTGCCTGCAAGAAAACATGACGAGCCTGAAATTGTAAAACATGCAAATCAAGTATGCATTTCTGCACTCACCAATTAATTATATTGGGCCTGGTATGCAGAAATGGTTACACAAATATACCATGCGATTCTGCTTGTCGATAAGCCAGCAAAAACACGCATTCCCTGCAAAACATGCAAAAACACCCTGCTGTTACGCATCCCGCAAAAATTGCTCCGCCGGGGTTAGTGTAAGAAAATGTTGCTACTTAGCAAACGACACATACTTAACCGATGCAGAGTTAGTCGCGGTTGCCCGAGCGACAATGGTTACACACGGGATGACTGAGATGCCGGTGCGACAAGCTTGGTCGCACCCGTAATGGAAGGCACTGCCAACGTAAAAAACTATGAATAAACACGTGGAGATGCAAACATAGGACACATGGCGCTAAGTGATGAGCTTACAGAACAGAGAACACACGGCAACCCAGTCAATAGCGTAGGAAAAAACATATACCTCACCAAAAATACTACTTACCTAACATCTCGCACTGCCGGTAGCCAAATAGAAGATCGCACGTCTGAAATGGAGGTTAGAAAGGGGGCGAGTGAGAGGGAAAGAGTGAAAACAGGAGAGGAAACACACAAGCCGAGCGATGCGCACTGTACGGAACCGTCGAACAAGACATGTAGAGCAGTTGATCAATGATGAAAAAACGTATACCACACGAGCGAATCCAAGACTTTTCGCATCGTTCAAAGAAGAAAAACAAACAAACATACCTGCCGGAATGCGTCTTAGCATCACTACGTGCTCGGAAATCCACCGCGGAAACGCAGCAACTCGACAATCTGCAAAGGGGAATGGGACGTTGTGAGGGGTGGAGGACAGTTTAGAATGAGGGGTCAGGAGGACTTCTGAATGACCTGCAGTTGAAGCTAGTAAGGGTCTTCGAACAGAACGAAAATAAACACAGGGTTGCAGTATGTACCTACAAGGAAGGAATACAGGTGAGAGGGAGAGGAAGAAGAATCTGTTGGTCAGAGGTGTGGTCTGCTGATGTGGCGATATTGGAGGTTGGGGGTTGATTGGGTGGCGGTTGGTCTGGTTTGGTGTGCTGACGTGAAGATAAGGGAGGGGAGGGATTGATCGACTGTTTACAAATGATTGGTTGCTAAAATTTGTTTGGCTCACACGTCAGACTGTAGAAGAGGTTTCGGTTCAGTTTGGAACCAAAGCGAAAAAAGTAGTATCCACATGTACAACCTCGCTAGATTTCGTGGAATCGTTTTGTTTCGTTAAAATAGTTGTTCCCATCTCAAACTCATTGTCACTGTGCGTAACCGCTTTAAACCACGCGGAGATGTGGACGCGGCATTCCAGACACTTTCGAGTGACTTTTTTGTTAGCGGACAAACTGACGTTACCACTGGCGCCCATGTATCCAAACGGGTGTGCAGTTTTTGGCAACCCCCCGCAGCTTTCTGGCAACATTTTCGCAGAAAAACCTTCGGAGCCCCAATTTCGACATTTTCCTTTTCCGCGATAGTGCTACGAGGTCATTACGCCCTGACTGAACATATCCAGCGCCACGATTAACCTATGCACGCGCCACGGTTACCCTTCCCTCACGCCGCGATTCACAAGAACCGCGCGCAGTTTGTGCGTAGGACGCTCACGCCGATTCTCTGGGCTTCCTTCACGCCTCTTCACCGCCCTCCCATCACCCCTCCGGTGTTGGCTGTCCGTCGTCCACCTCCCTTCCCTTCCCTTTCCTATCCCGCTACGTCCCATCCCTTGCTTTCCCTGCCCTTCCCTTCCCTTCCCAATCCGCTCCCTTGCCTTCCCTTGCTACTGCTTCCCTTAGCTTCCTTTCCTAACTCTTCCTTCCCTTCCCTTCCTGTACCGTGACTTGGACTCCTCTTCCATTCCCTTCGCCACCCTTCCTTTCCTTTGCCTCCCTTCCCATCCATTCCCCTTCCGTCAGTCTAAAGCACCGTTTCCCTCAGCACCCCTAGTTTCCACTCCCTTCCCTTCCGTCCCCTGTTTAGGAACCTCTACCACTCCCATTCCTTCCTTCAGTACCACCCCCTTCCCTTCCCGCTTATCCCTTCCGTTCCCGCTCATCCCTTCCCTTCCCGCTTATCCCTTCCCTTCCCGCTCATCCCTTCCCTTCCCGCTCATCCCGTCCCTTCCCGCTTATCCCTTCCCTTCACGCTTATCCCTTCCCTTCCCGCTTATCCCTTCCCTTCCCGCTTATCCCTTCCCTTCCCGCTTATCCCTTCCCTTCGCTGCTCATCCCTTCCCTTCCCGCTTATCCCATCGCTTCCCTTCCCATCTCTAGGCATCCCTTCGCTTCCCTGCCTTGCCCATCCCTTGCCCCATCCCTTCCTTTCTCTCCCCTTCCATTCCCTTGTCGCCCCCCCTTCCCCCTCATATCTTCCCTTCCCCTCGTTCTCTCCTTACACGACGTAATACCTCAGATTCTCACCGTTCTTCACTTCGCTGCCCCCTCTCTATTCCCTGTGTTGTCTTTCCTCCACTTCTCTGCTTTCCCGCATTCATGCGGGCCTCACATTGGTCCCAGGGTTTAACGCGGGTGTTCTCTTCCCATCACGTGCCTTCACCCTTCCCCTCTCACGACCGTGCTCTTCCACTCACGCATCCAACCCCATCCCGTCCCCCCTGCCATTACCCTCTCTCGCGCTCCCATTTCCTTCCCCGACTCCCACCCGCCCCTTCCCCCTCTCCCCCGCGTCCAGTGCCCCACTGCCCCCCTTCCATTTCCCCACTCCGCCACGCCCATGCCCCCACTTCCCCTGTTCTTTCACCGTCTCCCCTCCGTCCTTTTCCCCACTCCCACCCGTCCATTCCCCCATCCCCCCCCCGTCCAATACCCCACTCTCCCTCGCCCTTTTCCAACACAGTAATCCTCCCTTTCCCCAACGCCAACCCTCCCCTTCCCCAACGCACCTCCCTTTCCCGCACCACCACCCGCCCTTTCCCCTACTAACACCCTCCCTTTTCCCCACTCCTACCCCCCCTTTCCCCCACTCCTACCCTCTTTCCCCCACTCCACCTCGTCCCTCCCCGCACTCCCCCCGGTCTTTCCCCCACTTCCCCCCGTCCAATCCCCAACTTCCCCTCTGAAACTTTCCCCACTCCCCCAGGGCCACACCGCCTTTTTGACCGTGCATGCCCTCCGCTCCCAACACGCCTCTTCGTGGGAACCATGTCATCCTCTCTTCCCCCTACTACCCCAGTCATTCTCTCTTCTCGCTGCTTCCCCTGTCATCCTCCCTTCCCCCTGCTACCCCAGTCATCCTCCCTTCCCCCTACCCCAGTCATCCTCTCTTCCCCCTGCTACCCCAGTCATCCTCTCTTCCCCCTGCTACCCCAGTCATCCTCTCTTCCCCCTGCCACCCCAGTCATCCTCACTTCCCCCTGCTACCCCTGTCATCCTCCCTTCCACCCTGCTACCCCAGTCATCCTCCCTTCCCCCTACCCCTGTCATCCTCCCTTCCCCCTGCTACCCCAGTCATCCTCTCTTCCCCCTGCTACCCCTGTCATCCTCCCTTCCACCCTGCTACCCCAGTCATCCTCCCTTCCCCCTACCCCTGTCATCCTCCCTTCCCCCTGCTACCCCAGTCATCCTCTCTTCCCCCTGCTACCCCAGTCATCCTCTCTTCCCCCTGCTACCCCAGTCATCCTCTCTTCCCCCTGCTACCCCTGTCATCCTCCCTTCCACCCTGCTACCCCAGTCATCCTCCCTTCCCCCTACCCCTGTCATCCTCCCTTCCCCCTGCTACCCCAGTCATCCTCTCTTCCCCCTGCTACCCCAGTCATCCTCTCTTCCCCCTGCTACCCGAGTCATCCTCCCTTCCCCCTACCCCTGTCATCCTCCCTTCCCCCTGCTACCCCTGTCATCCTCCCTTCCCCCTGCTACCCCAGTCATCCTCCCTTCCCCACCCTCCCTTCCCCACCCCCACTCCCCTCTCCTTCCTCCCTCCGTTCTCCACCAGGTGCGCGATAAGACTGTCAGGGGCCTGGCATTTGGGTTTACATCGTCACCTCCCCTCCCCCGCCCCCACCCCCACTCCCCTCTCTTCCCTCTCTTTGCTCGCCGATGTCAGGCAGACGATAAGACTGTCAGGGGCCTGGCATACGGCGGTGCCTCGTCTGCTCCGCTCCCCCCCCCCCCCCCTCACTCCCCTCTCCCCCCTCCGTTTGCTCCCATCCAGGAGCGCGATAATGCTGACATGGGCCTGGCAGTCGGCGGTGCACTCTCTGCTCATGTCGACCCCCTATGCATTGGCCGGCTGTTTATCTTGCATGTGCATTATCGTGATAGGAATCTCGTGTCTGCAGCGAGGTGGGTCGACGCGCGGACGGGACAGTCGCAGCCATTATTTTTTTTACGCTTCCCCACCACGAGCCGCGGCGCTGTACGGCGACGCGGACGGGAATGAGCAGCGATACGGATGAGGTGAGGGGGGGGGGGGGGGGGGGGGGGGGGGGGATCGCAGGGAGCGGGGGCAGGGGAATGAGCAGTGGGTGGGCGCGTCCGAATGACAAGGGAGTGGGCGCGGGGGAGTGTGGAAACATGGGGCGTGGGGGAATGAGCAGTGAGTGGGCTCGGGTGGATGTAAGGTGAATGTACGCGGGGGAATGTAATGAGAGTGGGCGCGGGGGTGTAAGCAGTCGGTGGGTGCGACGCATTGTAAGGTTTGGGGCCGCAGGTGATCTAGTGGTTTATTCCAGTTTAGGGTTCATGAATGTGGTGAGGGCGCAGGGGAATAAGCAGTGGGTGGGTGCGGCTTAATGAATGTGGGTGGGCGCGGTGGGGTGTTGAGAGGAGGGGATAAGCAGGGAGAACGAGGCGGGGAGCTTATGGCCAGATGCCATGTGTGTGGGGTCTTCACGCTCCCATCGCCACTCCCGCGTGTGCTCACTCTCGCAATGCACCCCGCACCCTTCTCAGGACTTACCGGATTTGGTTCCTGGCATGCTGGGGGAGGTAGGAGAGCCAATTGTACACCTTGCGTGCTCTGTCTTTGCTCAACCACACACCTTGCTCCCTCTGTCCTTTGCTCACGCACACACCTTGCTCCCTTTGTCCATTGCTCTCTCACACACCTTGCTCTATCTGTCCTTTGCCCTCTCACACACCCAGCTCCATCTAGCCGTTGCACACGCTTTCCTCTCTATCACTAAGTCGATCCTAAACTCCAATACCCCCCAGCTCACTATGTCCTCCCTTCACTCTCCACCCGTGCCCGTTCTCTGTCCTGCGGGGATTAGGTCCTTTGTTCAACCCGCCTTGCTCTCAGCGACACCTTAGTCTTGGGCCCCGCGACATACATTCGCGTCCCCACCACTCTCGTTCCGACTACGTGTGGTGACACCGAGGGAAGAAGGGGAGGAGACTGAAGAGGAGGAAGAGTAGTAATAGGAGAGAGTGGAGGAAGAGGAGGAAGAGGAGAGAGTGGAGGTGGAAGTGAAGGAGTAGCTTTGCAATGGAACCACGGTTGCAATACGAGCACGACCATCACATTAGGAGTGTGCGTTTGTTCGGGGTGGTTGTGCAACCGATCGTTGCTTACTTTTATAGTGTAAGGTGGCCGTACATTTTCTACGACCATGCAAGTGGAATAAAATGGATGTACACGCTACTCTTGATCTCAGAGGGGGGGGACGAGGGTAGTGCGTAATGCCGTGAAGAGACCCACGTGGTGTAATGGTAACAATGGCAGACTGAGACAGTCGAATGCACATTAGCTCCGGACGGGCCAAGCTAGTGTGGCATTTGTACAACTGACACCCCCATGGGGCGTGCCTAACAATGATTTGGTAGACCTATTGTTGTTGGCGTCTAGGGTTCGCAATTAGACATAACGATGGCTATTACTACAGTGTTCGAGCCGCCAAACCAAATCAATCCATTTCACCCCTCCCAGGCCCCAACGCCCTCGCATCCCTCCCAGCCTCTCCACCCTTCGTTGTGCATTATCCTATCAAGCTTCACACTGCCACCGCTGCACATTATCCTGCTCTTGCCCTCCCTAGCGGGGGCTCGTTGCCAAAAGCAGCAATCAAAGGCTGATGTCCTGGTCTGTGGCTTATTCATCCACTTGAACACGCTGCCACACTAGTGCAGGCCCATATCTGCCACCCGACGCAGATATATGGTATGGGGGGGGAGCTATTATGAGTAACATTGAGTAAGCATGGTGACAGAGGGTGGACACAAAGTAGAGCTTGGGGGAAGGGGAAGAAACAGGTTGGGAAACCGAAGGTAGAACAACAGAAGCACGGATGGTGCATCAAGTACAACCTAACGTACATGATGAAAATTAGTGGGACAGTGAGGGAAGAAGGGGGAAGGGGGATGCGGAAGGGGGATGCGGAAGGGGGAATGCGAAAAGGGGATGCGGAAGAGGGAGTGTGGACGGGGGAATGCGGAAGGGGGCGTGCGTAGAGGGAATGAGGCAGGGGGAAAGCTGCAGGGGGGATGCGGAAGGGGGATTGCGAAAGGGTATGTGGAAGGGGGAATGCGGAAGGGGGATGCGGAAGGGGGATTGCGAAAGGGTATGCGGAAGGGGGAATGCGGAAGGGGGATGCGGAAGGGGGATGCGGAAGGGGGATGCGGAAGGGGGAATGCGGAAAGGGGAAGCGGAAGGGGGAGTGTGGACGGGGGATTGCGGAAGGGGGCGTGCGTAAAGGGAATGAGGCAGGGGGAATGATGCAGGGGGGATGCGGAAGGGGGTTTGTGGAATCGGGGTGGAGTGAGGAGGAATGAGGCAGGGGGGATGCGGCAGGGGGGATGCGGAAGGGGGAATGCGGAAGGGGGCTTGCGTGAGGGGGATTGAGGCAGGGGGGATGCGGCAGGAGGAATGTGGAAGGGGGGGTGTGGCAGTGGGGTTGCGGAAGCGGGATTGCGTAAGGGGTAATGAGGCAGGGGGAATGCGGAAGGGGGATTACGGCTCCGTAAACGAGTGATGGGGGATGCGGCAGGGGGAATACGACAGGGGGGATGCGGAAGGGAGAATGCGGAAGGGGGATTGCGGAAGGGGGCTTGCGAGAGGGGGAATGAGGCAGTGGGAGTGCTGTAGGGGGCAGGCGGATGGGGATGTGATGCAGGTAACCCTAAACACGTCGTTCTTAATGCAGCGCGGCGAATGTCACGACACACGCCGCTGGTTTCCCGTCCATTTTGGTTGCTCTCGTTGCTTATGTGTGTGGACACGTACAACACGTAACGACCACGTTTCATCGTGCTTCCAAGTCGTCGTTTCCCCTCAAGCCTATCAGTTTGGTGCGTTCTCAAGCACTGCGCCCCCCCGCACTGGGATGCCCTAGGTGCACACATTGGGATTCGAACCCGAGACCTTCGCTCTGATACCGTGTCAAATGTAACCGAAAGGTCATACTAGCACCCCCAGCTCCAGCACCTCCAGTACCACCAGCTCCAGCACCTCCAGTACCTCCAGCTCCAGTACCTCCAGCACCTCCAGCTCTAGCACCTCCAGTACCTCCAGCTCCAGTACCTCCAGCACCTCCAGCTCTAGTACCTCCAGCTCTAGCACCTCCACCACGAGCAACTCCAGCACCAGCAGCACCAGCACCTCCAGCACCTCCAGCTCTAGTACCTCCAACACCAGTAGTACCTCCAGAATTAGCAGCTCCAGCACCTCCAGCACCAGCAGCACCTCCAGAACTAGCAGCTCCATCACCTGTAGTACCTCCAGCAGCTCCAGAACTAGGAGGGGTCTCCAAGCGTGGAGAGCGGCGAGTGGCCGCCATGTCGTCAGCAGCGGGGTCACCCCCCTCAGCTGGGCCAGAGGTGTCAGAGGAGACCTCCAAAGGCTCACCAAGGGGGTGGGTCTACCTGAGACACACCTGAGGGAGCAGGACCCTGTGGGGGGAGGGGGTCTACCTAGGGGGGGACTGGAACCAGGAAGAGGGGCGGCGGGGGGACTGGGTGGGACGCGTGGGGGTGGAGACGGTAGAAGCAGACCGACTCGTCAAAGGTGACGTCCTGGAAGGACAGGACCCGTCGCAAGGCAGGGTGATAAAACTGCCAGGAAGACGCAGCGGAGAGTGCGAGGAGAGAGCTTGCTTGCGGTGGTATCACGCTTAAGGGAGAGCGGGCCCCAGACCCGAAATGTTGACGCATCGCCAACCTTCCCCGTCCAGCGTAGTGTGTCCTGGCACAGAGACACGTGGCCAGAGGTTGAGCTGATGCGCAGCGTATCGGACCGCAAACGGCCACATAAAATGGGGAGCAGCCGCATGGATCATGGAGGTACGAGCACAGCACGCCGTCACCGCACCAGCCGTGCAGAAGGGCACGGCACCTACTGCTGCACCTCGTCGTCACTGTCGCCGACGTCGGCCAGGCGTACTTGACCGATGGCGACAGAGCACCGGTTGAAAGCCGGAAAATGCAGCGCCTTCGGACGGCTGCTCGGTGGTCAGGATGTACTTCAGCACGAACATCCCGCGCCTCACGATGTGCTGCAGCCAGGCGTAGCGTCGTTCCATGTGCTTGAGGTTGCCCGTCAGCCCCAAGCCCTCAGCGACCGTGATGGTCGACTTGTTGTCCACCCGGAGGACAGTTGGCTTCCCAGTGTCGAGCTGCTGGAACTCCGCAAGGAGGAAACGGAGTCGGCGTCCCTCCTTGCCTGCATCCGTGGCCGCCACGTACTCTGACGGAGTCCGCGCCGCCACGAGCTGACTTCCCATAGCCTCGACCCTTGCCAGCTCCACCCCGATCGCCACCCGAGCCCCCTCCACCCACCCCACCTCCTCCGCCACCCCCGTCACCTCCACCTCCACCTCCACCACCACCCCCTCAACCCCCGCCTCCACCACCACCACCACCACCACCCCCGCTACCACCCCCACTAGTGCCACTCCCACCACCCTTACCCCCTTTGCCCTTGCCGCTGCGGCGCTTCCCACTAGGAGCAGACGCAGCGCCGACCTCCTTAGCACCAAGGAAATCGACAGCAGCAGCAGAGGCAACTGAGGGTATGAGAGGGGAGGAAGCACACCCTTCAAAGAAGGGAGAGCGGGGAGTGCCACAAGAGGCAGCGACAGCGGCGGTACTGGTCTCAGCCTCGAGAAGGTACTTCTCCAGCGAGGCAAGCGTGAGCTCTGTGGGGTCAAGGGCGAGAAAGTGGTCCCTAACGGTACGAAGGTAGTCAGGGAGGCAAGTGACGAGGAAGTACAGCGTGATATAAAGCGGTGGGGGGTTCGCAGTGAGGAAGTCCGGCTTGAGAGCGGTGCGGTAGCGAGTCTCACTAGCGCGAAGGTGGGTGAAGAGATCAGCAACAGTGTGGATGTATGAGAGCTCAGGAAAGAGATACGGCAGCATGAGTCGGTCAAGGGCAGCAGTAGAGGGGGAGGAGTAGCGAGCGACTACAGCGTCATAGAGTTCCTTAGCTGTCTTAAGCTGGCCAAAGTGAACGCGCTCATCTAGCGGGAGCGCACTACGGACAGCAAGGCGCGTGGCAGCATCTCCTGTGAGCCACTGAGAACAGAGGGCTCGGTCAGCGGATTCAAGAGGGGCAGGGAGGGAACCGGAAGTATGCTCTAACAGAGAGACGTCGTCACTAGCCTTACTCTGCAGGTACAGCTCGAGGTCCTCGAGCCAACAGTCAAACCAAATTGGGCGACCAACTGCGTCAAAGGTAAGGACTAATCGCAGCCATAGTGAGCAGTAGCAGTGGGTAGAACAGCAGCAGTAGCAGCAGCAGTAGCAGCAGCAGCAGTAGCAGCAGTAGCAGCAGCAGCAGCAGCAGCAGGGCGGCTCGGTTCTACAGGGCAGCGCGGCACAAGCTGGGCGGCGCGGCTCGGGCCGGGCGGTGGCGCGGCTCGGGCTGGGCAGCGCAGTTAGGCAGCGCAGGGCGCAGGAGCATGTGTGGCCGCCGCAGCACAGCAGTGTCAGCGCAGCAGCGCGAGCGGTAGCTGCAGTAGCGGGTGCGCGTGCGGGGGCCAGCAGCTGCAGCGCAGTACAACAGCAGCAGCAGCAGCAGCACGGGCGCTTGCGCACAGCAGCAACGCAGCAGCAGCGGCAGCGCGCAGGGGCCGGGTGCACGCGCGTAAGGGCAGCAGCCCGCGCAGTAGCGGGCAGTGCGTAGGGGCGCGCGGGGCAGCATGCAGTGCGCACTGCAGGCGGGGCGCGCGAAGGCTGCGAGCGGGGCGCGCGAAGGCCGCGAGCGTGCGGGGCGCATGTAGCAGCGCGAGCAGCACGCGGGGCAGCACAAGGAGCGTGCGACTACAAAGGGGCAGCAGGGCAGCGCGACGCTCTTTGGCAGGGCAGGGCAGCACAATAGCGCTTCGGGCAGGGCAGGGCAGCGCAATAGCGCTTCGGGCAGGGGAAAATTTAATGGTGGGCCCTTTAAAAAATCAGGTCCTAAGGTCTAGGAACGCCTAGCCTCTGAAACCATGCCAGAATCCCAGCCACTAACCACTGGGATAAAAGGGCTTTATTTATGTAGCGGGTGAGTGCGCCCATAACCCCCCAGGCCAACGTGCCTGTAACCCTTCCCTAGGATTGATCGGGGATCTCTGGTGGACCTCTGACAATCCTGTCGACGAGATTCCTATGATACTTCCTATGTTACTTGTCAAGCAACTTGTCAAGGCCTTTATGCAAGTGCTTACACAACATTCCACACCTAGCAGCCACAAGCATGAAAAGGTCAGGCAGAAAACAAAGCACAAGAACAAAAAAATGCATTATATCATATTACCTACCACCAAGCTTCTAAAAATAGAGTACAAAGCATACTCAACATCAAGCAGCTATTTTTTCAGTGAAGGACTTTGCGCCCTCTTGTTTCATATATATATATATATATATACATATATAATTGTTGCCTTCGTTGACGATCTTTTATACACCCAACAATCAAACAAGCATACGGTATGCATTTGGGACTCAACATCGCCAGTTCAACAAATATAACCCATCTCCCTGCCACCAAATACTGGTATACTAAATCGCTCGTCAAAGACCAACCTCACCATTCAAATATTTTGTGCCATTCTATTTATTGTAGACAATTGAGAATAGCAACATCAGTTCTTTTTCATGTTTCAAACCTAAAATCCGAAACCCGTTATCGAGAGCTCTTTAATGGACACAACCACAAACCCCTTCCCAAAACCGTTCGCCGCTGAATCTTCATTCTGAATGTTCACACCTATTTTAGTGTCGAAACCTAGCTTCCAAATAGCATATAGGTAGGTTATCGAGACCCAGAAATCACGCTACAGTGGTTGCAGAAGCTTCAAGAATCACCATTCGAGTGTCAATCGTAGCTATGTTTAGTAGCATCGACGGTCACAAGAAGATTTACAAGCTCGTCACCCCACAAGCAGCCGTCCGAGTCGCTGGTGGCGGTTCGCGAGCCAATTACCCCCAAGCGTCGGTTCGCGCATGTGCGCGCCCAAGCCTCCCTTCCGTACATTCCCCTCCCCACCAACACACCCCCTATTTACCCCCGCCACCCCCCCTTGAACAACGCCACAGCGTTTTTACAGCTCCCACTGTTACTGTATAGGCATGGTGAACCCTAGCAGCTGGTTGCAACATCCCCAACGGCGACGCGGTGATCTGCTTCCCGAGTCGTCTATTCCGCCGCGCAATCATCCAAGCCGCTCATTTTACAGCTTCCCATCTTCGTTAGAAGCAAGATCATGCCGCGCTCCCGGCGTGTCGCTGAACTTTCCCTTCCCAAAGCGACATGGATGGGAAACTTCAGCCTTCGGGATTTGACGAATTCGAAGTACAAATACCAACTGATAACTGCTTCGACTTCATCCCAACATCTTCGTTATCAGGCAGAATTCACCCCGCTTTCTACCACCCACTACTACCAGAAGCATTTCTTTTCGACAGCTCTTGACGACAGTAGTAGTTGCAAAGAATTCGTGCAACCATGGCTGCGAATCTCGTCTTCCGCGCCGTCGCGCTGCTCGTCGTGTCTCTCCTGTGCCTGTCCTTCGCGCCAGCCGCGGACGCCGTGCACCGGCCGTACTGCCGCTTCGACGGGAGGCTCGTGGTGAGCAACCTGGTGAGGGAGCTCAGGGCGGCGAAGAAATTCTCTACATTCCTGGACGGGCTCAGGAAAACAGGTCAGAGTCGATTATGATTTGCTCCGAGTGTTAGCGGTCCCGGCGAATCTGAATCTTGGTAGCAGCACAACGTCTAATTTTCTGTTGCCCACTGATTCCTTTCGTTCTTTTATTGTTCTTCCCGCCGTCGTGGCCTTGCCAGGCCTGAACAAGGACCTGCGCGACCTGTGCCACTGCTACGTTACACGCCTTTCAAACTCATGAGTTCAACATTCCGTTCGCTCGTTTTCCCAACCCAACGTACTCTCACGTTAACGTGCTCTCCCCCCAGGGCTGGACAAGGACCTGCGCGACCTGTTCCACTGCTACGTTACACGCCCTTCATCTCATGAATTCAACATTCTGTTCGCTCATTCTCCTAACCCAACGTGCTCTCACGTTAACGTGCTCTCCCCCCAGGGCTGGACAAGGACCTGCGCGACCTGTTCCACTGCTACGTTACACGCCCTTCAACTCATGAATTCAACATTCCGTTCGCTCATTTTCCTCACCCAACGTGCTCTCACATTGACGTTTTCCCCCAGGGCTGGACAAGGACCTGCGCGACCTGTTCCACTGCTACGAGGCGACCGTCTTCGCTCCCACCGACGCCGCGTTCGCAGAGCTCTCGAGAGACGTCAAGGCGAAACTGGGCGACAAGAAGGTGCTTCGCGAGGTGCTGCTGCTGCACATCGTCAAGGGCAAGAAATCCAACGCCAAGCTGATCGAACAGAAGAAGGGGCATCAGGTGAGGATAAAAAACAGATCCCTACGAATTTCAACTGGCGGTGTTCCTTTTGCTACAACTGCTAAGTCTGCTTCGTTCGCATCCACCCTCGTTTTCCCCCCTCGCATCTAAAGTCAACTCACCCTGTGGCCACCCCCATCCCGCATTTTTCCTCTGCAGTACGAAGCTGCAGCAGACTACTGCAGGGCGCGTCTGGTGAAGGTGTCATCTGCGGGGTCCAAGAAGGTGAAGGTGAAGGCCGAAGGCGGTGTGGACGAAGCTGCTGTGGTGGCTGCTGACGTGGTGTCGCTGAGAGTGGTGGTGGCGCATGGTGTGGATAACGTCATCCTGCCCAAGACTCTCCGCAAGGGCGACAGCAGCAGCCTCAAGCCTAAGAAATGCACTGCCTGGTACAATTGAGCTGGTTACCACGTTAGCTGGTTACCAGCGGACGTTGCGCTGTCACAAGTACGGTACCGTGTGATTGCAGTGCTTGAGCTATTGTGTTGTGTTTCAGCTGAGTTTGCCAATCTGCAATGCATGCCTTGTAGTGGTAGCTTGCTTTAGCTGCTGGAGGCATAGGGGGGTTGCTTGGTTGTGATGGTGGGCTGTGTGTGTTGCACTTAGAAATCAGTTTTAGAGTTGGTGTTGGCTAGAAATATGCAATAAAAGTGTTGGACTATAGTATTTATGCACTATACTATTTATGTCTAAAGTATACAGCAACACATGGTCTCTTGGACACCCTGTACCATACTATCCATTTCTTTCCTGGCTATGACAATCACCTCCCCGCACATTGTCACCATAGCCACAGCATAGCACATACAGTAAATGCCGGACCAACTCCTCCCATGTGATGTTGGCACACCACACTCGCCATAAGCCAGTGTAACGTCATTGTTGTACTGTACGCTCCTCGCTGGAAGACGCGTGGGTGGGTCTTATATGAAATAGTGAGAAAATGCTTCGGGTGAACAACCAGGGTGGCACTGGCACCTTTCTTAAACACCCCAGGTCCTCCTGCATCCTTGGGATTTTGGTATCAGGCCATTTTTTACTCTGCAACCATAGGGCCTGATTCCCAAGGCCAGATTGTAGCAAATTGCGAGCGTTACAAAGATGCGCATCTTCTTGTTACACATCCTGCTACACCCTCACTGATGACCACAGCTAGTGCAGGCGAGCAGCTTTCCCGTAGGCATGGCGAGGGCGGTTGAGGAGCTGCAGCAGGCTGTACACCCAGCGGTCCAGCATGCCTGGAGGTTAGAGCACCGGCACGGGTTGCCGGGAGCAGGGAGGTGCAGGGCGAGAGAGAGGGACAGGGGGACACGAAACTTGGTAGGATGGCATGAGAGGGGAGCTGCAGTTGAGGGCGGTTGAGGAGCTGCAGCAGGCTGTACACCCAGCGATCCAGCATGCGTGGTGGCGGGATGCGTGAGGGGGGTGGGAAAGATAAATGTGAAAGAGAGGGTGTGGCAATACATGAGAGTTGGGAGAATAGAATGAGAGAGCAGAGACGCGAATGAGCTGCAGCAGGCTGTACACCCAGCGATCCAGCATGCCTGGTGGGGGATGAAAAGATAAAGGGCGGGAGAGAGGGGCAGGTGGCAGGACAATGAGACTAGGGAGAATGGAATGAGAGGGGCTGTTAATGAGCTGCAGCAGGCTGTACACCCAGCGATCCAGCATGCCTGGTGGGGGTGGGGATGGAGGGGTACGTGATGGCCAGGGGAGGGAGGTGCAGGGCGAGAGAGAGGGACAGAAGGACATGATAGTTGGTAGGATGGCATGAGACACGAGGTGCAGGCGAGGGCGGTTGATGAGCTGCAGCAGGCTGTACACCCACTTAGCGGTCCAGCATGCGTGGGGGAGGGGCGGGATGGCCAGGGCAGGAAGATAACAGGTTTGAGTCGACTCAAACCCGAGCCTTTCCCACCTGCGAGCCCCACCCACCTGCGAGCCCCACCCACCTGCGAGCCCCACCCACTGTGTGAGCCCCACCCACTGTGTGAGCCATACACCTTACCCACCTGCGAGCCCCACCCACTGTGTGAGCCATACACCTTACCCACCTGCGAGCCCCACCCACTGTGTGAGCCATACACCTTACCCACCTGTGAGTGCGAACGTGCCGCCCAGCACGGCGCAGAGGCGAGTGAGGAAGTGGAAGAAGCTGCGGTGCGACTCGGTGATGCTCACTGCTATGGGCGATAGGTCGTACAGGAAGTATACCGCTGCAAGGGGGGATAGGAAGGGGAGATGGGGAGGGGAAAGGGGGAACGAGAGAAGAAGGGTGGAGAGCGGGGAACTGTGGTGCGAGTAGGTGATGCTCACTGCTATGGGCGAGAGGTCGTACAGGAAGTAGACCGCTGCAAGGAGGGAGGGAAGCACGGGAGGTGGGGAAGAGTGGAGGTCGGGAAGTGTGGGAGGGGTGGCAGGGAGGGAGTTTTAGGGTGAGGCATACAGCGAGAGGGGTGAAAGGGGTGTGAGGGGTGACAGGGGCGAGAGAGACGGAAGGGGCAGAACACAATTGTATTAAACAAGCGGCAGGCACGTATTGACACCATGCACCTACTTGGTGGTCTAATGTAAGAGGCAGTACAAAACTATGTGGACTCTCAACCGAGCAGGTGCGAGGCATAGCGTACCTGGCAGTGCGTTGGACTGTGGTGAGGAGGGAGTGAAGTATTCACTAATAGAGTACTGGTTGGTCTTCACATGATAATATATGAGGACTGGTTTGAGAGACGTCTCAATACCTGGCAGTTCATTGGACTGTGGTGAGGAGGGAGTGAAGTATTCACTAATAGAGTACTGGTTGGTCTTCACATGATAATATATGAGGACTGGTTTGAGAGACGTCTCAATACCTGGCAGAGCGTTGGACTGTGGCGAGGACGGAGTGAAGTATTCACTGATGGAGTACTGGTTCGTCTTCACATGGTCGTCTCAATACCTGGCAGAGCGTTGGACTGTGGCGAGGACGGAGTGAAGTATTCACTGATGGAGTACTGGTTCGTCTTCACATGGTCGTCTCAATACCTGGCAGAGCGTTGGACTGTGGCGAGGACGGAGTGAAGTATTCACTGATGGAATACTGGTTCGTCTTCACATGGTCGTCTCAATACCTGGCAGAGCGTTGGAATGTGGCGAGGACGGAGTGAAGTATTCACTGATGGAGTACTGGTTCGTCTTCACATGGTCGTCTCAATACCTGGCAGAGCGTTGGACTGTGGCGAGGACGGAGTGAAGTATTCACTGATGGAGTACTGGTTCGTCTTCACATGGTCATCTCAATACCTGGCAGAGCGTTGGACTGTGGCGAGGACGGAGTGAAGTATTCACTGATGGAGTACTGGTTCGTCTTCACATGGTCGTCTCAATACCTGGCAGAGCGTTGGACTGTGGCGAGGACGGAGTGAAGTATTCACTGATGGAGTACTGGTTCGTCTTCACATGGTCGTCTCAATACCTGGCAGAGCGTTGGACTGTGGCGAGGACGGAGTGAAGTATTCACTGATGGAGTACTGGTTCGTCTTCACATGGTCGTCTCAATACCTGGCAGAGCGTTGGACTGTGGCGAGGACGGAGTGAAGTATTCACTGATGGAGTACTGGTTCGTCTTCACATGGTCGTCTCAATACCTGGCAGAGCGTTGGACTGTGGCGAGGACGGAGTGAAGTATTCACTGATGGAGTACTGGTTCGTCTTCACATGGTCGTCTCAATACCTGGCAGAGCGTTGGACTGTGGCGAGGACGGAGTGAAGTATTCACTGATGGAGTACTGGTTCGTCTTCACATGGTCGTCTCAATACCTGGCAGAGCGTTGGACTGTGGCGAGGACGGAGTGAAGTATTCACTGATGGAGTACTGGTTCGTCTTCACATGGTCGTCTCAATACCTGGCAGAGCGTTGGACTGTGGCGAGGACGGAGTGAAGTATTCACTGATGGAGTACTGGTTCGTCTTCACATGGTCGTCTCAATACCTGGCAGAGCGTTGGACTGTGGCGAGGACGGAGTGAAGTATTCACTGATGGAGTACTGGTTCGTCTTCACATGGTCGTCTCAATACCTGGCAGAGCGTTGGACTGTGGCGAGGACGGAGTGAAGTATTCACTGATGGAGTACTGGTTCGTCTTCACATGGTCGTCTCAATACCTGGCAGAGCGTTGGACTGTGGCGAGGACGGAGTGAAGTATTCACTGATGGAGTACTGGTTCGTCTTCACATGGTCGTCTCAATACCTGGCAGAGCGTTGGACTGTGGCGAGGACGGAGTGAAGTATTCACTGATGGAGTACTGGTTCGTCTTCACATGGTCGTCTCAATACCTGGCAGAGCGTTGGACTGTGGCGAGGACGGAGTGAAGTATTCACTGATGGAGTACTGGTTCGTCTTCACATGGTCGTCTCAATACCTGGCAGAGCGTTGGACTGTGGCGAGGACGGAGTGAAGTATTCACTGATGGAGTACTGGTTCGTCTTCACATGGTCGTCTCAATACCTGGCAGAGCGTTGGACTGTGGCGAGGACGGAGTGAAGTGTTCACTGATGGAGTACTGGTTCGTCTTCACATGGTCGTCTCAATACCTGGCAGAGCGTTGGACTGTGGCGAGGACGGAGTGAAGTATTCACTGATGGAGTACTGGTTCGTCTTCACATGGTCGTCTCAATACCTGGCAGAGCGTTGGACTGTGGCGAGGACGGAGTGAAGTATTCACTGATGGAGTACTGGTTCGTCTTCACATGGTCATCTCAATACCTGGCAGAGCGTTGGACTGTGGCGAGGACGGAGTGAAGTATTCACTGATGGAGTACTGGTTCGTCTTCACATGGTCGTCTCAATACCTGGCAGAGCGTTGGACTGTGGCGAGGACGGAGTGAAGTATTCACTGATGGAGTACTGGTTCGTCTTCACATGGTCGTCTCAATACCTGGCAGAGCGTTGGACTGTGGCGAGGACGGAGTGAAGTATTCACTGATGGAGTACTGGTTCGTCTTCACATGGTCGTCTCAATACCTGGCAGAGCGTTGGACTGTGGCGAGGACGGAGTGAAGTGTTCACTGATGGAGTACTGGTTCGTCTTCACATGGTCGTCTCAATACCTGGCAGAGCGTTGGACTGTGGCGAGGACGGAGTGAAGTATTCACTGATGGAGTACTGGTTCGTCTTCACATGGTCGTCTCAATACCTGGCAGAGCGTTGGACTGTGGCGAGGACGGAGTGAAGTGTTCACTGATGGAGTACTGGTTCGTCTTCACATGGTCGTCTCAATACCTGGCAGAGCGTTGGACTGTGGCGAGGACGGAGTGAAGTATTCACTGATGGAGTACTGGTTCGTCTTCACATGGTCGTCTCAATACCTGGCAGAGCGTTGGACTGTGGCGAGGACGGAGTGAAGTATTCACTGATGGAGTACTGGTTCGTCTTCACATGGTCGTCTCAATACCTGGCAGAGCGTTGGACTGTGGCGAGGACGGAGTGAAGTATTCACTGATGGAGTACTGGTTCGTCTTCACATGGTCGTCTCAATACCTGGCAGAGCGTTGGACTGTGGCGAGGACGGAGTGAAGTGTTCACTGATGGAGTACTGGTTCGTCTTCACATGGTCGTCTCAATACCTGGCAGAGCGTTGGACTGTGGCGAGGACGGAGTGAAGTATTCACTGATGGAGTACTGGTTCGTCTTCACATGGTCGTCTCAATACCTGGCAGAGCGTTGGACTGTGGCGAGGACGGAGTGAAGTGTTCACTGATGGAGTACTGGTTCGTCTTCACATGGTCGTCTCAATACCTGGCAGAGCGTTGGACTGTGGCGAGGACGGAGTGAAGTATTCACTGATGGAGTACTGGTTCGTCTTCACATGGTCGTCTCAATACCTGGCAGAGCGTTGGACTGTGGCGAGGACGGAGTGAAGTATTCACTGATGGAGTACTGGTTCGTCTTCACATGGTCGTCTCAATACCTGGCAGAGCGTTGGACTGTGGCGAGGACGGAGTGAAGTATTCACTGATGGAGTACTGGTTCGTCTTCACATGGTCGTCTCAATACCTGGCAGAGCGTTGGACTGTGGCGAGGACGGAGTGAAGTATTCACTGATGGAGTACTGGTTCGTCTTCACATGGTCGTCTCAATACCTGGCAGAGCGTTGGACTGTGGCGAGGACGGAGTGAAGTATTCACTGATGGAGTACTGGTTCGTCTTCACATGGTCGTCTCAATACCTGGCAGAGCGTTGGACTGTGGCGAGGACGGAGTGAAGTATTCACTGATGGAGTACTGGTTCGTCTTCACATGGTCGTCTCAATACCTGGCAGAGCGTTGGACTGTGGCGAGGACGGAGTGAAGTATTCACTGATGGAGTACTGGTTCGTCTTCACATGGTCGTCTCAATACCTGGCAGAGCGTTGGACTGTGGCGAGGACGGAGTGAAGTATTCACTGATGGAGTACTGGTTCGTCTTCACATGGTCGTCTCAATACCTGGCAGAGCGTTGGACTGTGGCGAGGACGGAGTGAAGTATTCACTGATGGAGTACTGGTTCGTCTTCACATGGTCGTCTCAATACCTGGCAGAGCGTTGGACTGTGGCGAGGACGGAGTGAAGTGTTCACTGATGGAGTACTGGTTCGTCTTCACATGGTCGTCTCAATACCTGGCAGAGCGTTGGACTGTGGCGAGGACGGAGTGAAGTATTCACTGATGGAGTACTGGTTCGTCTTCACATGGTCGTCTCAATACCTGGCAGAGCGTTGGACTGTGGCGAGGACGGAGTGAAGTGTTCACTGATGGAGTACTGGTTCGTCTTCACATGGTCGTCTCAATACCTGGCAGAGCGTTGGACTGTGGCGAGGACGGAGTGAAGTATTCACTGATGGAGTACTGGTTCGTCTTCACATGGTCGTCTCAATACCTGGCAGAGCGTTGGACTGTGGCGAGGACGGAGTGAAGTATTCACTGATGGAGTACTGGTTCGTCTTCACATGGTCGTCTCAATACCTGGCAGAGCGTTGGACTGTGGCGAGGACGGAGTGAAGTGTTCACTGATGGAGTACTGGTTCGTCTTCACATGGTCGTCTCAATACCTGGCAGAGCGTTGGACTGTGGCGAGGACGGAGTGAAGTATTCACTGATGGAGTACTGGTTCGTCTTCACATGGTCGTCTCAATACCTGGCAGAGCGTTGGACTGTGGCGAGGACGGAGTGAAGTATTCACTGATGGAGTACTGGTTCGTCTTCACATGGTCGTCTCAATACCTGGCAGAGCGTTGGACTGTGGCGAGGACGGAGTGAAGTATTCACTGATGGAGTACTGGTTCGTCTTCACATGGTCGTCTCAATACCTGGCAGAGCGTTGGACTGTGGCGAGGACGGAGTGAAGTATTCACTGATGGAGTACTGGTTCGTCTTCACATGGTCGTCTCAATACCTGGCAGAGCGTTGGACTGTGGCGAGGACGGAGTGAAGTATTCACTGATGGAGTACTGGTTCGTCTTCACATGGTCGTCTCAATACCTGGCAGAGCGTTGGACTGTGGCGAGGACGGAGTGAAGTATTCACTGATGGAGTACTGGTTCGTCTTCACATGGTCGTCTCAATACCTGGCAGAGCGTTGGACTGTGGCGAGGACGGAGTGAAGTATTCACTGATGGAGTACTGGTTCGTCTTCACATGGTCGTCTCAATACCTGGCAGAGCGTTGGACTGTGGCGAGGACGGAGTGAAGTATTCACTGATGGAGTACTGGTTCGTCTTCACATGGTCGTCTCAATACCTGGCAGAGCGTTGGACTGTGGCGAGGACGGAGTGAAGTATTCACTGATGGAGTACTGGTTCGTCTTCACATGGTCGTCTCAATACCTGGCAGAGCGTTGGACTGTGGCGAGGACGGAGTGAAGTGTTCACTGATGGAGTACTGGTTCCTCTTCACATGGTCGTCTCAATACCTGGCAGAGCGTTGGACTGTGGCGAGGACGGAGTGAAGTATTCACTGATGGAGTACTGGTTCGTCTTCACATGGTCGTCTCAATACCTGGCAGAGCGTTGGACTGTGGCGAGGACGGAGTGAAGTGTTCACTGATGGAGTACTGGTTCGTCTTCACATGGTCGTCTCAATACCTGGCAGAGCGTTGGACTGTGGCGAGGACGGAGTGAAGTATTCACTGATGGAGTACTGGTTCGTCTTCACATGGTCGTCTCAATACCTGGCAGAGCGTTGGACTGTGGCGAGGACGGAGTGAAGTATTCACTGATGGAGTACTGGTTCGTCTTCACATGGTCGTCTCAATACCTGGCAGAGCGTTGGACTGTGGCGAGGACGGAGTGAAGTATTCACTGATGGAGTACTGGTTCGTCTTCACATGGTCGTCTCAATACCTGGCAGAGCGTTGGACTGTGGCGAGGACGGAGTGAAGTATTCACTGATGGAGTACTGGTTCGTCTTCACATGGTCGTCTCAATACCTGGCAGAGCGTTGGACTGTGGCGAGGACGGAGTGAAGTATTCACTGATGGAGTACTGGTTCGTCTTCACATGGTCGTCTCAATACCTGGCAGAGCGTTGGACTGTGGCGAGGACGGAGTGAAGTATTCACTGATGGAGTACTGGTTCGTCTTCACATGGTCGTCTCAATACCTGGCAGAGCGTTGGACTGTGGCGAGGACGGAGTGAAGTATTCACTGATGGAGTACTGGTTCGTCTTCACATGGTCGTCTCAATACCTGGCAGAGCGTTGGACTGTGGCGAGGACGGAGTGAAGTATTCACTGATGGAGTACTGGTTCGTCTTCACATGGTCGTCTCAATACCTGGCAGAGCGTTGGACTGTGGCGAGGACGGAGTGAAGTATTCACTGATGGAGTACTGGTTCGTCTTCACATGGTCGTCTCAATACCTGGCAGAGCGTTGGACTGTGGCGAGGACGGAGTGAAGTATTCACTGATGGAGTACTGGTTCGTCTTCACATGGTCGTCTCAATACCTGGCAGAGCGTTGGACTGTGGCGAGGACGGAGTGAAGTATTCACTGATGGAGTACTGGTTCGTCTTCACATGGTCGTCTCAATACCTGGCAGAGCGTTGGACTGTGGCGAGGACGGAGTGAAGTATTCACTGATGGAGTACTGGTTCGTCTTCACATGGTCGTCTCAATACCTGGCAGAGCGTTGGACTGTGGCGAGGACGGAGTGAAGTATTCACTGATGGAGTACTGGTTCGTCTTCACATGGTCGTCTCAATACCTGGCAGAGCGTTGGACTGTGGCGAGGACGGAGTGAAGTGTTCACTGATGGAGTACTGGTTCCTCTTCACATGGTCGTCTCAATACCTGGCAGAGCGTTGGACTGTGGCGAGGACGGAGTGAAGTATTCACTGATGGAGTACTGGTTCGTCTTCACATGGTCGTCTCAATACCTGGCAGAGCGTTGGACTGTGGCGAGGACGGAGTGAAGTGTTCACTGATGGAGTACTGGTTCGTCTTCACATGGTCGTCTCAATACCTGGCAGAGCGTTGGACTGTGGCGAGGACGGAGTGAAGTATTCACTGATGGAGTACTGGTTCGTCTTCACATGGTCGTCTCAATACCTGGCAGAGCGTTGGACTGTGGCGAGGACGGAGTGAAGTATTCACTGATGGAGTACTGGTTCGTCTTCACATGGTCGTCTCAATACCTGGCAGAGCGTTGGACTGTGGCGAGGACGGAGTGAAGTATTCACTGATGGAGTACTGGTTCGTCTTCACATGGTCGTCTCAATACCTGGCAGAGCGTTGGACTGTGGCGAGGACGGAGTGAAGTATTCACTGATGGAGTACTGGTTCGTCTTCACATGGTCGTCTCAATACCTGGCAGAGCGTTGGACTGTGGCGAGGACGGAGTGAAGTATTCACTGATGGAGTACTGGTTCGTCTTCACATGGTCGTCTCAATACCTGGCAGAGCGTTGGACTGTGGCGAGGACGGAGTGAAGTATTCACTGATGGAGTACTGGTTCGTCTTCACATGGTCGTCTCAATACCTGGCAGAGCGTTGGACTGTGGCGAGGACGGAGTGAAGTATTCACTGATGGAGTACTGGTTCGTCTTCACATGGTCGTCTCAATACCTGGCAGAGCGTTGGACTGTGGCGAGGACGGAGTGAAGTATTCACTGATGGAGTACTGGTTCGTCTTCACATGGTCGTCTCAATACCTGGCAGAGCGTTGGACTGTGGCGAGGACGGAGTGAAGTATTCACTGATGGAGTACTGGTTCGTCTTCACATGGTCGTCTCAATACCTGGCAGAGCGTTGGACTGTGGCGAGGACGGAGTGAAGTATTCACTGATGGAGTACTGGTTCGTCTTCACATGGTCGTCTCAATACCTGGCAGAGCGTTGGACTGTGGCGAGGACGGAGTGAAGTATTCACTGATGGAGTACTGGTTCGTCTTCACATGGTCGTCTCAATACCTGGCAGAGCGTTGGACTGTGGCGAGGACGGAGTGAAGTATTCACTGATGGAGTACTGGTTCGTCTTCACATGGTCGTCTCAATACCTGGCAGAGCGTTGGACTGTGGCGAGGACGGAGTGAAGTATTCACTGATGGAGTACTGGTTCGTCTTCACATGGTCGTCTCAATACCTGGCAGAGCGTTGGACTGTGGCGAGGACGGAGTGAAGTATTCACTGATGGAGTACTGGTTCGTCTTCACATGGTCGTCTCAATACCTGGCAGAGCGTTGGACTGTGGCGAGGACGGAGTGAAGTATTCACTGATGGAGTACTGGTTCGTCTTCACATGGTCGTCTCAATACCTGGCAGAGCGTTGGACTGTGGCGAGGACGGAGTGAAGTATTCACTGATGGAGTACTGGTTCGTCTTCACATGGTCGTCTCAATACCTGGCAGAGCGTTGGACTGTGGCGAGGACGGAGTGAAGTATTCACTGATGAAGTACTGGTTCGTCTTCACATGGTCGTCTCAATACCTGGCAGAGCGTTGGACTGTGGCGAGGACGGAGTGAAGTATTCACTGATGGAGTACTGGTTCGTCTTCACATGGTCGTCTCAATACCTGGCAGAGCGTTGGACTGTGGCGAGGACGGAGTGAAGTATTCACTGATGGAGTACTGGTTCGTCTTCACATGGTCGTCTCAATACCTGGCAGAGCGTTGGACTGTGGCGAGGACGGAGTGAAGTATTCACTGATGGAGTGGAAGCCTGTGGGAACTACCTGAGGATGAGGGCACATGCACATGCACATACGTGCCTGTGCATGCGAGCACCTGGCAGTATGCGTGCGCACACACCTGGCAGTGCGTTGGACTGTGGAGAGGAGGGAGTGAAGTATTCACTGATAGAGTACTGGTTCGTCTTCACAAAGCCTCCGTGCCAGAAGCGGAAGCGCGTGGGCACCACCTGAAGCAAGTCGAGAGGGGGGGGGGTATAGTACAGATGCGATTGATTGCTCTGCACCGCTCCAAACCCCCAAGAACTGGTTTGTTCTCAGGTTGGTTTTCGACTGAGCTCAGTACTGGTTCATCTTCACAGAGCCTCCGTGCCGCAGAAGCGAGTGGGCACCACCTGAAACAAGGCGAGACGGATGGTATATTATAAATGCGAGGCACTTAAATGCACTGCATCGCTCCTAACCTCCAAGAACCGGTTGATGCTCGGGCTGGAATCAAAGGGAGTTCCCAACTGAGCTCAGTACTAGTTGGACTTCACAGAGCCCCCGTGCCAAAAGCGGAAGCGCGTGGGCTGAAGTGTGCTGTACCGCTCCCAACCCAATTAAATTCACTGATAGAGTACTGGTTCGTCTTCACAAAGCCTCCGTGCCAGAAGCGGAAGCGAGTGGGTATCAGCTGAGGGGACACACACGCGGATTGTAGAGCAAAAAGGGCATGCACGTCATCAGCCTGAGAACCGGTTGGGATCAACCACCTGAGGGCACACAAGTGGTCAGCGATTAGGTTGACTCAGCTGCCTATATTAAGGCCGAGCTGAGTACTGGTTGGTCTTCACAGACCCCTTGTACCATGCGGTGCAGTGCGGTGGAGTGTGGTGCAGTGTGATGGAGATGGCTCACCTTGAGGAAGTACTTGAAAGTGCCGCTAGACCTGGCAGGGTCCTCCCCTTCCTTGAGGGGCGGCAGGATGGAAAGGAGCAACGTGCATTGGAGTGCGGTGAAGTGTGGTGAAGTGTGGTGGAGATGGCTCACCTTGAGGAAGTATTTGAAAGTGCCACTGGAGCGGGCAGGGTCCTCCCCCTCCTTGAGGGGCGGCAGGATGCGGACAAATCCGTCTAGAGGGTTGAGGCGGCCGGGATAAGGCACTCCGAAACCGAGGGAGTGGATGACGTGAGAGACGTTCACATCGCCCACTGATGAGAAGACCTGGTGGGGGAAAGGGGGGAGAGGGAGGGGTTGAATGGAAGGAAATGGAAGGGGAAAGCACTCCGAAACCGAGGGAGTGGATGACATGAGAGAGGGGGGGAGAGGGGAGGAGGGAAGGGGCGGAAGGAAGAAAAGAAGGAAGAACAGGGCACTAGGACTGTGAGGGAGTGGATGATGTGGGACATGTTCACGTCACCCACTGATGAGAAGACCTGCGAAGGAAGGGGGGAGGAGGGAGTTATATCAAGGAAGGCGTGAGGGGACGTAGGAGGACGTGAGATGAGATGCGATGCGGATGAGGAAGAAAAAGGCAGTTGGAGAGGACGACGGAGTGGATGAGGTGGGTCAGGTTGACAATGCTTATTGCACAGAAAGAATTGGGAGGAGGACGGGAGAGGGAGAGGCGCAGGGTGGTTAAGGGGGTTGGGAAGAAGGCCGAGCTGAAATGAGACGAGGTGGACGAGTGGTGCTGACTGATTGTGGCATCAGAGCATGAGTTGCGTCCAGATCGCACCAAGCAACCCACCGCACCTGCTGCAGCACCAACCAAGTAGCAAGCAGCAGGCAACCCCAACACACCTGCTGCAGCACGAGGTAGGACCGGCCGTGCACTGAGACGTGGAAGTTGATTGATGCATGAGAGAATGGGGCGAGGCAACACACCAACCAACCACCCCACATTGTACCTGCTCCAGAGCAAGCAACCAACCATCCCACCTCACCTGCTGCAACACAAGGTACGACTGGCCGTGCACCGAGACATGGAAGTTGCCTGCCACCCTCTCCACTGCGAGATGGCCGTACAGCTGAGGAGAGGGCGCACGCAGCAAAGAGTGGAGGGAAGAGTGAAGAGGAGCAGGGTATGAAGGAAAAGGCAAGGGGGCAAGGTGGAAGTTGCCTGCCACCCTCTCCGCCGCCCATCAGATGCTCTTACAGCTGGCGGCACAGCGCACGTGGAACGGAAAAGGTGACGGGGAGCAGAAAGTGGGAAGGAATCGGAGAGGGGAGCCAAAGGTTGGAGGCACAGAATCGAAATGGTGGCCCAGCAGCCATGGCCTTCTGTACATGGTAGCCCCAACTTCCCACACCCTCTTACTTCACATGCCACCGCACATAGACACACTTGCCACCCACCCCACACACCTGCCACCCACCCCATACCCCAGCAGCCATGGCTTTCTGCACGTCCAGCCCCACCGCCTCCCCCCCCTCCATGCCCTCCCTCTCCCACACCAACGCACATACGCACACACCTGCCACCTCCCCCACAACACACTCCACCTACCTGACACCCCTCCCCTGCTGCCATGGCTTTCTGCACATCCAGCACCATCTGTTCCAGCCCCACTGCCTCCTCCTCGTCCTCCTCCTCCTCATCCTCCTCCTGCTGCCCCTCCCCAGCCTTCCCCTTCTTCCCCCCTGCCACGTGTGCCTGCCCGTACCCGTGTGCATGCCCATGCCCGTGGTGGGGTGTGGGAGATTTTCCGTGAGTGTGTCCTGTGGTGGGAAGAGGGGAACGGGAAGGTAACACGTGTGTGTCGATGCAAGACGGGCCTCAAATATAGCACACATGCGCCTTCCCCTTCTTCCCCCCTGTCACTTGTGCCTGCCTGTAGCCGTGTGTGTGGCCTGTGGCGGGGAAGGAAAAGGTAAGGGGATAGTGTGTTGCTTTACTCTATCCCCCCTGCCACGTGTGCCTGCCCATAGCCGTGTGCGTGCCCGTGCCCATGGTGGGGCGTGGGGGATTTACCATGCGTGTGGCCTCAGGTAGGGTGAAGGGAAAGGGGAGAAGAAGGAGGTTCTATGCATGCATGACACATGTGTGCCTGCCCATTCCCGTCTGCGTGCCCGTGACCACAGTGGTGGGGTGTGGGGAATTTACCATGTGTGTGTCCTGTGGTAAGAGGGGAACGGGGAGGGGAAGGGGAGTCTGTGCATGACTTGCCTCTCAGATATAGCACACGCGTGTCTGCCCCAACTACCACAGGCCAGAAAGAGATTGCACAACAGAGCCACCCACACCACACGTCCGCAGCAGCCCCAACTCCCACCTTTGCGCTTATTGGCCTCGCTCCGCCGCCATGCCCCCGTGGGCTCCTTGAGCGATTGCAAACCTGCCCCTAGTTGTTCCCCCAAGCCTCTGGTCCCAAGCCGCTGGTCCCAAGCCTCTGGTCCCAATCCTCGGGTCCCAAGCTTCTCGCCTTTGCTCCGCCTCCATGCCCGTGGGGTCCTTGAGACGGCCTGCCCTGCCCCTTGTTGTTCCCCTAAGCCTCGGGTCCCAAGCCTCAGGTTCGAAGCCTCTGGTCCCAAGCCTCGGAACCCAAGCCTCCGACCCTGAAGTTCCGAGCCTCACCTTTGCGCTTCTTGCCCTTGCTCTGTCGCCATGCCCCTGTGGGGTCCTTGAGCCACCGCGAGTCTGCCAACTGGCCATGGCGGTCCAGACGAATCTGAGGGGGGGGGAGAGGGTGGGAGGGGGGAGTGGGGGGGGAAGGGAGGGAGTGGAGGGAGAAGGGGGGGAGGGAGAGGAGGGAGAAGGGGTCCTTAAGAGGTGAGGTGAGGTGAGCTGAGCGCACAGGTGGGGTCCTTGAGCCACCTCGAGTCTGCCAACAAACCATGACGGTCCAGACGAATCTGAGGAGGGAAATAGGAGAGAGCGGGAGGGCACTGGTGGTGGTGGGGGGGACGGAGGAGGAGGAGGGCAGCGGGCAGGTAGGAGTGACCTGAGTGCACGGATGGGGTGCTTGATTCACCGTGAGTCTGCCAACCGGCAGGGGAAGGCCCAAGGAGGGCGAGAAGCGGGGAGGGGGGAGGGGAGAATGGGGATGTAGGGGGGGGGGAGGGTCTATATTGGTATTACGATTGAGAATCCTTGGGAACTCCCAAAAGTGAGCGGAAATGTTGCAGACGGGTCGAACGGATGAAAGGGAGGGGCATGGAGCGGCAGACGAAGGGTGGAATGGATATGGGCAACGGGAATGACGGCAGCTGGTGAGGTGATTCTGAGCGACCAGTACTCGTTAACGAAACACCTCATCTCATCGTACAGTTAAATGTAACTGTTATGCAAAGCCTCGTTGTACCTTGTACATATTTGTTGCAATGTCCACCTCATGGTTGCCCGACATGTCCAGAGCCACACCTTGTGGCAGAAGCAGATACAACGCAGCAGACACTTCCTGTTCCACTGTCACTGGGCTACAGTAACCCTACCTTGTACATGTTTGTTGCAATGTCCACCTCATGGTTGCCCGACATGTCCAGCGCATCGAGACTGATCACTGTAGCGTGCAGCACACATGCAATGCACACACGCACGCACACATGCACACGCACACACGCTCGCACCCGGACCCGCAACCACACCCCACCCCACCCCCACCCGCACCCATAAGTGCAGGCAGTGGCAGGTGACTTATTATAGCAGAATACCAGCTGATCCACGATAGCTTCAACAAATGGGGAGGAGATAATTCAAGATGCATTTCATATCAGAAAAAACAGGGAACAGAAGAAAGGGTGGCGTGTACGAAGGAACGAGAACTTGCAAAAGCGAAATAGGACAACGGAAGGCGAAAAAAGTGGAGCGGAGAGGACTGGTGGGAAGGAGGGGAGGGGAGAAGGATGGGGACAGGTGGGAAGCATACCACTGCAGGGCAGGACGAAAGGAGACAACAAGGGAAGGGATTAAGGAGAGGGTTGGGGAAGAGAGGCATGTCAACGCTGCTGCGCTCACCGTTGCAGGGCAGGGAGGGGAAGGAGATGTTGAGATACACATCGAGCTTCTCGTCCCTTGGCGTCTTGTCCACTGCCATCTGCGGGGCAAGGGAAAGGGGAGGGTAGCGTAGGGAAAGGGAAGAGAGGGACGGGACGGGATGGGAGGGAGGGGAAGGGAGGGGAGGGGAGAGGAGGAAAGGGAGGGGAGAGGAGGGAAGGGAGAGGAGGGAGGGGAAGGGAGGGGAGGGGAGGGACGGGAGGGAGGGGAGGGGACGGAGAGGAGGGGAAGGAGATGTTGAGATACAGATCAAGCTTCTCATCTCATCCCTTGATGTATTATCCACCGCCATCTGCGGAGCAAGGGGAGGGATGGGAGGGAGGAGGGAGAGATGGGATAGGATGGGAGCGATGGAGGTGGAGAGATCGGAGGGGAGGGACGGGCAGGGGAGGGGAGGGGACAGGAGGGAACGGGAGGGGAGAGGAGGGGACGGGAGGGGAGAGGAGGGGATGCGAGGGGAGAGGAGGGGATGCGAGGGGAGAGGAGGGGATGCGAGGGGAGAGGAGGGGATGCGAGGGGAGAGGAGGGGATGCGAGGGGAGAGGAGGGGATGCGAGGGGAGAGGAGGGGATGCGAGGGGAGAGGAGGGGATGCGAGGGGAGAGGAGGGGATGCGAGGGGAGAGGAGGGGATGCGAGGGGAGAGGAGGGGATGCGAGGGGAGAGGAGGGGATGCGAGGGGAGAGGAGGGGATGCGAGGGGAGAGGAGGGGATGCGAGGGGAGAGGAGGGGATGCGAGGGGAGAGGAGGGGATGCGAGGGGAGAGGAGGGGATGCGAGGGGAGAGGAGGGGATGCGAGGGGAGAGGAGGGGATGCGAGGGGAGAGGAGGGGATGCGAGGGGAGAGGAGGGGATGCGAGGGGAGAGGAGGGGATGCGAGGGGAGAGGAGGGGATGCGAGGGGAGAGGAGGGGATGCGAGGGGAGAGGAGGGGATGCGAGGGGAGAGGAGGGGATGCGAGGGGGGAGGAGGGGATGCGAGGGGGGAGGAGGGGATGCGAGGGGGGAGGAGGGGATGCGAGGGGGGAGGAGGGGATGCGAGGGGGGAGGAGGGGATGCGAGGGGGGAGGAGGGGATGCGAGGGGGGAGGAGGGGATGCGAGGGGGGAGGAGGGGATGCGAGGGGAGAGGAGGGGATGCGAGGGGAGAGGAGGGGATGCGAGGGGAGAGGAGGGGATGCGAGGGGAGAGGAGGGGATGCGAGGGGAGAGGAGGGGATGCGAGGGGAGAGGAGGGGATGCGAGGGGAGAGGAGGGGATGCGAGGGGAGAGGAGGGAATGCGAGGGGAGAGGAGGGGATGCGAGGGGAGAGGAGGGGATGCGAGGGGGGAGGAGGGGATGCGAGGGGGGAGGAGGGGATGCGAGGGGGGAGGAGGGGATGCGAGGGGAGAGGAGGGGATGCGAGGGGAGAGGAGGGGATGCGAGGGGAGAGGAGGGGATGCGAGGGAGAGGAGGGATGCGAGGGGAGAGGAGGGGATGCGAGGGGAGAGGAGGGGATGCGAGGGGAGAGGAGGGGATGCGAGGGGAGAGGAGGGGATGCGAGGGGAGAGGAGGGGATGCGAGGGGAGAGGAGGGGATGCGAGGGGAGAGGAGGGGATGCGAGGGGAGAGGAGGGGATGCGAGGGGAGAGGAGGGGATGCGAGGGGAGAGGAGGGGATGCGAGGGGAGAGGAGGGGATGCGAGGGGAGAGGAGGGGATGCGAGGGGAGAGGAGGGGATGCGAGGGGAGAGGAGGGGATGCGAGGGGAGAGGAGGGGATGCGAGGGGAGAGGAGGGGATGCGAGGGGAGAGGAGGGGATGCGAGGGGAGAGGAGGGGATGCGAGGGGAGAGGAGGGGATGCGAGGGGAGAGGAGGGGATGCGAGGGGAGAGGAGGGGATGCGAGGGGAGAGGAGGGATGCGAGGGGGGAGGAGGGGATGCGAGGGGAGAGGAGGGGATGCGAGGGGAGAGGAGGGGATGCGAGGGGAGAGGAGGGGATGCGAGGGGAGAGGAGGGGATGCGAGGGGAGAGGAGGGGATGCGAGGGGAGAGGAGGGGATGCGAGGGGAGAGGAGGGGATGCGAGGGGAGAGGAGGGGATGCGAGGGGAGAGGAGGGGATGCGAGGGGAGAGGAGGGGATGCGAGGGGAGAGGAGGGGATGCGAGGGGAGAGGAGGGGATGCGAGGGGAGAGGAGGGGATGCGAGGGGAGAGGAGGGGATGCGAGGGGAGAGGAGGGGATGCGAGGGGAGAGGAGGGGATGCGAGGGGAGAGGAGGGGATGCGAAGGGAGAGGAGGGGATGCGAGGGGAGAGGAGGGGATGCGAGGGGAGAGGAGGGGATGCGAGGGGAGAGGAGGGGATGCGAGGGGAGAGGAGGGGATGCGAGGGGAGAGGAGGGGATGCGAGGGGAGAGGAGGGGATGCGAGGGGAGAGGAGGGGATGCGAGGGGAGAGGAGGGGATGCGAGGGGAGAGGAGGGGATGCGAGGGGATGCATGATTGAATGTGTGCCACCACATGTGCACGATGCTCCACTTCACGGCCACCGCACGCGCCTCCTCTTGTGACTAGGCTTGGCTGTGGGTATGTATGAAATGAACGAGAGCGCGAGACGCATGCTTTGTATTGCATGTGTGCATGATTGCATGTGGTGCATGATTGCATGTGTGCATGATTGCATGTGTGCATGATTGCATGTGTGCATGATTGCATGTGTGCATGATTGCATGTGTGCATGATTGCATGTGTGCATGATTGCATGTGTGCATGATTGCATGTGTGCATGATTGCATGTGTGCATGATTGCATGTGTGCATGATTGCATGTGTGCATGATTGCATGCGTGCATGATTGCATGTGTGCATGATTGCATGTGTGCATGATTGCATGTGTGCATGATTGCATGCGTGCATGATTGCATGTGTGCATGATTGCATGTGTGCATGATTGCATGTGTGCATGATTGCATGTGTGCATGATTGCATGTGTGCATGATTGCATGTGTGCATGATTGCATGTGTGCATGATTGCATGTGTGCATGATTGCATATGTGCATGATTGCATGTGTGCATGATTGCATGTGAGCATGATTGCATGTGTGCATGATTGCATGTGTGCATGATTGCATGTGTGCATGATTGCATGTGTGCATGATTGCATGTGTGCATGATTGCATGTGTGCATGATTGCATATGTGCATGATTGCATGTGTGCATGATTGCATGTGAGCATGATTGCATGTGTGCATGATTGCATGTGTGCATGATTGCATGTGAGCGTGAGCGCATGTGAGCATGAGCGCATGTGAGCATGAGAGCATGTGAGCATGAGAGCATGTGAGCATGAGAGCATGTGAGCATGAGAGCATGTGAGCATGAGAGCATGTGAGCATGCTAGTCATTCACTCCATTCCAGCACGCACGCACCTCCTCATGCACCTCAGGCGTGAGCACAAACGAGAGCTCGTGAGCGAAGAGCACCACCATGATCGCCACGCCCAGAAGAGTCACTGTGGGGTCGGAGAGAGGAGAAAGCGGGGTGGAGGGGATGGAGGGGTGGGTGGTGACTGAGCGGTTGGAGGGGGTTGATTGTGCGCTGTGGGGTCACCTCGAGCGTGAGCATGAAGAAGAACTCGTGGAGAAGGGCGGGAGGGGGAGAAGGGGGGAAGGAGGGGGACGCGGGGACGGGGAGAAAGGTGGGAAAGGGGGAGAGGGGGGGCTTGTCTGCCAATGTGATGGGCGGGCGGGAACGTCCAGCAGCGCCACTGTGCTGCTGAGAAAGGGTGCGACAATGGGATGGGTGGAGGAAGGGTGGTTGTGTGGAGCCGAGCCCCTCAGGCCTGAGCACAAAAAAGAGCTCGTGAGCGAATGGCACCACCATGGTTGCCACACCCAGCCCAGCAGAGTCACTGTGCCCAGGCTGGAGGAGGAAGGGGGAGGGGGGATGGGGAGCGAGCGGGGGGTGGTTGTGTGATTGCGGGAAGCACCTCCGGTGTGAGCACGGAGGAGAGCTCGTGAGCGAGCAGCAGCACCATTATTGCCCCACCCAGCAGAGTCACTGCGCGTGGGGTGGAGGGTGGGGGGAGAGGAGGAGGGGAGTGGTAGGGGGGAAATGGGGGAACGGCACCGCCATGATCACGAGGAGAGTCACATGCAAGGAAGGAGGGTTAGCACGAAGGACAGCTAGGATGGGGAGGCAGGGATTGCACCGCCTGGCTAGGTGTGGCAGGGATTGCACCGCCTGGCTAGGTGTGGCAGGGATTGAACGAGGGCGGAATGGGACGAGTTACGAGAAGGGTGGGGTGGGGGAGCCCTGGGGGCCCTTACGCGTGACCCTGGAGGCCCTTACGCGTGACCCTGGGGGCCCTTACGCGTGACCCTGGGGGCCTGCACCGATGGCGCCCGACAGCGTCTTGTGCGTGAGGTGGTCCTCCTCCTTGGGGAACGCGCGTGCAGCACAATCGACACTCTTAAGAGCGCCGGTAGCCCCACTGTATGGACGCCCTAAGCTTTACCTACACTGCTGCAGACGTATCGATGGCGCCCGACAGCGTCTTCTGAGTGAGGTGGGTGGTCTTCCGCCTTGGGGAACGCTGTCCGTCGCCACTCCTACCCTGGGAAGACCTGACCCTTAGCCCCACCGTATAAGCCTCAAAGCCTTACTATTGACACTCCAATCCAATTCCGCGTACCGATGGCGCCCGACAGCGTCTTCTGAGTAAGGTGGTCCTCCGCCTTGGGGAACGCGTGCAGCTTCGAGATCGCGCCCCATTTCCCGCCCATCGCGAATCACTCGCTTGCCAAACCGATCGCTCTCGTGTCCGATCAAGCGCTCTCCCTCCGCTGACCGTTGCGCCTCGCCTTTCACGAAAATCGGTTGGATTCAGAGCGTTCGTGGCGGAACGGCTTGTGCTTTCGCGGTGCTGGCCGGCGAGGCTGAATCGCGCGTACGCCGCTACGGAACGGATTCTACGATAAATGAAGAATGAGTTCGTGAGCTACTGAAGTGCTTGGGGCGCCGTAGTTTGGTTTGGTGTGGTGGCGACGACCTAGCTACCCTAAAAGTAGGAGAAATTGGAGGGAGAAAAAGCTGCTGGTGTGGATTTTGAAAAATGCCACGCGATGCCTGAAAGCGTGTGGTATTCGAACCTCTCAAGATTCCTTCTCGAAGTTTTTAATCGACGGTTCAGTGAGTTACAGCTCGCTTTAGAGCAGTAAAATGCTCTGCAATCACAAGCACATCCTGCTTACAGCCCTCGTGGTCAAAGTTCCTGCATAAGTGGCGTTGTTAGAAAGGCGATAAAATTAAACTAAAAAGCAACATTGCAAGGTAAAGGCCCCAATCCCCCTAAAAAAAATCCAAGCAGCTACAGAAATTCAGTCATTGTACTGTAACAAGTGCTCAAATGAACTCAATAATCCAAAAGCATTTCAAATCACTGAACAAAATCAGTGTGGGCCACTGTTTCATCCGAGCCATGCCATCTGAAAGGTCTTTCGATGTAGGGCCCAACAAACCAGTGGTTAGCGCATCATGTCTCATCAAGTTGCAACGAGTTGCATTGTGGTCACTGTACATAAGGGCAGCCCATGCCGCCCACTCCACCGCCGTTGTCAGTAAGAAAGTGGGGCCCTCCTGATGAGAGCCACGCACAGAGGGTCCCTTCCCTCCTGCTTGCTTCTCCACACCACCTTACACCCATGTTAGAATCACCCTCCCTTCCTCCCACCTATCCCCGGACCAATTGCTCTTCCAGCGACGGATACTTGCACCTCTCAAGCAGCAGGCAGCTCATGTGTCAGTGCAGCTTCCTGCTGTCATCGCTCCCGTGGTCACCCACCACCCAGTCAGTCAGTTCCACCTTCATCCACCTTCCCCCTCCCCTATCCTCCTCCACTCTCCTCCTCTTCCCTTCTCCACCACCGCCCTCCACCACCCAGCACCACTGCATCATCATCAGCCTCTCAACATCCACATTTCCCCATGAGCACACACACATCCATCCACTCTCCTTCCCGCCCTCACTCCTTCCAAATCCGCCCCGTGAATCGCAGCTTCAGCTCCTTCCCATTGCCCCCCGAGAAGAACAGCGCCATGGTCCTCTGAATAATCAGCCCGTCACGCAAATCCCGCACCTTCCGAATTAACTCAAACGTCACTCCTTCCAAATCCGCCCAGTAACTCTCAGCTTCAGCTCCTTCCCATCGCCCCCTGAGAAGAACAGCGCCATGGACCGCTGAATGATCAGCCCGTCATGAGAATCCCGCACCTTGCGGTGGCTGTCCCGGATGCTGCGCGGCACGCCCTGCCACATGAGCTTGCGCCCGTTGCCGCCCACCTCCAGGCTGTACCCAAACGCCTTGGCGTCCGCGTCGTCCCCCATGAAGCGCAGAAACGCCATGTAGACCGGGGCGCTGCCTAGCTGAAACGCCTCGAAGTGCAGACAGAAGTGCTGCCCGAAGCAGTTGAACACCTGGGGACGAGCGCACAAGGGGGAGGGGTTGAGGGCGAGAAGCGGGTAAATGGGTGTTAGATGTCTTAAACGAAAGGGGGAAAGGGGAGTAAAGGGAAGGAAAGCGGAGTGGGGGGGAGGGGGAGGTCGGGAAAAGGGAGAATGGGGGGTAATTCCTTGCTGTGAGCAGAGCAATGAGCAACGGTCTTGCAACACCAAAAACCATGACACGCACCACCACACCCCCTCATTCACACACCTCACGTACTCCACCCACCATCCCTGCACCATCTGGGAAATGGAAACGAGGACACGACTCTCTCACTCACCGTGAGCATCCACGTGGCGTTCTCCACCTCCTGCGGGTTCTGCTTGACGTAGCGATGGTTGAACGTGCTGCCATTGTGCATGTCCACCTTGTGATCATCCCGCAGGTGCGCCACCAGCGCCAGCACGTCCCCCGTCACCGCGCACTCCGACCCCGCGTACGGGCAGCAGTACGGCCGGAACGCGCACAGCGCCTCGTGCTTCACCTTGCAGTAATAAGGCAAAATTTCTGGGCAGCCGAGCGTGTGGTGCTTGCAGGGCAGCTCGAGGGACTCGGCGACCTTTTCGAGCGCGAGGCAGCGAATGTTGCCCAGCTCGTAGCGGCACGTGGGGCAGCGGTTGTGCACGCGCGCCTTGCAGTGCGAACACAGCGTGTGGCCGTTGGGGCACTGGGGGGGGTGCGGGGAGGAGAGCGCGACGAGAGCGCGTGGCGATTGGGACAATGATGTGCAGGTGGGAAGGGTTGGTGCAAGTTTGAATTTACATTGACTGCAAGGCGGAGTTACTGGTCAGGTCTGAAATGCCCTGGGAGCGTGAGCGACTGAGAGTGTGAGCGATTGAGAAAAGTAAGAGCTTAATCGAGCGAACGTCAAAAGAGTCAGCGACAACATTGGGTAACGCGTGGGAAGTCAAACAAAGCAGTCGAGAGAAAGCTCAGCTCGCGACGTCGCAACGATTCAGAGCAGAGTTCCAAGGGGAATCTGCTTTAAGGAAAACAAACAAAACTGAATCTGAACACTTCTTTACAGACTTGACATCGAGTTACACGTGAAAAGTGGCGTTTACAAATGGAAGGCGAGCTCACCTGATGAATGGGAGGGAACATGGAGTTGGTGCAGACGGGACACTCCAGTAGCTCGTGCACCCCGCCAGACGACATCACGGCGACTGGAGGCGACGTTTGCGACGGCGAGTTACCAGACGCTTTCACCGAGGAATGCGAAGGGTGTAGTACTGTCGATGATCCCGGTGTGGCTCCAGACGACGATATGGGCTTGCCATGGCTTCTGGCCTGGCCGGAAGACACGCCGCCTTCTTCGGAGTCGTAAGTGAGCGAGGACGAGGCGTCCTCGCTAACAGACATTTCCGCCATCAAGTCGGCTAGGTCCGTTTCACGGCCTGGAGGCATTGTTTCACCTACTCTGTTCGCCTCGCTCGGACCAAGTACTTGGCTATTGACTCGGGATTCGTCGAAACGGATTCATTGGAAATGTTAACGATGGTCGTGAATACGTTGATGCGAGTGTGAGGGGAATGAAGCCCTCGGTTCGCGGAATTAACTTGACGAGGCGTGGGTTGTGGAAACCATGACGCCTCGCCTACTGAGTGTGTAAGAACGAACGTGCTATGGACTTAAAAAAAAAATAACGAGACAACCTCTATGCTGCACAACCTGAAGTCAAAGCCTGGGAAGACTAGAAACTGAATGCTAGGAAGATAAGAGGAGCTTGAAAAGGTTCTGCGAAGAAGAATACACACTGCAAATCTCAACTGTGGTGGTGCGGGGGGGAGGAAACCCTAAAAGCACGGAGGGGGAGGAGACTGGTGTGGTGTGGTGTGTGGTGTGGAGCAGATGACGATGATGTGCTGCTATGGATGGGTTGGGGGTTGGCTGGGCTGGGCTGCATGATGTGACCATGGCAGGAGGGCACCGACGAATGAGGCAGATTCCAGTTCGGCACGGCGTCGTTATCGGAGTTTCAGCGCGTTTCAAAATGTTTCTGTGCGGTTTCTAGAGCTGAAGTAGCCAACGTGTGCGCGTCATTTGTTGGATATCGCTTAATCATTAAATGCACTCAGAGGTAGTTACCCTGGTATACTAGCTTTTGAGGATGATGGATAGGAACACCCCTGCCACCTCAGGAAGCTGGGCGCGGCAAGTGAACCATTGTTACATCGAAGCTGGTTTCGAAAGTGCCTGATTCAGTTGATGAGACTACCCTCGGAGGATACGGCTCATACTTTCGTGGGCAGGAGCGGTAACTATTCTCGCTATGTTTTTAGGGTATTTTGTGTTCGTCGTGAATGTTGTCCAACCAGTCGTAGTTGGTAGAATTCTGTACAGTGCAATGGAAGACACCGCCCTTGCTATTCTACAACCAGGCCCGGCTCCCACACCTGGTTGTAGGGCTTGTCTCAATATAATTACCATAGAGTTCCTTCTATCTACGAATTATAAAAAATGGGGGGGGGGGGGGAGGGGGGTGGCACTTAACACCCAGTCGGTGGCGTAGAGTAAACTTGAGAGGTCATAAATAGGGGTGCATAGTGACTGAAATAGACCCGGCGTCTGTAATGCGAGCAATCAAACCTGCAGCAAAAGACCCATACACTCATCAGCATACGGTAATCTGGTCTGAAGCTTCATTAATTCCTGTTACGAATAGTAAAAGATGAAGTATTACTGTGCACTCCTAATCGCAGCAATCAAAACATGCAGTACCGAGGCTGAAGACGAAAAGCCGGAAGTGACGTGAAGGGTCGTACGGTTACGAAACATCTGGACCGTCAGGGGACACAGCATCAGGCAGCATCAGTGGCGAGGATTCTGCCCAGGCGGTTCGTATTCGTCTAGAGTCGCACGGTTAAGTTTTGCTGCAGTACGGGAATTTACCCCTTAGAGTACATGGCTAGCTAGGTCGTTTCTTATCCACCTTGTACTCTTATTTATATCCATGTATTTGCATGTTATAATCATCTCAAACATTTTACATTCACTCTGTTTTGAGGTCAAGGGCCCACCACTACCAATCAGCTGTGTGCGAACTTTCCTTAGGTGATCCTAGGGTCGATCAACTTTTGATCGCAGCATGGTATGAGAGCGACTCGGGAATCCTTCGCACTGCCACCTCCGGGCGAACGGAAAGTGGCGTCCGGCACACGCTCACGTGTGAGAATGGCCGGAGGATCTGGTGGTCATACGAATCTGACGGCTGAAGCGCAGCCCAATCCGGCTGCGACAAGCGAGGAAACGACGACAACTGGAACCGGCGTTCTCGCACAATTGCTTCAACGACTCACCAGCTTGGAGCAAGGACTCCAAACATTGCGGAATGGCGACGCCGGGAACTTCTTCCCAACCCTCTCAACTGGCCACAATACCGCCCCGCACACCTTCTCCCTCGACACAAATGGCTCTACTCCCAAGACCCCCTGTCCCAGCGAAGAAGCAATTCTCTCTGCGCAATCAAGGTTTTTGAGCATATCAAAAATAAAGACAAGTGCGTGCTTTGACGGCAGAGACTTCTATACGTGGAGCTTCGAGCTGGAGCTTCTGCTGCAAAACGCGCAGATATTTCACTATTTCGACGAGAGCTACTCGGGACCTGTTGAAGACACCGCTGACGCCCGGGCTCAGTACTACAACGAGTCACTGATGGCGTACGGCGTCCTCCTGCGGAACATGTCGCCGGCGGAGCAGTTGAGCATTCGTTCGTTCAAGACGACCTCCACTCCAGCCCTCGACGCATGGCGCCACCTGAACGGTGTGTACCAACCGAAAGATTCGGTTTCATCGAGCCGCCTGCTCCAGCAGCTACTGGAGACTAAAATGGCCCCAGGGGAGAAGGCCAACAGCTACACCAATCGGTGTCGGAGCTTACGCGATCAAATCGCAAAACTGGGGAGCACGATTTCATAGGAGATTTTCGTGAATATCGTGCTTCAAGGACTCGGCCCAGAGTGGCGGCCCCGTAAGGCGCTTCTCCGACAGCAGGGGGTCATATCGGAGGCCGCCCTATGCGCCGCCCTTCTCGTCGAACAAAGGGATATGGATCAGCAGCGACCAGCGCCGCGACGAGACCAGGAACGCCTCGCCTTCTACGCCGACAACACAAAAGAGCGACAGCCGCGGCGCCTTTACTGCAAAATCTGCAGAAACTTCGGGCATCCGACAAATCGATGCAATTTCCGATCTCGCCCTCGCCAGACCAATCGGAGCAACTGGTCCGGCCGACAAGACGCACGAAACGACACGCGTCAAGCCCAGGGGCACCAACCCCCATCGCGCAACCTGAACCCAGTGGTTCAGCATCAGCAGCAGCAGCCGTCACAGACTGCCCCCGTCCGCAACGTCATGGGCAACATGACGATGACAAGCGGATCGCATCGTCCCCACGTGCGCTCGACCTCACCTGAGCAAGCACGTCACCCAATCGAAGCGTTCTCGAACAACAATCCGTTCAGCACGCGCCATGACTTCAGCGACGACGACAAACAGGACTGGAATCTCCCGGTCCCGCTGCTTGAAAGCCCCCCACACGTACCCGATACGCGGGCGGCTCCGATCGATTGGGTCTCGCTGCGAACAGTTCCTCAAGTTTGACACACCGCACATCGTTACCCCGCGACTGGTGCTGCTCGCACGTAACGACAACAGGTGCTACAACACGTGGTACCTGGATAGCTGCTGTGGACAACATATGGTGGGCTCTGAGCGTTACATATCCAACACCGTCCCCACTCCCGCCGTGACCTATGTCACCGTGGCAAACAACACACGACTGCGCGCAAGCGCGCAAGGAATCGTGGTGCTCAAGGCTCGAAGAAGCAGGACGCACATCACGCTGAACGACGTGCTGATTGTGCAGAACTTGCGCTTTAATCTTCTCTCGGCGGCGCAACTCATGGACAGCGGAGTTGACCTCAGCACCGACCCCAAGACGCGCAATATCCTGCTCCACTACGCGCCGAACAAGGCGCGCAAGCAAATCGGACGAGCGCACTCCGAAAACGGAGTATACATCATCGATTTCGACATCCCCGACTGTAGCGGCGACTCGCAGGAGCTCATCGATCTCGTCCCCTTGCAGTTTGAGCACATTCACCTATCGGATTGGAAACATCCTGACGGACGACCATGGGTGCCGCATCACCCACACCCACGTGAGCTGGCGCTGCATGACCCTGACGCAGACGGCATTTGCAGAGATTGCCACACGCCCACAACCTCAACACGCGTGATTGCCGATCGTGGCCTTGCCGCCATCGCCGATGCAGAGCGGGAAGCACCGCCTGAAGAAGGGATGTCCAACTTAGAACTCGAAACCGCAACGCGCGGCGTCTTCGGAACGGACGAACATCCCCCTCCACGGACTAGCATCGCAATATCTCCAGGGCATGATGGGCGGCACTGGCGTTGGCACCTTTGATGCGCACGGCGTACCGCGACCTTACACAGAGGAGAAGTTCATGGAGATCTACTCTCACCGGCGCGACTCTACGAAGAAGCTTACCGTGGCGCAAGAAGAGGAACTGGCGCGACGCGAGGCGGAAGAGATTCGCCAACGGAGTCTTGCGAATCACGTGGCACATTCGCCTGGAGCGGATGGGCGGAAGAGAAGAGCGCCTCCGACGAAGGGGGTTGGGGAAGCGCTGGCGGATGGGGCACGAGCGACACCGGCGGATGGGGAGCCAGCAACTGGTGGCAACACTGGCGGATGGAGCGCCGCATCTGGCGGCGAGACAAGCGGCTGGGGCACTTCTGGCGAAGGCTGGGGAGCCTCCCGCGAGGACCAAAAGAAGCGGAACCTCCTGTTGTTCCTCTTGGTCGCCCTCCGCGCCGCCCTGCACCTGCACTACCCCCACCTGACATCCAGTCGCACCGCGACCCCTGGGACGCCATCGACTGGGGCAACAAGCCCTCTACCCCGTGGCGCACCGTTTGCGGGCCTGACCCCGTGACATTCCCTACTCAATCATTCTCGACAGTGAGTACTTGACGCTGATGTTGACCACGACGAACGACGAAGAAGAAGCAGCAGCGGAACCTGCCCCAATACCTGACAAAGACCCTGAAGCAGTGCGCGCATGCTACATGCGCAATTCTGGATTCTGCGCCGACGATTCTCTCTGGCACCAGCGCCTTGGTCACCCCTCGCGCGTGACACTGAAAAATTGCATCGAAGCTGGCGTTTTTTGCGCCTGGCGCACTCCTGCACCCAGACGGCACCGAAGTGAGAAGCACAACACAGCCGCGCAACTGCACCGTCTGCCCCGAAGCTGCGCTGAGTCATCAGCCCTTCCCCATGCTAGATCCCGAAACTAACCGCTACACCAAACTGGAGAAGGTGTACAGCGATTTCCTCAAAGTGGGTCATTGCGGAATCAACGACGAGCTGTACACTCTCACCTTCGTCAACTCAGGAATACGTTACGTCTGGATCGTGAACGTGGAGGCGCGCAGCAGAGTTTACGAAGTCTTCCGTCTCTGGCTAGCGCACGTGCAACGGCAATCTGGGAAGAAGCTGAAAATCTGGCAATTGGACAGCGCAGCAGAATTCAGGAGCAAGGAGCTGCATGATTACCTGGCGCAGAAGAAAATCGAACACCACATCTCCCTCCCTTACGCGCACCAGCAGCAAGGCGTAGCTGAGCGCACGAATCGTACGCTCACAACGAAGGTGCGGGCGCTGATGAAGCAATCGAAGCTTCTGCCAATCTACTGGACCTACGCAATGCACCATGCCGTGCGGGTGCACAACCTGCTGTCAACCACCGCCATCACCGGCAACCTGTCCTCGCATCTGAAGTGGACAGGGACCAAGGGCGACACATCCATGCTCCGCGTGTGGGGATGCATGGTGCAGTACCGCCCGCCAACATCATCTATCGGGAAATTTGCAAGCCGCGCATGCTGGGGCATTCACCTCAGCATCAGCCATGAGCACAAAGCATGGCTCATCCTGGACCTCATGAGCCAGAAATTCACAAATGCGCGCGACGTTATTTTCTACGAGCGGCTCTTCCTCCTGCAATTCCACGAAGACGAACCGACGAACGCGAATCGCGTTTACGCCAACAACGGGCACAACTATGCCACACCTGAAGTCGAGGCCGCCGCGGATATCCTGGAGCAAAACACCAGAGGCGAGTTCACAAGAGGTGGTCGCCACAGCGACGACGACGACGACAACGATTCCCCTGGAGGAGGAATCGGCGGAGCAGGAGGAAGCGGCAGAGGCGCAGCACCACCAACACCACCTGAACCAGAGAGCAACGACAATGACGTGCAGGAGGTCATCCCGTTGCACCGCCACGATAGCGCCGTCTCTGATTTGCAGATTCTTGGGCTCCACACCGCCACCTCAACGGCCGCCACGTGTCATCGAGCCGAAGAATCCACGCCAAGCACTCACGGGACCACACAGCAAGGAATGGCGCGAGGCGATGGACGCGGAAATCAAGGCACTTGAGTCCCGCGACACTTTCGATCGAGCGGCAATCAAGGGGAGAAGGATTCTTTTTAGGAAATGGGTATTCCGCGTAAAGACCGTAGCGGACGGCACGATTGAGCGATTTAAGGCGGGCTGGGTAGTGCGTGGTTACGATCAGAGGCACGGCATCGACTTCAATCAGACGTTTGCGCCGGTCAGCTGTCACACCTCCGTCAGAATTCTCCTCGCCATCGCCGCCGCACGACACCTACCGCTCCGACAAAACAATGTGGAGAACGCGTTCCTCTATGCGTCAGTGGACGCGGTGATCTTCGTCGAGCAGCCGCACACATACGACGAAGGGGATTCACGCGTGTGCCAGCTGCGAAAATCCCTTTACGGGATCAAACGGGCGCCAAGGCTCTGGCAGCAGTATCTGCACAACATCCTGCTTGAAATTGGCTTCAAGCAGCTGCCTCATGACTCAGGGATGTCTCGCCGTGATTTCCGCGTCGAATACATCCTGCTCACGGTCTACGTCAACGACCTCCTCTACACAGGGTCAAGCAACGAACGGCTTGAGCAGTTCGAGAAAAAACTCGCGGGGCGCGTTGTCATCACCTGCAACCATGACGTGAAGCAGTTTCTCGGCCTCAACATCTCTTACTCGCCAGAAGCCATTCATCTCTCAGCAGCCAAGTATGCAGAAGAACTTGGCAAATGCTTCAATATCGCACCTGCACCACTCTCTTCCCCTTACCGCACTCCAGGACCCAACCACAAGCTTGACAACAAAGCCCTGTCCCCCACTGGGCTCCAGACTTACCAGCAGCAGCTGGGATGCCTACTCTTCGCCTCTGTTACCTGCAGGCCCGATCTCTCGTACATCGCGAGCCAGCTGGCTCAGTACTCCCGCAAACCAACGGCTGAGAATCTCCTAGATCTTCAGCGGGCGCTCCAGTTCTTCATCTCAACGCCCAATGTTGGGCTCTGCTACTCCACAGTCCCAACCTCCTCCTTCAATCTCATCGGCTACGTGGACGCCGACCATGCCACTGACCCTAACAATTGACGGTCCAGGACCGGCTTCCTATTTCGCCTCGAGCCCAGCGGCCCCATCTCCTAGAATTCGCAGAAGAAACAGGAGCTGGTTGCCCTGTCATCGGCAAAAGCGGAGTTCATCGCAGCAACAGCAGCTGTTCGCGAAGGCCTCTTCCTTCAGGAGCTGTTGCAGGAGGCAAAAATTCCAGTCTCGTCAAACTTTCGCCTGCACTGCGATAACCAGAGTGCGATCAAGATCGCGAACAAGACTGGTTCGTCAACCGCACCAAGCACATCGCGCTGCTGTGCTTCTTCGTCAAGGACGAAGTTGACAAGGGCAAGGTTGACTTGACCTACTGCCCGACGGGTGACATGGCGGCAGATTTCCTCATGAAGAAATTGCCACGATAGAAGTACAACCACTGCTCCGAACTCAGCGGGGTAGTCAAGCGTATCAAGACCTGCTATGGCCAGGAGTGAAGGGGGGTGTTACGAATAGTAAAAGATGAAGTATTACTGTGCACTCGAAGCATGCAGTACTGAGGCTGAAGACGAGAAGACGGAAGTGACGCGAAGGGTCGTACGGTTACGAAACATCTCGACCTTCAGGGCAGACAGCATCAAGCAGCAGCAGTGGCGAGGATTCTGCCCAGGCAGTTCGTAACCGTCTGGAGTCGCACGGTTAAGTTTCGTTGCAATAAGGGAATGTACCCCTTAGAGTACATGGCTAGCTAGGTCGTTTCGCATTCCAACTTGTACTCTTATTTATATCCATGTATTTGCATGTTTTAATCATCTCAAACATATTTCATTCACTTTGTTTTGAGGTCAAGGGCCCACCATTACCAATCAACAGTGTGCGAACCTTTCTGAGGTGATCCTAGGGTCGGTCAACTTTGATCGCCGCAATTCCAATACCAGTAACCTGCCAACTTTCTCTGCTCATATAGTGCCATCAAACCAGTGCCACCCAGATAGGGTAAGGTACTGACTATTTATTATTGCTTCCTACCTTCCATTCTTTCATATCCTGCTCCTTGGTGTATCCTTCAAATGTGGCAATGAAACTCGCAACTAGAAATACATCTTACTCTCCAAAGAAGCTCTTGAACCGCTCCAACGCACCATCAGCTCCGCTCTTCACCTTGAAGACCCACTTGCTGCTGACCGGCCGTCGCCCCAGGCACAGGCACCAGCGCCGTCACGCCAGCACCAGGCACCAGCACCAGCGCCGTCACGCCAGCACCAGGCACCAGCACCAGCGCCAGCCGCCAGCAGAGACCCCGCCAGCAGCTACACCGCCAGAAGAGACCCCGCCAGCAGCTACACCGCCAGCAAAGACCCCGCCAGCAGCTACACCGCCAGCAGAGACCCCGCCAGCAGCTACACCGCCAGCAAAGACCCCGCCAGCAGCTACACCGCCAGCAGAAACACCGCCAGAGCACAACTGCCAGCGCCAGCAGCATCGTACGCCGCCCCCCCTCCCTTCCGCGGCTTCCACAGTGGGGGGGAGGGGGGAGATGAGGGGGTGGCGGGGGTGACCAGCAATTCGTCACGCGCTGCCTCTCCTCCTTTCTCTCTCCCTGCAGGGCTTGTCGCTGTGGGGAGGGGGGGGGGAGAGAGGTTGAAGGGGTGACAGAAGCAAGTCGGGCATCTGCAGCCGCTGCCTTGTAGCAGGCACGCCCCCGGAGGTGCTGAGCTGCGCTGTCCTGCTGCTCGTTGCAGCCATTGCGCCTGCTCTCACGCCCACCTGCCGGGTCCCTGCACCTGTCGCTGCTGCATCTGTCATGGCTGAGGTCACTGTAGCTCCATCTTGTCAGAATGTGTAGTTTGTCTAGCCTGCAGTGGGGTACTCTATAGTGAGTACGGCCCCTTAGGGTTTCCCATATGTATCCACCTGCTTGCTAGTGAACCCTCTTCTTTGCCTATTTTCTCTTGCCTAGCTAGCTAAACCCTAGCTATGGCTCCTCGTTATGCCTGTTATTCTGACATGGTATCAGAGCTGTTACGCTCTTGGCCTGTGGGCCCCACGTGCTTCCGCTTTTCTTCCCGCCACGCGCTCGGGGCGCGCGGCGGTTTTCTGCCCGCCGTGCGCCCCGAGGCGCGTGGCGGCTTCCTGCTTCACGCGTCACCCCCCCGTCGACGGTCGCGTCGCCCCCCCTGGAGCCCGTCGCGTCGCCCCGCAACCCGCGCGCGGCCCTCGCTGCCCCGTCGCGCCGCCCTGGGGAGCCGCTCGCGGCCCCCCGCTGCCCCGTCGTGGTGCCCTGGGGAGCCGCGCGCGGCCCTCGCTATCCCGTCACGGCGCCCTGGGGAGCCGCGCGCGGCCCCCGCTGCCCCGTCGCGACGTCCTGGGGAGCCGCGCGCGACCCCCCGCTGCCCCCGTCGCGGCGCCCTGGGGAGCCACGCGCGGCCCCCCGCTGCCCCGTCGCGGCGCCCTGGGGGCCGCGCGCCGTCCCCCGCGCTGCTGCCCGCGCTCCTGCCCCGTGCTGCCCGTTTTAGGGTTTGGGGGTGGCGAGTGTGGGGGGTGGCGGGTATGGGGGTGACGGGTGTGTGCGCCGTCCCCTGCTCCTCCTCCTCTTCCGTCTCCCACTGCTGCAGCTGCCGCTGAGGGGGGTGGGTGTGTGGGAGCCGAGGGAGTGGTGCTAGGGGAGTGACGTGGGAGTGGAGCTAGGGGTCCAGCAAGGGGTGTGTGAAAGGGGGGTGGGACAGTTGGGGGAGGTTGAGCGGAGGCTGCCGTCTTGTTGTCCGCAGCACCTGTAGTCCGGGGCTCTGCTGCTGGTAGCTCAGAGAGCCTGCTGCGCCTGTCGCCCGTGGGTCCGTTGCTCCTGCCGCTCAGAGTTACTCCTGTAGTCCGGGGCCCTTGCTCCGGTAGCCACCGTGCGCGCCGCTCCTGTTGCCCGTGTGTCTGCAGCTTCAGCTGTCGCCTCCTATCTCCTCTCCTCTCACAGTCCAGCCTCCTCCTCCTCACTTGCCCTTTGTGTATGCCTCTAGCTTTGCTTGTACTGGTGAACCTGCTCTATGACTGCTTGCTCTGCTGATTATACCCCACTTTGACTATGGGGGTGTGTCAGAATGTGTAATTTGTCTAGCCTGCAGTGGGGTACTCTATAGTGAGTACGGCCCCTTAGGGTTTCCCATATGTATCCACCTGCTTGCTAGTAAACCCTCTTCTTTGCCTATTTTTCTCTTGCCTAGCTAGCTAAACCCTAGCTATGGCTCCTCGTTATGCCTGTTATTCTGACACATCTGCCATCACTGCAACTGCTGCCTGTTGCAGGCACGCCCCTGGAGGTGCTGAGCCGCTCTGTCATGCTGCTCGTTGCAGCCACGGCGCCTGCTCTCACGCCCACCGTTCGTGTCCTGCACCTGCCGTTGTTGCATTTCTCATGGCTGATATGTGTTGCTGTTTCCCCTGCTTCTTCTACCCCTCAGTGGCTTCACAAGCTCATACCGCAAGCATGTTAAGGGGGTGTGACTTACTCTAGCTGTGTGCTGTAGGCAGTTAAGGGGGTCTGTCACGATATATATGTATATATATATATATACCTGCCTGTAGCTTTAGCTTTAGTGTAGTTATGTTTCCTTGCTATTGGTGTCAGAATCAACAAAGGATGAATGAACTAGAAAAGGGGTGGGTACAAGTAGCAAAACCTAACTTTGTTGTACCCCATAGTAACTACCCCACTACAGCCTAGACACCTGTAGAGTATATGTTTGACACACCCCCATAGGCAAAGTGGGGGAGAGCAAGGGGTCACAAGACCAGTCAAGAACAGCAAAGCAAGCCCACGGTGGATCACAACGTCACCCCGCAGTCTGAGCACAAGCAGATGGCCACAAGGCCAGTTCACATGCATAGTTATATAGCATAGAACAAACAAGACAGTGATCAAAACCTAGCAAGTAAAGACATGCAGGTATAGATATATAGATCACAGTACAAGCAAAGTCAAGAAGTGAGCAAGTGAGGCAAGGTAGGCACAAGGCCTAGAACAGTACATAAACGCTGATGATCACAAGGCGGAAGTGCCTTGGTGAAGATATCAGCAGTGTTGGCCCGAGAGGCCACGTAAGCAAGACGAAGCTGACCACGCTGCTGCAACTCTCGAGCAAGAAAGTAGCGAAGAGCAATGTGCTTCGTTCTGTGCTCCAGTCTGTGCTCCTGACACAAGGCCAGCATGGCCTTGTTGTCGACGTACAGATTTGGAGGAGAACGAGGCGGCTCTCCCAAGTCGGTCAGCAGGTAGGTTGAGCCAGCGTAACTCCTGTGCAGCCATGGCCCCTGCGTAGATCTCAGCCTCACAGCTGGAGCTGAGAACAGAAGACGAGCGGGTAGACCGCCACGAAACAGAACCGGAGCCAAGGCTGAAGGTGTAACCCTGTGACGACCGCTGCGTAGCCAAGTCGTCAACCCAAGAAGCGTCTGCGTGACCAGTGAGGACAACTCTAGCCCGTCCTCCAAGCACGAGCCCCATGCCCGACGTACTGCGCAGGTAGCGCAACACCCTCTTAGCTGCATCCATGTGCTCCTTCCTGTGTCGGCCAGGAGCAACATAGCGTGCTAGAATGCTAAGAGGGTAGGCAAGGTCAGGTCGAGTGCAGGTCATCAGGTACATGAGGCAGCCCACAAGCTCTGGATACGGGCCAATCGGCTCTACGGACTCGTCCGAAGGTGGAGCTGAGAGCGAGTGACGGTAGGCAGAGGAGTGGACTGTGGCGAGGAGTACGTGAAGCCGAAGCGCTGAAGGACCTGCTGCACCATGTGTGACTGAGTCAAGGTAATGGTGCGCTGTGCTCTGTCCCGGGTGATCCGCAAGCCAAGATAGCTTGTCAACTCACACAGGTCTATGCACGTGTGTCTCTTCTGCAGCTCCGACTTCACGTGGGCGAGTGCCTCAGTGTCAGCAAGTAGCGAAGACCAAGTCGTCTACGTACACTGAGAACGTAGAACGGCGGCAGAGTGGTGTCGGTGCGTAGAAACAGCGACGGGTCAGCAGTAGAAGGAGCAAACCCAAGAGCCGCAAGCGTAGTCCTCAGTGTGTCGTGCCACTCACGGGGCGCCTGGCGGAGACCGTAGACTGGCCGCCGGAGGCTCCACTGGGTACCAGGAGGAAACGACCCAGTGAAGCCAGGTGGGCGGCGCAGCCAGATCTCCTCGTGCAGGCTGCCCTGTAGGAAAGCAGTGCTGAAGTCAAGAGAGTGAAGCTCGTAGTCACGCTGAGCAGCGACGTGCAGCAGAACCCGAAGAGTGGTCATCTTCGGGGTCGGGGAGAAGGTCTGGAAGAAGTCAACTCCCTGTCACTGACTAAAGCCTCGAGCAACGTAACGCGCCTTGAAGACAGGCGGAGAACCTGACGGCCGCTTCACCCTGAAAATCCACATGCCACTGACGATGTTCGCCCCAGGTGGGGGAACCTCGTCGACGTAGGTGCCTGTGGACTTCCAGGAAGCCATCTCTGCGTCCATGGCTGACTGCCACTGAGAGGAGTAGGGACCCTCTATCGCCTCTGCGTAAGAGCGCGGGGTCGGGATGTCTGGTGCATCCGGGTCTCCCTCAGGGGCAATCAGCATGGACACGAGATGAGGTAAAGCAGCGGCAAAGCACTCAAACTCCTCCTGTCTGTCCTCAAGGACGTCCGTGCCAAGAGCACACTCACCCCCGACGGACGGAGGACAGACAGACTCAGACTCAGCAACAAGGCTAGCGGCGTAGTCTAGACGACAGGCGGCAGCAAAGTCAACAAGCTCAGCAACTAGAGCAGACGCAGCAGTGGACTCAAAGGAAGGGTCAGTGACAACAGTGGCTAGGAAACGCGTGACAGTAGGACTGGCAGCACGAAGGGAGTCAGACTCCGGGTCCGGACCGTCAGGAAGAGAGGACGCAGGAGGAGACGGCAGAGGGACACGATGTGGAGCAGTAGAAGGACGCAGAGTCATATAGTGAGTGCCAGGGACAGGAGGAGGACGCTCACGTGGAACACGATGACCAGTGCGAGCAGCACGAACAGGCGACGCAGGACGAGACTCAGGCTCACGACGCTCAGTAAGACCTCCGGTCGGACCAGTGTAAGGAGAAGGAGCAGGCAGTGGGGAGGCAGGCTGTAACTGTGACTGCGACTGGACAGGCGGTGGACACTCTAAGGAAGGAGCAGGACCAGTAGAAGGCGGGAGACCAAGAACCTGCTGAAGGAGCGGAACGAAGTACGGCCGCGGTCGCGCAGCGCCTCCAGGACCAGCAGAGACAGCACCCGCACCCCCAGCGGCAGCTCCAACTCCTGCAGCACCACCAGCAGCTCCAGCAGGGCCAACTCCAGTACCCCCCAGGAGCACCAGCTCCAGCAGCACCGTCAGCTCCAGCACCTCCAGTAGGACGAGCGTCAGCGCCGCCAGCTCCAGCCCCTGCAGCACCACTAGCTCCAGCACCAGTAGCACCTCCAGAAGCTCCCGCTCCAGTAGCACCAGCACCTCCAGCAGCTCCAGTAGCACCTCCAGTCCCAGCAGCTCCAGTACCGCCAGTACGAGCACCTCCAGGACCAGTCGCTCCAGCACCTCCAGCGCCAACCCCAGGGTCGACAGCCACACCAGCACCAGTAGCTCCAGCACCCTCAGCTCCAGCTCGAGTAGCACCCCCAGCTCCCACAGCACCACGTCGGCGGCGACAGTGCCGAGAGTACCACTCACGCAGCTGCTGGGACGAGGGAGCGCCCCCAGGCGCAGTACCCCGGGCTCAGGACCTCCAGGCTCAGTACCCCCAGTCACAGCACCCCCAGGCTCAGCACCCCCTGTCTCAGCACCTCCAGGCTCAGCACCCCCAGTCTCAGCACCCCCAGTCTCAGCACCCCCAGGCTCAGTACCCCCAGTCTCAGCACCCCCAGTGTCAGCACCCCCAAGCTCAGCACCTCTAGGCTCAGGACGCTCAGGCTCAGTACCCTCGCGCAGGACCAGAGTCGACAGCTACCTCGACAGGCTCGACCGGGTCTACCTGGGAAACACCTGAGGGAGCAGGACCCTGGTGAGGTAGGGGGTCTACGGAGGAGCACCTGGCGTGAGGAAGAGCGGCGGAGGGGGGAGCGGGGCAGTGCGGTAGGGGAAGAGACGGTTAAAAAGGGACCGATTCGTCAAACGTGACGTCCTGAGAGGGGAAGACACGGCGCGAGGTGGGGTGGTAAAACTACCAGCCAGGCGCGTCAGGGACAAAGCCGAGGAAGACACAAGGAACGGCGCGGGAGGAGAGCTTGTCCGCGGACGTATCGCGGACAAAGGCACGAGATCCCCACACCCAGAACACCGACGCATCGCCAGCCTCTCCCGTCCAACGCAGTGTTGGCGAGGTCTCCGGAACGGAGACACGGGGCCAGAGGTTGAGCTGATGCGCGGCGTACCTGACCGCAAACGGCCACAGAAAATGGGGGGCAGCCGCATGGATCAAGGAGGTATGAGCGACCTCCATGACCAAGCCAATGTGGCGCTCAGCAACCCCATTCTGCTGCGGAGAGGCCGGAAGCCGTGAACGTCTGCTCAATGCCCTCCCCCTGACAGAAGGCTCTCAATAGGCCGGAGGAAAACTCACCACCTCTGTTAGAGTGCAGTCGCAAGACGGGAAGGTCCGTGCGAAAGCGCCTCTCCAGCTGGAGACGGGTAGCGCGGATCCAAGGGATCAAGACATCAGGGACCTCTCCCTTGGTGCGCAAGGGGAAGACCGTGGTGTAACGCGTGTAGTCGTCAACTACCAGCAGGAAGTAGCGCTCTCCGCCCTGTCCACGGACGCGGGCTAGGCCCCACACGTCCATGTGAAGGGTCTGTAGAGGAGCCTCCGTCGGGGGGAACTCATAGGAGTGAGGGGCGGCACGCTGCCGCCCCTCGACACAGGGAAGGCAGGGAGGGGCAGGGGACGGTGGCAGGGGAGGCAGTGACCTGGGGAGACCAGAGACAAGGTAACGGGAGTGCATGCCACGAAGGCGCGTGCATCGAAGGGTGACCAAGGCGGTGGTGCCAGAGGACCGTCCGGTGCGACAAGGTGCGACACGAACAGGGGGCTGACAACTGACCTGACGCAGACGCAGACGCAGCTACCTGAGGGGACTCAGTGGTCAGTGTGTACAGGTCCGACCCCGGCTGCCGAGTGAAGGTAGACAGGTGACGAACCGTCTGAGCACACGTGCAGTGTGTCACACGCTCATAGGCAGGGTGTGAACTGGTGAACACCCGCGTCCTGGAGTGCGGAACCCGCCACCAAGTTCGTAGAGAACGAGGGGAGGTAAAGACCCGACAGTGTGCCGGACGGGACAGCAGGACAAGGGGAGGGCAGAGTGGTGGAGGTCGCAAGGACCGGACCCCCGGAGGGGTCAGCCAGGGAGACAGCAACAGGCCTAGGGAGCTGCGCTAGGCAGTGCGGTCGCGAAAGAAACAGCGGGAAGCACCTGAGTCCAGTGTGAAGGTGTGCAGTGCCTCAGTAGACGCAGTACCTGAAGGCGCAGACTCACAAGCACCTGAAGCAGCAGACTCACCAGCACCTAGAGCAGCAGCCTCACCAGGACCTGGGGCAGCAGACACACTAGCACCTAGAGCGGCAGCCTCACTGGTCTCAATGCCCGGGTCGGGCGGGACACACAGGTAGCAGTCACCCTCAACACTAATAGTCAATGCATACATGGCACCAAGGATAACATCAAGTCAAGAGCAAAGATATCAATGTTCTTTTTAAGCAGATCAGCCCAGCGGGGCAGCTCAGAGGCCTCAGGGAACTGCGCACGCCAGGCCGTCGTCGAGACGGGAGAAGCAGCGCTGCTGCGTGTGGGGCCTCCCACACGTCTGACCAGCGCGGTCACCTGTGCGGATGACATACGGGCAGGTACCTCCACCCCAGACCCCCCATGCTGAGAGTACCACTCACGAAGCTGCTGGGGCGACGGGGTCTCTCCGTGACGCTGCTGCTGGCGCTGGACACCACCCGAACCTCCACGCTGCGCCGGTCCACCCCGACCACCACCCCAGCCGCCGCCACCACGCCCACTGCCGCCCCCACCACCGCCTCCACCCCGGCCACCTCCACCACTGCTGCCGCCACCACCCCCGCGGCCGCCACTAACTCCCCCAGCCCCACCACCGCCCCCACCACCGCCACTGCCACCACCACTGCCTCCCCCGCCGTCACCCCCACCACCCTTGCCCCCCTTGCCCTTGCCGCCCTTGCGCCTCCCACTAGGAGCAGACGCAGCCCCGACTTCCTCAGCACCAAGGTAGTCGACAGCAGCAGCAGAGGCGACAGAGGGGAGAATGGGGACAGGGGAACACCCCTCAAAGAAAGGCCGTGCGGGGGTCGCTACGAGAGGCACCTACAGCTACTATGCTAGCCTCAGCTGCAAGCAGGTGCTTCTCGAGCAGGTCAACGGTGAGCTCAGTGGGGCAGAGGGCGAGAAAGTGGTCCCTGACTGCGCGAAGAGAGTCAGGGAGGTGGGTGACGAGGTGGTAGAGAGTGAGATACATCGGTGGGGGGTTCCTTGGCGAGAAACTCAGCAGGAAGGCAGCACGGTAGTGAGTCTCACTAGTGCGGAGGTGGGTGATGAGGTCAGCGACGGTGGGAAAGGCGGACAGATCGGGGAAAAGATAGGGCAGCGAGAGACGGCCGATCGTAGCAGAGGCAGGTGAGGAGTAGCGCGCGACTACTTCATCGTACAGTGCCTTAGCAGTCTTTTGCTGGCCAAATGCGCGCGCTCATCTAACGGCAGGTGACTGCGAATGGCTAGGCGGAGCGTGAGCGTCACGAGTCTGCCACTGGGAACGAGCAGTACTGTCAGCAGTTTCAGCAGGTGCGGGAGCGGTTCCGGACGCTGTGATCATACAGCGAGACATCGTCCTTAGCACGTGATCTGTAGGAACAGGTGGAGGTCGTCGAGCCCAAGCATCAAACTGAATGGGACGGCCCTCAGCATCGAAAGAGAGAACGGTGGGACTGGCCATAGTGGCAGCAAGTAGCAGTAGCAGTAGGAACAATAGGAGCAGCAGGAACAGCAGTAGCAGCAGGAACAGGAGCAGCAGTTTTGCTGCAGGTGGTGCACAGTAGGGCAGCGCGGCTCGGTCAGGGCGGCGCGACTCGGGCAGGACGGCGCGGTGCGTCTCGGGCAGGCAGGGTGGGCCGGCGCGCGGTTTGCGGCTGTGCGATGGCGGCGGCCTACGTGCGGGCGGCGGCCTACGTGAGGGCGGCGGCCTACGTGCGGGCGGCAGCCTACGTACGGGCGGCGGCCTACGAGCGCGAGGCGGCGGCGGGCGGGACGGCCAGCGGGTCGCGGGCTGTGCTAGGGGGCCGCGCCGAGGCCAGGGCTGGCTGCGCGCGAGCGGCGTCGACTGCTGCGGGCGGCTAGCGGGTCGCGCGCACGAGAAACGGGCCGCGCGCAGGGCGGTTAGCGGGCTGCCGCGCGGCGAAAAACGGGCCGCGCGCGGGCGGCTAGCGGGCTGCGCACGGGCAGCGTGAGAGGGAGGGCGCGCTGAGGGCGCACTAGCAGAGAGGCGCACGAGGGCGCGAGGAAGGTAGGGCGCACGAGGGCGCTTCTAGCGGAACGGTGGGCCCTTAGGAACAAGCGGTCCTAGGTTCCTAACTAGGCTCGTAATACCATGTCAGAATCAACAAAGGATGAATGAACTAGAAAAGGGGTGGGTACAAGTAGCAAACCTAACTTTGTTGTACCCCATAGTAACTACCCCACTACAGTCTAGACAACTGTAGAGTCTATGTTTGACAATTGGTGGTGCACCTCTTGTTTGTGTTTCTCGACTATATCTTGTATGCTTTGCTTTCAGTGAAGCTCACTTGTTTGGTCAACATTCTTGCTACTCCCTTAACCTTGACCCTCGTCACCCGCTTGGCCTAGGCTTCTAAGCCTAGGCCCTAGTTAAACCCGTTTCTAGTTAAGTCAGAGTTGTAACTAATTCAACTTCAAAGGGGTGGGTAGTCGAGTACAGGTAGTAGGCGGCTGTTGAGTATGCTCCATGGGTGGTGTGGAGTTATGTATACAGGAGAATAAGCCTAAGAGGATGCGCGAGGAGGAGCCGCGACTAGTAAATAGGTCGTCAGCCAGTCGTTTTGACCAGTACGGATAATTCACACCTCGCTCATATCAATAAATCATTCGCGTGCATAATTCAATTACGTGCATAATCCGCTTGAATCTGGAGTTGGGATAATGAAATCCTCCAGCCAATCGCTCTACCCAAGGTTCCATATCCGTTGGTGTGCACAGGGTAATGTCACGCAAAATCGTTTTCATACGTGTACGTGAATTCAAGCCTAAGGGGAAGTGCGAGGACGAGCGACCAGTAAGGTGAATGGCTCCGTCAACCAGTTAGTGACGTCTGTACGCGTAATTCGCACACCTTCCTTCCTATACGCTGGAATGGCGATAATTCAACGCGGCCTAGGAGAAAGGCAATAATCTGACGAAGGCTTAGGAGATAAGTAACTATCGAGAGGGGGAATATGGAGATGCAATAATGCAATCTCCCGCCACTCGCTCCACCAATGGCCATTCATATCCATTCGTGTGGACTGTGGACAGCGAAAGACAAAGCGATTTCTTTTGTTACAGGACACGCATTCGTCCGGCGAGGTTGCTTTAGTGAGTTGCGACGAAGGATGGTGGGGAAAAAAATATATCAAACCCCACAGAACCAAACGAAACCGAGCCGGACATGGGCGTTGAAGGTTGTGCTAATTCCCGCGCGTCGCATTGTTTGTTCCAGACGCCTCGTCAGAAATACCGCACCGCACAATCCACTGACCTTTGAATTTCGTAAATACCAGAGTTTGATGTCCGAACCGAACTGAACCGAACTGGTCTCATTGCCGATCACAAGTGCAAACTGGCGGTGGCTATGGCCCTACTTAACTTCACGCTCCTCCCTCCCTGACTGACAGACAATCACCACCACCTGTCGAGCTTGTTAGATGAGCATTTCTCCCCTCCGTCAGTTGCGTTCCGCGGTATCAAACAAGCGAGTCTAATCAAGTAGGGCCACGCGCTCCGTTCCGTCATCCTCTTTCAACGGCTTCGCGGGCCGGGGCACAGGCCCTGGCATAGCTAGCAAAGCTCCTCTTGCGTTACACTGAGCAGCAGGCCTTCATGTTTGTTGAAAGTGGGCCGAACATATAAATGTTAGTATCGTTGACCAGCCACGTCGCTGTTCACGTGCCCATCTGGGTCCAATAGCGCTCTGCGATAAGCGTTGACCAGACTCGCTCAACAGCTGGTTGTCGGAGTAGAAATCGCCGAAGCAAGGGAGTTTCACAGCTGATTAACTATCCGCCAACGGGTAGCTTCCGTGATTATAGTAGACACCTATCGTAGCCATGCGCGGAGCGCGTAGTAACTGCCTACCCCACCTTTACTCTCTTAATAACACTTTGCTACGGCGGTACTAGTACATATCCGAATTCAGCTGTAAATTCCTTGGGCGTTTGTTCATCTTGAAGTACCTGACCGCTCGTACGCTGCGGAGGGTCACTCGACAAATGTAGTGAGATAGACTACGGGGGTGGTTGGCACGAACTACTAGGAGTGATCGTAGCTTTGCTTAGTTTCCTTAGCGCTTGCACGCTCACAGGGAGAAATCGGCAAGAGTTTCCACTAGCAAAGTTTGGATTACTGAATTAATCAACAAGCAATGACAACAATGACTACATCAGGCACCTAACAACTCTGCAGCTAGCCTGGTCGACCGCCAGCACAGCTTGGTCGACCGCCTGCCTGCCAGCGTTGCGTAGAGGAGCCGTGCCAGCACTGCAGAAAGGTGACCTGCCAACATAGCAGGTCGACGGCGTGCCAACGCTGCAGCAGAGCGGCTGTCCAGCATTGCCCCGTAGAAGACAGCATTGCGCTAGGCTCGCACGTGCGCGCCAGTCGATTGGCCCGACTCGCCTCGTTGTGCATCCGTTGAATGTTGTCTGCGCCTGACGAGCCACATCGACTTTGGGATACCAGCCCCGAATTCGCCTTCGCCCTCGCGACCTCGACGGACGTTCGCGTGCCTCAGCAGAACCCGTCGAGCAGGTTACCCGGTCGACCTGGACACCACCAGGTGCTCCCGGTCGACCACCAGGTGCCTCTGGTCGACCACCAAGTGCCTCTGGTCGACCACCACGTGCCATTGGTCGACCACAGCTCCCGTCAAGCTACCCCCTGGTCGACGGCACCCCTCCGTCGACCAGAACTGTCAGCGGTTGTCGCAGAGCTCCCATCGTCGACCGCTGCTCACATGTCAGGTCGACGGACTGCTCCGTCGACCTCCCTATCGAACTGCTCCTCCTGGTCGAAGGCCCACCCGTCGACCAGCCCAGTCAGCTGCAACCGTCGAGCACTCCTGGTCGACGGCAAACACCACAGTGATCCCCTGCAGCTCGACGAATCCCGTCGAGCAGGCTCCCTCACTGTGAACAGTCAGCTGCGTCTACGTGCACCCCGACCAGGACGTTGGCGTCGCCCAAGCGAGGGCGTGGGCCAACACTTCATTCATGTTAACATTACGCAACGTCGACCCTTTGCGAAGATCCCCTGCATCGAGATTTCGATAACTACGTTAATTAGCGTGAGTAAGATGAGACGCTTGGAGGCGCATTGAACTAGCAGCGCTTCGTCGTTACTTGGATTTCTCTGCCGCTCTGAGAAGCCGCACTGCCGTCATTCCTGCTCGAACAAGAAGAGTAGTAGAAACGCAGCTTACAAGCACTCGCATAGAAGCGAGAGATCCAATATCAGTGAGCCAATATTGTTCGTTCAAGCACGCGAGCTGCTGCGCGGACAGAGGATTTGGAGAATTTCGGTAGAGAAGTGGCGTTGCGGCCACCATACGCGCCGCCCCTCGCATTACCGTTACAAGTACCCCGGAACTAGTACGAATTCATCTGCCCACTGCTGGTTTTAGAGTCGAGGAGCTCTATATCGAGTGCAGCCAGTGAAGGACGACAGCGATTGCCTCCAGGAAAACAATCACCGAGAAGGTCGCAGAATGCAGCACGGCGCCGTTGCCGCTCACCCAGACTTGGCGTAGTGGTACCACTGAGGTGGTTGCAGGCTCTGGTAGTGAGGTGGCTTATAATGAGGTCCTTCGCGGATGGAATCAGATTTAGGTTGTCACGAGTGGATGGGGTATGACGAGCTGGCTCGGCGAACGCCTGCTGCGCCTGCTCGTTGTGATGATAGCAGCGGAGGCCTGGTGGCGACATTTAGTGTCTGCTCAATTGGTGCACGAGTCGCAACGTACGCTTCCTCTGCTCCTTGCCTCCACCCCCTTCCTGCCGTCCTCCGCGCACGCGGCTGCGGCTCTCCCGCGCGCTGCTTTTCTTCCGCGCAAAACTCTTTCTTCCGCGCGCTGCTTTCGGCTCTTCCGCGCCGCCCTCCTCCACGTAGGCCTGTCCCTCTCCCCACGCCTTCCCCCTTCGAGCTATCTCCGCCACCTTATTTCCCCTCCCATTCAATTATCACAAGAACACCGGAGTCCCTTGGGATAGCGCTCACTGGGGTATCCGCATGGAAACCCTTGCCCCTCACCTTGAACCAGGGTGGGATTTTGCACGGGCCTTTTCTTTGCGTAACTTACGCCCCTCCCCCCTTTTTCTCCGACAACCCCCTTTCCCCGACCCCACCCACGACCTCTCTACACTGTCCTGAAATTCAAGACACACAAGTGCAGTTACCGTGGTGGGAAGAGCTTTCTTTTGAGTCGACTCAAAACGAGCTGACTTTTGAGTCGACTCAAAACCCGACCCCACCCACAACCTCTCTACACTGTCCTGAAATTCAAGATAAAAAGTGCAGTAACCGTGGTGGGAAGAGCAAGTGCGTGTGTGCACCTGGGTTCACCACTGCCAGGAACATCGATGGGTCTGAGACATGCATTCCAGGTGAGTTTGATACGACTCGAAATACAAGTGCAGCAATCGTGATGGGATGGGAAGAGCAAGTGCACGTGTGCACCTGGGTTCACCACTGCCAGGAACATCGATGGGTCTGAGACATGCATTCCGGGGTGAGCATGAAGATTGAATCATTGCAGTAGGTTAGGTCTCACAACCCACAATCTTCCCCTCTCTGCCCCCGCCTCTCTAGCAAGTGCACGTGTGCCCCTGGGTTCACCACTTCCAAGAATATCGACGGGTCTGAGACATGCATTCCAGGTAAGTTTCGGATCGACTCGTAATGGTAGGTCAGGTCACGTCACACAACCCACAGTCCCCGCCTCTCTAGCAAGTGTGTGCATGCACCCGGGTTCACCACTGCTAAGAACATCGATGGATCCGAGACATGCATTCCAGGTAATTTTCTAATCGGCTCTCGACGGTAGGTTATGTCACACAACCCACAGTCCCCACCTCTCTAGCAAGCGTGCGTGTGTGCACCTGGGTTCACCAATGCCATGAACATTTGTGGATCCAAGACATGCATTCCAGGTGAGCATGAAGAAAACGGTAGGTTAAACGACACAATCCACAATTTTTTTATTGTACAAATATCTCCCCCCCAACTCAGCTCCCCCTTTCCCACACCATGCTGGTACACTTGTGCATCAATTAGAATATGCCAGCATTCAATCTCTCTCTCAGAGAAAAAATAAGCACTGAACTTCCTTGGCATTTCTACCTGGCTTCCTTCAAAGTTCCCCTGTCGACGATCTTCCATTTCCCCCTTTTACCTGCTTCCCCCCCACCCATTCCTCCCCTCTGCCAGTCCGCGTGTGCGCCATGTCAGCAGCCAACCCGTTCCAGGTTGGCACATGTCTGGATGACGGAGCGGGCGGCTACAACTGCCTGTGTCCTGCGGGGTTCGTGGCGGATGAACGACCCGATGAAACCCCCGTCTGCGTGCCAGGTAGGTACTATGTATAGCTAGGCCAGAAACCCCCCTGTGCGTGCCTGCCAGGTGACGCTAGGCCTGGATGGTAGGGAGTGAGGCTACAACTGCTTGTGTCTGCCGGGGTTCGTGGCGGACGAGCGATCCGATGAAACCCCTGTGTGCGCCAGGTGGGTGGTGCTGCTCGCTTCTTCTCACTGTGCAAAACCGTACTATGTAAAGCTAGGCCTGGAATTTCTCTGTGCGTGACAGGGAAAGCTAGGCCTGGATGACGCGGCGGGCGGCTACAACTGCCTGTGTCCGCCGGGCTTCGTGGCAGACGAACGGCCTAATGAAACCCCTGTCAGCGTGCCGGGGTAAAACTAGGCATAAAACCCCCTCTGTCGGCTCGTTTCTTCTCCTCACCGCGCTAAATGCTACCATGTAAATAAAGCGCTGGAAAGCATGTACCCGTGCGGCTGAAACACCCACCCTTTCGCAAGACGTCCCTCGTCCTCACTCGCCTCTCTGCCCACACCTCTCTTTGTGCATTTGAACTGTGTCAGAATTGAACCGGCTCAAGGCATGCGTGAGAGCATGGGTGCTCAAGGCATGTGTGATAGCATGGGTGCTCAAGGCATGTGTGAGAGCATGGGTGCTCAAGGCATGTGTGAGAGCATGGGTGCTCATGGCATGTGAGAGCATGGCTGGAAGAAGACATAACTTCTGCTTTTCGTGGTCTCTGCAATCTGTATCAACGTCTGCTGCTTTCTCATTGTAGTGATTGAACTGTTTTTGCTGTGCATGCAGGTGTGCGTCGCGCATGGCACTCCAGACATGCCAGCGTGCCAGGAGTTTGTGACTGTAGCGGAGGGCGACAGCTGCGACACAATAATGAGGGCTGCACGTCCGCCTCTGAGCGCACAGGATTTCTACACGTTGAACCCAGGGATCAACTGCAACGTGGGCGAGCAGATACTGCTGGGCCAACATGTAAGAATTGCGTGTATTGTGAGGAGTATTGAGGCGAATCAAGAGTTCTACACGTTGAACCCAGGGATCAACCTCATCGTGGGAGAGCAGATGCTGCTAGGCCAACAGGTATGCTACAGGAGGGCTTCCCAGTGGCATTCTCAACCACCTTTGCTGTCTTCTTCCAGGGTGCCACTGGCATGGGTTCAGTTCTGCCACATTCTGCTACTCATTTCTGTTACTCGTTACTGCTACTCATTACTCCTGGCCTTGTGTTGCGCACACCAGTTACGAACACATCCTCTTCCCCAGCCTCCCTCTCGTCCTCCCTGCTTTCCACTTTTACTCTGCATATCTGGCCTTCCAGCTCTGTTCTGCCATTTGTGGCCATTTCTTTGCTGACTCATGTACTGTTTTTATCAGCAAACAGCTCCTTCCACTCTTCCAACCCCATCCCCTTCCCATCATTTCCCCCATCCCCGATTTCCCCCATTTCCCCCCATTCCACATTCTCCGTGTGGAGGGTGTGTGGGTGCGGTGGGTAAACAATATTTGAGCCAACTCTTTCCTGTCCCCCATCCCACTTTCTCTGTGTGCAGGTGTGTGTGCGTGGTGGGAAATCAAGCTTGCTACTCGGAGCTACTCGGTGTGTAACAAACCTGCAGTACACGGTAGTGACGGGAGACACATGTGCTCGCACCATTGCTCTATACTTCAAGAGCTCATCACAATTATTGGCTCAATACAACACGGGTTATGTGTGTACAAACAGCCGCTTGTACAAGGGCATGCGCCTGTGCAAGCCACCTTAAAATTATCTGCAATACTTTTGTACCAAACAAATGTCAAGTAGTGCACTTATAGTTGGCTCAAACATAACTTGAATGCCTCACATTAGATTCGATGTATGCACCATGAATTCTGCAGCCAAGTCTGTTCCAAAGTCGAGGTCCTCGCTATTCCCCACTGTTAGGTTCGGCCTAGCCAGACGAGCCTTGGCGTCCGCATACGTCTGGTTCGTCCCCAGGCCTAACGAAAGAACTGGCTGGGACATCAAGCAGAGCAGGGGGACGAATCGGAGGGCAAAGGAAGGCCGACTGGCGCACATGGCAGCTGATGTTTGC